>CM021101.1:211546803-211932200 GCA_007115665.2 Sequoiadendron giganteum
CCTCCCTATCCCTCTTTCTCTCCCACTCTCTCTTTCTCCCACTCTCCCCCTCTCTTGCTCCATCTCTATCTCCCACTCTCCCCCTCTCTCCTTGCCACTTTGTCTTTCTCCCACTCTCCCCTTCTCCCACTCTCTCCCACTCTATCTTTCTCCCACTCTCACCCTCTCTCCCTCCTTGTCTATCTCCCACTCTCTCCCACTCTCTTAGTCTCCTAGTCTCTGCTTCTCCCACTCTCCCAGTCTCTCCCAGTCTCCCCCTCTCTCCCTCCCTCTCTATTTCCCACTCTCCCCCTCTCTCCCTCCCACTCTCTCTTTCTCCCACTCTCCCCTTCTACCACTCTCCCCTTCTCCCAATCCTCTCTCCCTCCCTCTCTATCTCCACTCCCCTCTCTCCTTTCCTCTCTTTCTTCTCTCCCCTTCTCTAATCTCCCACTCTCCCACTCTCTCTTTCCTCCCCACTCTCCCCCTCTCTCCCCTCCCTTCCATCTCCATCTCCACTATCTCTTCTCCCCTCTCCTTTCCTCCTCTCTCCTTGCTCTCTCCTCTCTCTGCTCCTCTCTCTTTCTCCTCTCTCTTTCTCCCTCTCCCCCTCTCCCTCCCTATCTATCTCCATGTCTCCCACTTTATATTTATAACCCTTTGCCTCTCCCTTCCTCCCTCCCTCTCCCTCCCTTCCTCCCTCCCTCTCTCTCCCCTCTCTCTCCCACTCTCCCTCTACCTCTCTCTCTCTCTCACACACACACACACACCTCTATCTCCTCTACTATAAGGGTGTAGGGGACATATATAGAATTAGAATAGAGGGTAAAGACAAAGAGGGAGAAAATAAATATACTATGAAAACCAAATTTCACATAATGTGCTCACGTTATAACACAAGCGCTTTTTTTACTCCACTAAAATGGTAAAAAACTCTATATGCCCATGATTTCAAGGCCCACAATCTACATATTCCCCTGTTTCTATGCATGCTCTGATAAAAAGCAACTTTTTGATGATGTTAAGCATGTTTTTCACATTCCATCACCTTTTCCATGATCTTTCTACCACCTTTGCATGAAATAGTAGAGTTTCCACGTTGAAAGACATATAATATCAATTGAAGTTTGAATTCCATTGAAAACTGATATACAATTGAAGTTTGGAGGGGAACAAGCTTTTGAACAAGTCAAATTGTTGTGGAGTTTGAAGAAAGAAGATGCTAAGGATACATAATTAGGTTGAACTCCTCCATTTGAAAGTCTAGTTTTTTAGGTATGTGAAGTCTTTACACATTTTCTTTCATTCTATTATGGATTTCTTTCATTTTTGTTTGTCATTATAACCTTAGATTGTCAATGCACATTTTAAATTACCATTATATACACAATTATATACACTTGCCAATTACCATTTTAAACTTGTTGCAGAGCATCTACCAGGATCCACAAATCATCAAGGGTACTTCTAACCCTAACTTAAATTGAAGAAGATCAGCAAACAAACGCAATCATATTTTCATCAAAACATTAGAAATGGTTTCAACTCTTTGTGAGACTCAAAAAAATAGATTAACCATCATAAAATTGATTGTAACATACAATAAAGTTGATTAGAAACTCAAAACCATTCACGAAAATTCATCGTTTAAGAAAACTCGAAGCCTTTCCCATTCCTCTGAAGGGTCCAAACACCTTCCAATACCTCTGCACAAACTGATGTAGAACAAAGGAAGAAATCAACACCTTTCTTGACACATTTATTCAACTATATTTCCCTTCACAAAAATTTGATTCGTATACTCAAATTAGCATTAAGAGTTCCCAATTCCTTAAGGACCTTCAAAACACCTTGAAAATATTGAAAATAACTAATTACAATCAACTAGGTTCCTCAAAACATCAACCAATGATTATGTCATTCACAAGTTGTCTTAAATATTCCATAATGGCACCATTGTTTACAAACACAAACTATAATTCTTAAGGAACAACCAAACCATTATTTTCTTAATAAATCTTTGTTTGAGTTAGTAAAAAAAAAATGAAACCTTTCAGAAGTCTTCCCTTTCCCATAAACTTAGTTCCTTTGTTCACTATCCACATTACTAGTAGCCAAGTATCTGCAAACTATCACATGGATCTCCCAAACCATGCACACACTTCAGACTGTGATACTCATTTTTGATGTAGAGTTAGAGGACCCAAAACCATTGAAGATGCCAAATTCCCTTCAAGAGGTATCTAAAAAGATTAAAATGGCCTAATGGACCAATACCAACACTCCTCCAAGGTGCATAACAAACAAAAACACTATTTCCCACATTTCACCCTTGGAATCTAGTTACTGTACAAAACCAATTTTGGGCCCTTAACTCCAAAAATTTCTAAAACACTAGGAAAATAAAAGAATGATTCTAGCACCCATTTTAGAGTTGCAAGACATAACTTAACCCATCACATGACTCCTTTGGGACAACTTTAAGAAAACTGACCTTTTCACTAATTTACGCCTTTAAGTGGGCCAATTTTACAAAGGAACTACCCTTAGATCCTCACACTAGAAATCCAAACTCAAAAAAAGTCTTTAATTAGGTCTGAAAACAAGATATTTTCTAGGTGTTAGGACCTTACCCGCTCAACTAGGCATCCAATACAAAAAACCCCATTTTTCAATGCAAAGAGGGAGGTTTTATAGAAACTCTTATACCCGGGCCTTCCCAGACCATTCCAAAGCATCAAACATCTTAAAAATACCCTGCACAAGGTCAAAAGTTCATTAAATAGACCACTCCTTTGACACTTTTTCAAAATCACTCCTTGGTTCCTCAAATTCTCATGGAAAAGTGCTTGTTTCAGCTTAAGAACCTCATCCTACTGTCATTAGTTTCATTCAAAGGAATGTTCAACCATAAAAGACCCTACTCTAACAATTTACATGCCATCCCACTAAGAAACAAGTCATAATAGTAGGTGGGATGGTCATTTCATAATTAAATCCTACTCAAACCCTTGACTGGCTTGAAATGAGCAGTTTCAGAAAATTGTCAATTGCTCCCTTCAAACCTACTGTTAAGCCATCAAAACCAATACATTAGAGAGTTAATACATGTGCCTATAATATTATATTATTTATCTATCAAGGGGAGGTTGTACAGATCCGTACAAGTGTAGGAAAGTGCCAAAAAACTAGTGAATTTCTAGAAAACAACATTTTTTTAATCAAAAAAATGGATTTCAAAATGAACAAAAATCCTCCCTTCAAGCAAATGGAGGTTTTTAAAACCTTTTTGAATGATATCCAAATCCCCCCAATTCCTATAACTAACAAACAACCACCTTTGAAATCTCATATAACCGGTACATTGAAAATGTCTTTAATGACCCTCTTACAACATGAAGATACCCAAAATTGAATCAAATTTGAAAATGGAAGCATAGATTGTCAAGGTGCTCCTACACCACAAACTTATCAAACACTCAAAATGCCATTACACTTATTATTTTTCAGAATCACCATCATGGTTATTCACTTTTAGTTAGAAATGTGCTCTGGCCATCATAGTGCTTCCATAGTTTATACACATTTGTCTACATGCTAGGTTAACAATTGTACACAGTGATTGTAAGTATTATTTAAATGAAGCCTTTAATGACATATATTTTTCAATTAACTTGAATGGATACATTTTTCAGGAACAAATATTCATCTCATTACCATGGTACAGATAAAATTATCCGCCATGTTGAAGAAAAAGGCAAATAGGAAACTAACAGACGAAGAGAATGAAACCTTGAAAGAAAAGGAGAGAATTCAGGTGGCGGAATATCGTGAAAAGAAGAAATTCAAAATGATTGATGAAAATAACCTTATTGTAGAGGAACCTCAACCGTCAACAAGAGAGTGAGAATTGGTAGCATAGTAGGCACGAATGTGAAAGCATCGTCGTAAGACAGATTCAGATATCGTAGTTGGAGAAACACCCTATACGACAAGTGAATATGAAGGGACATCATTAAGCACAAGCGAATATGGAGGGACACCATCTAGCACAAGTGAATATGGATCAACACCATCTACTACAAGTGAATATGGAGGGACACCATGTACTGCAAGCAAATATTGTTGGACACCATCCAACATATCTCAAGTTGAGAGTACATCATCACTTGGAATTGATGAATAAGGTATCCCATCATCCCCATGTGAACCTCAAGGTATGTCTTCTTCTCCACCCTCAATCAAAGGTACGCAATCTAGCATACCTCAACTAAATATTGATGAAATTCCTAATGTTGAGAAGTATGTACCTAGGAGAACACCACCTAGAATTTTGCGTAGAAAGCCAAAGTATTTGATTAATATTGATGATGAGATTTTGCAGCACATGGAAGGTAAGATTTCAACATGCACTTGTAGAAGATATGTTGATAATATTTGGGAACGATTCTTTGAAAGGCTGAATGAGACTGCAAGATGTCAACTATTTATTGAAATGATGTAGGGTGTAAAGTATAGGAACATCATGAAGACTCTTGGGTTGAGAAAATCGAATGCATCGAGTGAAGACACTATTGTGAAGAATCTAATGGATGCTTATGAGAGTGTGGGTAAGACCTCATGCTCAAAGGATCGTAATGTCACCTGATGTGCCATTACATCAGCTTTGGTAAGCTATCAAACAAAGAGAGCTCGTCTAATTAAAAAGATTAGTGAACAAACGAGAATTAGTAGAAAAACTTTATCAAGAGCCATTCAAAGGTGACAAAGAATTGAGGGTATGATAAAAATGAATTATGGGAATTCTCGGGGAGATCATCACGAAAAGATAAAGAAGTTGGTGAAGCCTTGAGAACACTCATTGAAGAGTATTGGAAGAATAACACAAGTCCATCTCTGAATCAAAGGGATGTGGTAAGAAGGAGAATTGGTAGTCGGAATCATGAGCCACATCCGAAGAATTTTTTGGATATGACTCAAACCCAATTTTTTCGGAAATTTGAAAATGATTATCCTCAAATTAGTATTTCTCAGATATTTTTTTAACTGCTTAAACCTTTTTATGTCAAGATAAATCACAGATGCACTACTTGTTGTTGTAGACTACATATTGAAAATTTCTAACCATTATGATGTTTATCGTTCTATATGTTCAGATTTTCATACTAACGATGTTTTGCAAGATTGTGGCATAAAAGCCTCACCAAAATATTCAAGAGAGTTTTTATCAAAAAAATTATGTGAAATAGAGGATGGCTAGATATTCTATAGGACAACATGCTTGGATGGTTCATGAGAGCATTGCGGTGGATTCCATCATATGCCAGTATGTCAACATACGGAAAGCACAGATGAGGTGGGACATAAACTAGTAGAGTTCGGGAAGTATAAAATAGTGGCATATGCTACAAAAGATGGGTCTCAAGCACAAATGTGTGATTTGGTTATTGAGAAGATTCCAGTGTACCAATTTATGACCATATTTTGTGACAATATACTGTTTGAGTATGCAATGCATACCCATAGAGCCTGATGGTTGGACATACAGTTCAAGCTATGCAAGGACACCTTTCTGGTTGGAAGCATAGTATCCATGGTTGACTTTTCAGAGAACTACACTCTACAACCATAACATGAGGTGCAGTCACAGTATTACAACTCCACACCAGTTTTGATATTTGTGCACATACCATTCATTCATGCATCTGATAGTACATATGAACAAGGAAGGTATTGAGGGAGTACCAATTTTACATTAGTGATGATCATACACATTCTCCAGAGTTTGTGCAAGGTTGCTTCTAGATGTTCTACAATGGTTTGGCTCAGAGCGGCATACAATACGATCAACATATAATATGGTCTAATAACTGTGCAACATAGTTCAAGAACTCGTGCATGTTCTACTGGTTGTGCAGGATGCATGTCATTATAGGTGTTCAACATATGTGGAACTTTTGTGAGGCCAAACATGGAAAGGGGGAGCATGATGGTGTAGGAGCATGCGTGAAAAGAGCATTAGCATGAGAACAGTTATAGTATAAAGATAGTGCAAATTTGATAGATGCAAAATCAATCGTTGAGTGGTGTAATTTTTTGATGGGTCCAAGTAATGAAGGTACGTCTTAAGTTCGTAGATTTTTTTGGTTGATTGATGATACCAACATTATACCATATGAATACTATTGTACACTAACAGGATCATGTGAAGTACACTCTTTCCTTAGCTCAAATGCAAGTTCATGGAGTATCAATACACAAAAGATGGCATGCTTTTGTTCTTCGTGTACAATACAAGCCTAGAATGATTGTGAGTTAGGGGCGTGGGTTGACAAATGGTTAACTAGTTATCTTAGCCCACTTCAAAAATATCGCCGTCTAATGGCTTTGGAACTAACACAGATGTAATCATCGATCAACTTTGACCACGTATCAGATCTAGTTCAACCAGTTGATATATCTACTTTCTTAGTTGTTGAAATTCCATATCGTTATCTTACTATCTACTGTATTCGTAATGTTGAAAAATTTGAAGAGATTTTTTGCACATATCAATGCAGGGCATGTTTATGCAGTTATTGCAGATGAAGATAATGAAGGGGGACATATTACTACTTGTGTCATTGTGTTGAGACCAAGCTCAGTTGTGGTCACTGGAACATGGTCTATAAGGTACCCACATTTAAGTGTTAAACATTGGCTATTTCAGGACTTTGACATGCATCATAATATTTTTCATTACTCGAACCTTGTCACGGCATCCAATGTTTATTTGACCAAATATGGGGGTAGACCTTTAAACAAGACATTATGGAAGGTCCGTGAGTCTTACCATGAGGCAATACTTGACACAATAAAGAGTAGAGCAGACCCAGATGGTTTGTTGGATTAATTTGAAAGTATATGCACATTCATTCTTATTAATTTATACTTATATGCACATTAATTTGTTTGATGCCAATGCTATCATCTTCTTTTATAATGATTGGTGTCCCCTTGCAAAACATGCAGATATATGAGCCATCCAAGAGAATGTCAGCCAAAAAAGCAATGCAACATCCTTATTTTGATGCCTGCATGCAACATCTGTAAGTTCCTTCCATCTATTTTTATTTCATTTCCATTTTGGATGCTCTTTATTTTTCTCTTTTACTTTGAGTATTTGTAAGTAAACTACTAAAAATTGATTGATCTTTCGTTGTAGAAAATGTTGATTTAAGAGCCATCAAAGAGAATCTTAGCCAAAAAACCAATTCAACATCCTTATTTTGATGATCTTGACAAATCTCAATTTTGATTCCAAGCCATTATAAAAGAGCGTGTGAAGCTTAGCGAGGGAATCTCAAGTTACTCATTTGAAGTTAACCTCATAATGAGCACCTATGATGTAGACATTTAAAGAGAATCTTGAATGTATGAGTGACATTGTAAAAGATCTGTGAGAATGAAGTGCCTGAAGAATTGTAATAAGATTTAATTACATAATGAGATATAATCAAATATTGTAAGGTTGGAGTTCATGTTTGGTGTAGTAGCACCTTGTTCTGTAAATGCCTTGAATAGGAAAATTTACAAACTTTGAATTTTGAAATGTAAACAATGTGAAAAAGGTCATATAAAGGTCATGTAAATTGTGTGACCAAGCAGACTGTTCCAACACATTTGAATAGGTATGTTTATTTAAGGCATGGTCCTCTTTCACCCCGAAACACATAGAATCGCTCTGAGTTATGTTCCACCGGATCGATCCCTTAAGGGTCCAAAGTGGAAAATGGATGCAAACTTTAGCATGCTATTACTTGGATATCGTGAAACTTAGAAACTTCTCATCTGATCCTTCAAGATCACGTTGGACTCCTCTAGAAAAAATCTCTCAGTTTTTTCTATCTCAGAGTGGTTTTCTCGTGGTGGCGAATTTTCATTTGATGGAAAGGGTGTCAAATTCAACCTATGCAAAGTTGCAAAGTAGTGCAACTTTTGCTCTGCAACTTGTGTGATTAAACTAACTACTCCAAAACGTCCGAATAGGTATTTTTACACTAGGCATGGTCCTCTTTCATACTGAAATATGTGGAATCTCTTTGAGCTATGTTCCACCGGATCGATCCCTTAAGGGTCCAAATTGCAGAATGGCTACAAAATTCAGCATGCTATTACCTGGACACCGTTATACTTAGAAACTCCTCATCTAACCCTATAGGATTATGTTGGACCCCTCTAGAAAAATCTCTCTTGGTTTTGGCTATCTCGGAGTGGTTCTCTCGTGGCTACGGATTTTCACTTGATGGAAAAAGTGTTAAATTCAAGTTGTGCAAAGTTGCAAAGTGGTGCAACTTTCGCTCTGCAACTTGTATGACCAAACTAACTGCTCCAAAGCATCTGAATAGGTATTTTTGTGCTAGGCATGGTCTTGTTTTGCACCAAAACAAGTGGAATCGCTCTGAGCTATGTTCCACCGGATCGATCCCTTAAGGGTCTAAAGTGCAAAATGGCTGCAAAGTTCAACATTCTATTACTTGGATACTATAATGCTTAGAAAATTCTTGTTTGATTCTACAAGATTGCATTGATCCCCTCTACAAAAACCTCTCTCGGTTTTGGCTATCTCATAGTAGTTTTCCCATGGTGACGAATTTTCACTTGATAGAAAAAGCATTAAATGCAAGCAGTGCAAAGTTGTGAAGTGGTGCAACTTTCATTCTGCAGCTTTTGTGACCAAGAGAATTGTTCAAACACATCCAAAGAGGTATCTTTACACTAGGAATGGTCCTCTTTCACACTAAAACACATGGAATCACTCTAAGCTATGTTCCACCGAATCGATCCATGAAGGGTCCAAAGTGCAAAATAGCTACAAACTTCAGCATGCTATTACTTGGATACCATGACACTTAGAAACTTCTCATCTGATCCTACAGGAAGATGTTGGGACCCTCTAGAAAAACCTCTCTCGGTTTTTGCTATATTGGAGTGGTTTTCTCGTGGTTGCGGATTTTCACTTGATGGAAAAAAGTGTCAAATTCAAGTTGTGCAAAGTTGCAAAGTGGTGCAACTTTCACTATCCAACTCGTATGACCAAAACTAAATTTTTGAACGTATCTGAATAGGTATTTTTATGCTAGGCATGGTATTTTTTCACACTGAAACACATGGAATCGCTCTGAGCTACGTTCCACCAGATAGATCCCTTAAGGGTCCAAAGTGCAAAATGGCTGCAAACTTCAGCATGCTATTACTGGAATACCATGATGCTTAGAAACTTCTTGTCTAATCCTATAGGATCATGTTGATCCCCTCTAAAAAAAATCTCTCCATTTTGGCTATCTAGGAGTGGTTTTCCCATGGTGGCAAATTTTCACTTGATGTAAAAAACATCAAATGCAAGCAGTGCAAAGTTGCAAAGTGGTGGAAATTTTCATTCTACAACTTGTGTGACTAGGCAGACTATTCCAACACGTTTGAATAAGTATTTTTACACTAGGAATGGTCCTCTTTTGCATCAAAACACGTGGAATCACTCTAAGCTATGTTCCACCGGATTGATCCTTGAAGGGTCCAAAGTGCAAAATGGCTGCAAACTTCAACATTCTATTACTTGGATACCGTAACACTTAGAAAATTGTCATCTAATCCTAAAGGAAGGCATTGGGACCCTCTAGAAAAACCTCTCTCGGTTTTGGCTATCTTGCAGTGGTTTTCTTATGGCGGCAGATTTTCACTTGATAGAAAAAGTGTCAAATTCAAGTTGTGCAAAGTTGCAAAGTGGGGCAACTTTCGCTCTGCAACTCATATGACCAAGCTAACTATTCCAATGTGTCTGAATACGTATGTTTATGCTAGGTATGGTATTTTTTTGCACTGAAACATGTGGAATCTCTCTGAGCTACGTTCCACCAGATCGATCCCTTAAGGGTTCAAAGTGTAAAATGGATGCAAACTTCAACATCCGATTACTCAGATACCGTGATGTTTAGAAACTTCTTATTTAATCCTATAGGATCATGTTCAACCCTTGTAAAAAAACCTCTTTCGGTTTTGGCTATCTCAGAGTGGTTTTCCCATGGTGGCAGATTTTCACTTGAAGGAAAAAACATCAAATGCAAGCAATGCAAAGTTGCAAAGTGGTGTAACATTCATTTTGCAACTTGTGTGAGCAAGTAGACTGTTCCAACACTTCCAAATAGGTATGTTTACACTAGGCATGGTCCTCTTTCACATTGAAACATGTGGAATCGCTCTGAGCTATGTTTCATCGAATCGATCCCTTAGGTTGGAGGAGTCTAAAGTTGCAAATTTATAAGTTGCTTAAAGCAACAAATTTTAAATCCAATGGTTACTTGTTTTGAAAGTTGGTTTTTAGTTAGTTGAGGGCATGGATTAGTTAGACAAGGGTGTAAAACACTATGTAAAGCCTTGAGAGGCTCTAATTGAGGTTGTTGATGAACTTTTGGAGAAGATAAGATAAGAATTATTCACATTATTCTCTGTTTTTTAGATTTTTTATACAAACTTGTTGATCCCGTACTTGGTACGACCTCTAGCTTCCTGTACGGTCCCAAGGCTGACATGGATTAAAAGAGGGCTGAGTTCACAAGAACCCATCTCTCATGATAATGAATGGCCCACTTAGCACTCATTCCATGTAGGTGATGCTCACAGAGGTGAGGCACTAGGCCTTCTCGGGAGGTCACCCATCCCAGTACTACTCCATCTCAAGCGCTTAACCATGAAGTTTTTTCCCCAAGGTTAAGCCCACTTAGCTTTCAACCCCATTTGCAAACCCTTCAGCAAGTGTTGTGCCTTATGAAACATTCATTATAGAGCCCCTTTAGCTCAACAATTGATAAGTAGGAGGTATTTTCTACAATGTGTCAAATTGTGATATTGCTATCAGGATTCAATTGTGTAGTTTTTGAGTATAAAAGAGAATAAGAAGGGAAGATAAGGGTAATCAATTTGCGAAATTATTTTTATTATTTAATTACCTAGTGTGGGATTGGTCTATATGAGAAAAAAATTATAATATGGGATTATATGTTTCAAGCATATAATTCGGAAAGGACTCAAAGTAAGATGCATGAGTACAGAGTATCAATCAAGAAAGGCATCCTCCCAATTCTTAAGGCCTATATATCAATGATAGGCAGATTTATATTCAAAGCGAGCACTTGATTTTAAATGATTAATTAGAAACAACTATTATATTTATTTATCAAATTACTATTTGAATTAGATTTCATATTCAAAATTTATTTGATTTATAATTTCGGGACTCTGTTATCTATCTTAATAATATTGGATGACAACCTTTGTCAATCTAATAAGAAATAAATCAAAAATCTATTTATCCAGAGCTCGATTCATTACAGTGGTATTAGAGTGAATGAACATGCTAGCTTTTGGGTATTGCAAAAAATTGACTTTCCATTAGAAGCATGGTAACCGATGATAGTGGTTGGCTTTACTCAAGAAGGATGAACATCTTAAAGACATTTGCGTAAATCAGAACAAGTAACCTTCTTGTGGACTTAGGGTTGCAATATTTTATCTACAACATGTTCCACCATTTCTTCAATAGGATCAAGACCACACATAATGAAGGTGTGTTTGCAGCCATGAAAGATTATGGTTCAAACTATCCAAAAGAGTGATGTTTTATCTCGACCACCCATATCTATAACATGGTTTTTTTGGAAACAAGGATGGGTTTTCTCTTCATCGGCATATACATTATCCGTCGATGTGTTCACACTAGTGTTACAAGACTTGGACTCACCTCGGACTTGACAAGCCAATTTTTGAATTGGACTTGGGCTCGGAGCCCAGACTCGACAAATAGAAAAACCTAAGAAATTCAAATATTTTTAAGGATTTAAAACTTGTTTCATGCACCCTTTAATAAATAAACCTTAAAGACACAATAGCATCGTCAAATAGAAATTACTATGATCCCATACACAAACATACATCAATCACATAAGTATAAGCATCAATAAAAGATATTTATATTAACATAGAAATTACCTTGAATACACGTAACTCATAACTATTGAACAATCAATTTAGAATGCAAATATCGATAGGAATCGATAAAATATATTTGTATTAACCAAATTTCCATGTAGGAATACATCAATATATGTCGATATAAGTATGAAATATATGTACAAAATAGCCATATAGGCTTACGAGAATGCCATATAGGCATACAATGTCAAATATGTCCAATAAAAAATATGTACAAAACTGCCATGTAGGCATACAACAAAGGACTTTGGAATCAAAAGTCATTGCTCTCCATACCCTAGAAATAAAATATTTCCCTTTCCTTTTCGCTCAGATGGCGATAGGTCTATCACTCATTTTTTCTGCGCTCGTGGAGTGCTCTTGCTACTCCTCCTAGGGTTTAGTTCATGGTGAAGTTTTAACTGTTACAATAAGAAGTAAAGACAAGAATATATAGAAATCACATTATAAAAAATGATATATTTGACAGAATAATCACTTACAACCATGTCACAAACTCTCTCCATGAGGTAAATATTCTCATGCCCATGCTTAGGCATTCTCAAGCCCTATATAAACCATACAAATAGAAATTAAACTATGTGAAGCAATAATGGTTTGATTTTTCACTAACTAACATCTATAACAACAAATGTAAATTGAAATTTACTAATTTGCCTCATACCTCTTCTGTCAGAGCCATCGAGGATTGTATAGAAGATTTCACAACAATATCCATTGCCCTCGTCACATTCAGAGGTGTATCATCTCGCAACAACTGAAAATAAAACAACAAAATATTCAACGTAATCAACGATGTGCATATAATCTACACAAATCTATTAAGTACTTGATTCATTAGTTAAGCTCTTTATTCTATTACCTGCATGAAGGTTTGAGTAAATCCACCACCACTGGAAAGTGTTCCATCAAAACCACCAATATTATTCTATTCAACATCCAAAATTGCATATTAAATTACCATTCGTAAAACAATGCTATTAACATGCAATAAATTTATAATTTTTTACTAGTTACATACCCTAGCGATAGGTGTACTGCAAAAATAGGTTGGTGGGGGGTCGATGTATCCAGTCTCAAAATCATGCAAAATTGAAATTTAATAAATTAAATTCAATGAACACATGCACTAACTTTTACTTGACTATCAATGCCATATGCGTTATGCAAAATGTTAGCTGCCCTCTCCATCTCCATAGTTGTAGATGGATCTTGCATACGAGTCTCCTGAGTGTCAGTGGGGTCACATGAACAGGTAGCCACACAAGATTGACACACATGTGTTCGAAGGCCACCACTCGAAGACTCCCCTAGATGGCATTGTAGAATAGGGCTAGCATGATGGATGAGACTCTAGATCAAAGCGCTGATTGCCTGCAATGTCCCTACGTCAGCACTTTCCTTTGCGACGGAAGGCATAACAACATGCTCATGAGGTGGCCTAGCGAGAGCTCATCTACCTTGCCACATACGATCCGACTGTGCACCAGGTCTATCCTGAGCTGACCCCCCACCTCTACCCTAGAAATGCCTCATATCAAAATAATTTGGGATTTTGTTCAATATGAACTCACTGTATAGTTTCCTAAGGAAATATTGCAGGATCTCACAATTGTTGCACGTTGGGTAATCGAAGACCATGTACTACCTATCATAAAACTGGCCCCTAATCTGTTGGTGGTGGCACCAATGGCTAGGAAACCTCTTCGCATTGAGGGTAAGATTTTGATTTGTGCGTGGGTCGGTGAATAATGAGCACAAATCACCTTTTGTAATTTTTAAATCCTTCACATCCTTGTATGATAGTTTATTTCCATAGTAGTCCCTAGTCGCCTACCTCCTATCTTGCCATCTAGTTATTTTTTTGCTAATTGAATCTACATTTTTTAACATATCTTTCAATGAATTTTCTAGGGTCATTCTTTCTATGGTTGAACCATTTGGATCACTCAACCTATTGATGAAATCCTCAATTTTCTTTTTGTTGTTGTCATCATTCATTAAATTTTGTTGAGTGCTAGGAGGGGGTTGAGTGATTGGTGGAGGAGGTTGATGTTGTGGTTGATTTTGATCTTGAGGATTTGGTTGGTCTTCCTGTTGAGGATTTTGAGGGTTTGTAAGTTGATTTGCATCTCCTAAAAATTCAAACAAATAGATATCAAATTCAACCTAAAACTAACTAATTGAAAACAAAAACCATACAATCCTTACTTCTCACAATTCCTCGTTGTCGTGGCACCATTGTCGTGAAGAAATAGGGATTGTTGGTGAAGAAATTTGTTGAAATTCTCCTCCTAAAATGCGAGTGTGATATTATGGGGTTTTTGGCCACGACTGCAAAAAAAACTAGTGGAAATGCAAATGAGAGATTTGCATTTGTTTTTTACTTTTAATAGTCAATAACGTGAGTGTGTTATAATGCACTCGCGTTATTGGTTTATAGTTGTTGAGCCTCAGGCTCAGCATAACGAGCCATAATGTGCTTGCATTGTGGGTTTTCAATGTTTTTTTTAGAGTATGTCCATGAAATTGCTACCCATTTCCATGCACCCGCCCAAAGGAAAATCCATAACAACACCCAACCATTCAAACTTAACAAATCATGGATTTAAGCCTCACAAAGAAGATCAAACTAGCCCATATAACTATTTGCTACCAGTTCTCATCAAAATATGAAATAACACAAAAGCTCAAGGAGATAAACTATGATGTCCACCTTCCACTATGAATCCTCCAAAACCTTAAAACAACAATTCAAGATCCATATCTATGAAAGATAAAGCATAAAACACATCTAAAAGATATAATGGGGAAACACCTCTCAAATAAACTTCACCACCAAGCAAACCAAAAAAAAATTCTTCTCCAAGATATATAAGCCTTCATGACTTATCCAAGAGCGATCTCCTTACTGGTCTCTATTGAACTTGCATTCAACCAAAGTGTAGTCTACTTAGACTTTCAACTATAAAAAAAACCTTTCTCATTCCATGAGAATCACATCCTCACCTCATTCTCCATGTATCCATGAGCACCAACAACTGACCATCTCATACTAAAATCCAATCTACACTACTGCACTATTAAGAATTTCTCAAGCATATGACCAATCTACTTAGACCACAAACAATTACTAGACCATTGTCAAAGCTCCAAAAAACTAAAAAAGGAACTTATCATAAAATCATCATCTACACATCCCCCTTAGGAGATACAATGCTTCAAGTGAACAAATTATGGTCTCAAGAGCAATGCAACATGCCAAAACTCTAATGCTAAAGCAAGATTATACATGACATCAAGCAAATAGACTCTAAACCAACATAATCTATCAAGCACCACCAACATCTTAGCCAAAGACTCCAAATTCCCTCCATGGTTTCAAGATGTTGTACATCATCAAATAGTGTCCATGAAAATGTGAAAGAACCCTTCTACAATAAGAGGATCTAGGAGTCCCTCCTAGTAACATCTGAAACACTAAAGAAGATCATTCACCACCAAGTAATGAATTCATAGTCAATGCTAAAGCTCCCACTAAGTCATGCCATCCAAGATTTCCAATTAGCATGAGAAAACATCTACTGATCTGAAAAACCTCCAGGTATAATCGATAGCATGTCCATCTGACAACAAAGCTAAACAACACCAAGATCTCCAAACAACACAGACCACACCATCACTATCAAAAAGATTACACTATAATGTGTACCAAGCTCTCCATGACATCGTGATACACATGCTACAAGTCCCCATAACCAACTATTCAGGTACTCAACACCCTCCTAGCTCGCATCTCAAACTAGCCATGCCAATGCCCAAGTGACCACATACAAGGCTAGCTAACAGATCTACACCACCACTGAAGCAACCTCATGGATATAGATAGTCCACTTCCAAGTTATCTCACTACAGCCAAACAACTCGAATATTAATCACAACAATAATGAAAACCCATCATCGCAAAGGAAAATACAAAACTGAGATCTCAAAGAGAAAAACAATGTAGACAAACTTGACATAAACACCATATCACAAAAAATAGATCCGATTTTCCAATCACATCCACAACTCAAGTACCATAGTCTAAGAAACCAACAAGCAACACCATAAGAATGTTGACTGACAAATCACATACCAACACTCCTAGGCAGAGAAGAAGTCACATCTCCTCAAAACCACGTCGAACTGCAACTATCTCATCTAGTCACACCGAAAAGGCTAGGGTCTAGAAAATAGCTTAACAACAACTCCACATAACCATAATTTTTTTTCCTTGACCATGCAAAACCTACAAAACCACTACTTTTATAAAACACCCATGCACATGCATATCCACTGCTCATTTGGACGACCCAAGAGTCTACACATAACCATCATGATTAATCAGAATAATGGAAAAATAACATGAATATGCATCATAGAATTTTTAGGAAAATCTATAGAAAACCTTCAGAGCCAAAGAACATTAAACTAAAACATGCAAGTACAAGATATCTAAAAAAGGAACAAGTAGTACAAGAATTTCAAGTCCATTCTAGACCAATTTCAAAACCATGAGCATGCACATGCATATGAGAGAGCCAAGCTATTCAGAAGTTTTAAGACCACCCAAGATCAACTTCATAGCCTTCATGCAATCAGGGTGACAAAGAACAATGCCTTCAATGCCAAGTCAAAACACCCAACACAAACACAATCCTATGTGGTTCAATAACAACCCAATAATCTCCATACCACTAGGGAGCCCCTCACATAGACACCCAATATGAAGCACACTATGCTGCAACACAACCATAAGCATAAACTCACACTCCTTGCATTAGGATCATTTGCTACCAACCAGGAGCCTCAGACCACACTATCACAAGATGAACAACTCCAATATTATCCATCTTCAATGTCTTTCAAATTGCATGTTGTATCAAGAGAGCTAAGAATTTCAATCATCAAAGGATCAAAGATCACTTGATTCCTCTAGATTTCCTCAAGCCTTACAGACTAAGAAATCTCCACAGGAGAAATACCTACAACCAGCATTGAGAAGAAGGCTCTAATACCACATGTTGGTATCATGAAAAAACCTTGGCCTCCCTTAATTTTCTCTGATACCACTTCTTGGGGATGAAACAGGTCATCTTAGAATGAAACATCTAAGAACAACAGTGCCTTCATGACTTTAATTTCTTCAAATCACCTCAAAGACACAAACTAATATGCCATAAAGAAAAAATAGGCACATTTGTTTTCCCCCATTAACCCTTCTCAGAAAAGCACATGCAGAAAAATAATAGATTCAACACATACATAGATTCAAAATTCATAGAATCTAACAACATGGAAGACAAGCTAATGAACACACAAATTTACATGGGAAAACCCTTTTGGGTAAAAAACCCCACCCTTCAAAAGATCCAACCATTATATTATTCAGCAACAAACATAGTTACAATACAATCTCAGGGTCATAGCCTTTACAAGAGTTACATCTTGTTTCATCTGGAGAAAACAAGCAACATCATATATTTGAATCCTCATAGTGTTACAATGTCCTCACACAACATACAGTGCTGATACATTTCATTTTACCAACCCACTCAATCAGCCAACCATTCGGGCAACACAGCCTCATGACCTCTCAAGTTCACATATTCTCAGTTTTGTGTGTCTTAGTGTTCAAGGTTACAATGTTCAAAGCATACCATTCAGACACACACACTCTACCCTGCTTGATTTGATCTCACATCATGATCAACCTCTCTCTTGTCCAACCAACAACTATCATGGTATATAATTACCCCACCGACAAGCTTTCGTCATTCTTTGGCAACACCACCCTATAGAACACATCGAGCCACCCAACAATGTAACAGTTACCAAACAAGCCTTTGTATTTAATTGCCACCAAATAAATAAAGCTTTCAGCCAATCAGCATTGATTTACAACAGCAATGTAAAATCATTGAATGAGATTGTGCCACTTTTCATCATGCCATTCATCCATCTCTTTGACTATCGAAATAGTCAGCGGTTCCATGAGAAACTCCTACTGAGCTACCACAGTATGGCCTAACGGCCACCGTGGTATGGTAATAACCATCTGATCGCCAGACTGCTAGAGTCCACCAAGACATGCATACACATCTTGTGCAATTTTGGGGAATCAAAAAAAGCATCTACAATATCCCCAATAAGTTTCTTGGAAACAATGACACATGTTTGAAGCCTGCACACTTTGCATATCACCAAGTGTCAAACACTCAGACGATTCCACTCGTTTCAAAAGAGTTTGTCAATACTCACCTCAATTGAGCGTGGAAGAAAAAGAGCACCATTGGATTAGTCAAATCTCAACCATAGATCAAGATCTCCATTCATCGGTACATTATGTTGTGGTCCCCACCAAGTCACTTCCATCTGCCATCAGTCCATCGATGTAGCTCAGTGAAAGGTTCCATCGATAACCCCAAGTCACATCGACACAATGTTTATTGCATATCAACATATTAGTGAGACAACACATTGTCACTCACCAATATGTGATCATTTTGCCGATGAAGCCAAGGTCCATCGTGCTCCCGCTAAAGTGAAGGAAGGACTTTGTGGTATGGAGGGTAAATTTGTCAAGCCCTTAATAGAGATTAAAGCCAACAAGTTGCAACACATTTTCCAACAAGCTCCCACTTGACGAAGACTTATTGGCTTCCTTCAGACTCGAACTCAAGAAACTAACACAATGCTTCCGTGCTCCAAATAAGACATGACTACTCCATCGTGCTCACTAGACATACATAAGAAACACTACAACAACTTCAAAAATCTCAATTGTGAACACAGTCATGAAGTGATTCTTGAAAAACAAGACAAAACATCAACTAGAACATCAGCCACAAAACTAATAGCAACCATCCAACTGATTAAACAAATGCAACTTAAAATAGCACCCATAGCTCGTGCTATTCCATCCAATCACCCATACCTTCAAGTTATCCACATTAGTAAACTCAAGCCAGCACCACAACCAACCCATCAACTACAGATACACACACCATGTGCCAACCAATCAAAGAAGATGAAACACATATAGGTACTCCCATTGCATGGGTAATGCCAAATCTAAAAGATCAACAACATAACAAGTCTACCAATCACAACAGTTAGAAAAAAATAACCATGTATTACCATGGACCATTCACAATGAAGTGTATAACCTGCAACCAGCTGCAGTAGGAACCATTTCTCTCAACAGTCTTCCATAGTTCCTCCAATTTCTTCACACCCAACATAGGATGAAAACAAACTTACAGGAAGGGAACCAAGACCGAAGAGAGAAATGATGCACACCATATACCTATAGAGCCTCCTTATACATACAACTCTAAAAGCCAATTGTGTCAAGTATGATATCCTTCACATCCCAAAGGAAAAGCCATTACAACACCCAACCATTCAAACTTAACAAATCATGGATGTAAGCCTCACAAAGAAGATCAAACTAGCCCATATAACTATCTCCTACCAGTTCTCATCAAAAGATGATATAACACAAAAGCTCAAGGAGATAAACTATGATGTCCACCTTCCACTATTAATCCTCGAGAACCTTAAAACAAAATTCAAGATCCATATCTATGAAAGATAAAGCATAAAACACATCTGAAAGATATAATGGGAAAATATCTCTCTAATAAAATTCACCGCCAAGTAGACCCAAAAAAAATGCTCCTCCAAGATATACAAGCCTTCATGACTTATCCAAGAGCAATCTCCTTACTGGTCTCTATTGAACTCATGTTCAACCAAGGTATAGACTACTCTGACTTTCATTTGTAAACAACACCTTTCTCATTCCATGAGAGTCACATCCTCACCTCATTCTCCATGAACACCAACAATTGACCATCTCATGCTAAACTCCAATCTATGCTACTTCACTATTAAGAATTTCTTAAGCATATGGCCAATGTACTCAAACCACAAAGAATTACCAGACCATTGTGAAAGCTCCAAAAAACTAAAAGAAGAACTTATCATGACATCATGATCTACACATCCCCCTTAGGAGATACCATGCTTCAAGTAAACAAACTATGGTCTCAATAGCAATGCAACATGCCAAAACTCTAATGCTCAAGCAAGAGTATACATGAAATCAAGCAAATAGACTCTAAACAAACATCACCTATCAAGCACCACCAACATCTCAGCAAAAGACTCCAAACATCCTCCATGGTTTCAAGATGTTGTACATCATCAAATAGTGTCCATGCAAATGCGAAAGAACCCTTCTACAACAAGAGGATCTAAGAGTCCCTCCTAGTAACATCTGAAACACTAAAGCAGATCATTCACCACCAAGTGATGAATTCACAATCACTGCTAAAGCTTCCACTGACTCGTGACATCCAATATTTCAAAGCATCATGACCAAACATCTACTAGTCTGAAAAACCTCTAGGTACAATTGACAACATGTCCATTTGAAAACAAAGACAAACAACACCAAGATCTCCAAACAACACAGACCACACCATCAATGTCAAAAAGATTACACTATAATGTGTACCAAGCTCTCAATGAAATCATGATACACATGCTACAAGTCCCCATAACCAACTATTCAGGTACTCAATGTCATCCTATCTCGCATCTCAAAGCAACCGCACCTATGCACAAGTGACTAGAGACAAGGCCAACTAACAGATCTGCACCACCACTGAAGCAACCTCATGGATATAGACAATCCACTTCAAAGTTATCTCATTGCAGCCAATGGGTAGCTAATCCAACACCCACACAACTCATATATTAATCACAATAATAGTGAAAACTCATCATCACAAAGGAAACTAAAAAATTGAGATCTCAAAGAGAACAACAATTTATACAAACTTGAATCAAACACTGGATCACAAAGGATAGATTCGATTTGCCAATCGCATCCACAACTCAAGTACCATGGTCTAAGAAACCAACAAGAAACACCACAAAAATGTTGACTCAAAAATCACATACCAAGACTCCCATGCATAGAAGACATCACACCTCGTCAAAACCATGTCAAACTGCAACTATCTCATCCAGTCACACCCCAAAGGCTAGAGTCTAGAAAATAGCTTTACAATAGCTCCACATAACCACAAGTGTTTTTTTCTTGACAGTGCAAAACTTGAAAAACCACCGTGTTTATAAAACACCCATACACATCCATATCCACTTCTTATTTGAATGACCCAAGAGTCTACACATAACCATCATGGTTAACCAAAATAATGGAAAAATAACATGAATATGCATCATAGAATTATTAGGAAAATCTATAGAAGACCTTTACAACCAAAGATACCACTTGTTGGGGATGAAACAGGTCATCGTAGAAAAAAACATCTAAGAACAACAGTGCCTTCGTGACTTTAATTTCTTCAAATCACCTCAAAGACACAAACTACTATGCCATAATGAAAAAATAGGCATAGTTGTTTTCCCCCATTAACCCTTTTGAGAAAAGCACATGGAGACAAATAAAAGCTTCAACACATACATAGATTAAAAACTCACATTATCTGACAACATGGAAGACAAGCTAATGAACAAAAAAATTTACATGGGGAAAACCCTTTTGGGTAAAACCCTCACCCTCCAAAAGATCCAGCCATTGTATTATTAAGCAACAAACTTAGTTACAATACAATTTCAGGCTTATAGCCTTTACAGGAGTTACATCTTGTTTCATCTGGAGAAAACAGGAAACATCATAGATCTAAATCCTCACACTGTTAAAATGTCCTCACATGACATATAGTGCAGATACATTTCCTGTCACCAGGCCACTCGATCAGCCAGCCTTTCGGCTAGCACAACCTTATGGCCTCTCAGGTTCACATCTTCTCAGTTATGTGTGTCTCAGTGTTCACAGTTACAATGCTCAGAGCATACCATTCGAACATACACTCTCTACCCTACTTGATTTGATCTCACATCATGGTCAACCTCTCTCTTGTCCAACCAACAAATATCATGGTATTTAATTACCCCACCGACCAACTTCCATCATTCTCTATAAAAACTGCCTTGCAACAAGCATCGAGCTGCCTGAAAATGTAATGGTTACCAAACCTGCCTATGTATTTAATCACCACCAAATAAATAAAGCTTTCGGCCAATCAATGTTGATTTACAACAGCAATGTAAAATCAATGAATGAGATCGTGCCACATGTCATCACACCATTCATGCATCACTTTGACTATCAGAACTATAAACTGTGCCATGAGAAACTCCTACCAAGCTGCAATGGTATGGCCTAACAACCACTACGATATGGTGATAACCGTCTAATCACTAGACTTCCAGAGTCCACCAAGACACACATACACATCTTGTGCAATTTTGGGAAATAAAAAAAAGCATCTACAATATCCCCAACAAGTTTCTCTTAAACAATGACACATGTTCAATTCCTACACACTTCGCATGCCGCCAAGTATCAAACACTCATACGATTCCACTTAGTTCACAAGAGTTCATCAGTACACACCTCAACTGAGCACAGAATAAAATGATCACTATTGGATTAGTCAAATCTCAACCATAGATCAAGATCCTCATTCACCGGTACACTATGTTGTTGTCCCCACCAATTTGCTTCCATCTACCATTGGTCCATTAGCATAGCCTAGTGAAAGATTCCACTGATAACTCGAAGTCACACCGACACAATGTTTATCACATATCGGCATATCGGTGAGACAACACATTGTCACTCACCGATATGCGATCATTCTGCTGATGAAGCCAAGGTCCATCATGATCCCGCCAAAGGGAATGAAGAACTCTGTGGTATGGAGGGTAAATTTGTCAAGTCCTTAACAGAGATTCTAGCGAGCAAGTTGTGAAACATTTTCAAAGAATGATAAGAGAGACCATTTAAAGCCCCCCATAATTAGATAACCTATTAGAAAGAAGCATTGGAAGCACACTATGAAGTAACACTAGAATCCTTAATTCAACAAGGAAAGGCAAGATAATTTTGTTTGCTAGTGTGTCACATAAAAGTTTAGGCTTGACACTCTTCACTCATTTTGGGACCCTTTTTATTGTTTATGGCCTAGTTTTCTTAGATTCTATGGTGTCTTGTAGAGGTGTTGTGAATTTTTGTAACACATTTTCCCACTTTTCTAAGACCCTTTCATCATAATTTAGCTAAATAACCTCTTTTTACTACTTTCCAAGCCTTATGTCTAAGTTTTGTAAAGAGATAAAAAAATTTCACACTTTCCTAGGTTTTTCATCAACAAATTAACCTTTTCTTATATCATAATGATCCCTTAATGCACTTATAGATCCTACTTTAGTGTGTTTCAAAAGACAATCCTCATAATTGACAATAATCATACTTTAATTCCTGAAAACCACTCAAAATTTCCTAGGTGGACTAAGTTGCCACCTTGGGTGACTTAGTTGAATGTTACATAAAAATCAAATTGAACTTAAAGTTTTGGTAGGATTTATCTCCTAAACCCTAAAATCGACTTGTGAAGCGTTATTTTTGAGGAATTAGGGCACAAAATGTATAAATAAGGGTTTTTCCCCTCAATTTCCAATCTCTTAGAACCATAACTCTCAACAACTCATTCTTCTCAAATCACTAATTCACTATTCTTCTCGAGCAAGCTAGGGTTTGAGAATCCTAAGTCATTAAGGCAACTTTTTCTTAGGAATTCAAGGGCTGATTGTTGAAACATCACAAGGTCAATCATCATGGCAATGTACTAACTTTATTAATTCATATTTCATGCTCTATTATCTTGCCTCTTCATTTGATTTAATTATCTAAAATGGGTTTGACCAAGGCAAACCCCTATGCCCTAACAATCAATATTTCTCTTCCTCTCTTTGTGTTTTTATAGATTTAGGCATCTTGGAGGCTTGGAAATCATTGAAGACAATGTTGCAAATATCTTATCAACATCTCATTGTTGGCTAAGGAAAAACATCTACAAAAGGTCACTTTTAGGCCTAAGAATCAATGTTTTAGAAGCACACTTGTGAAGAACCAGAGTGCAAATCGACAAATTCCATTTCCAATTTTTTATTTTTAGAAATTTAGAAGTGGACTAAGTTGCCAACAATCGTGAATTAGTCCCACTAAACTTGCTTTTCAGAGGTTTTTATAGATTTGGACACCCATTTGGCAGAAACAGGGTTTTGGGCATTTTTTCCAGACCTGGGACTAATTCACCCAAATTGGCCAACACAAGTGTCTCAGTCAACATCAACAATAAATTCTAAACATTTCTAGAGCCTCTCTACATCAAATTTCATTTCCAAGCTTCCCTCTTTCATTTCCAACTTTTTGTTTAGTTTAGCTTACATTTTTAGGTCATCTTGTACATGTTTTCATATCATAATGTGATTTCAAGCATAATTGCATTTTCTAGGTTTTACACTCATGTTAGTTTCTTTTATCATTTTATTTCATTTAGAAACATCATCACAACCCCTAATCATTTGAACGAAACCTCCTAGATTTTTGGTGTGGAAGATCTCTATCCTTTTAGGTGCAAAACCCTAGAAGTGCAAGATAGTACATCTTTCCCCTAAAATTGGTAGTACATTATGGGGAACTCTCTTTCCCTGAGTACATGTTTTTGGCAGTTAATTTTGGTGAAACCGACGTCCACATGCCTTCTTTTTCTAAATTAGAGTCCATCATTGTTATAGAATTAGTATGCATTTCATTTTGCATCAGTTGAGTTGCATTCTAGGGTTTCTAATTTTGCATTAGTGAAAGTTCATATAGGTTGGATTTCCGCATCTTAAATCATTAAACTTTTCTACAATTTTGAATTTTCATCTTAGGTTTTCCTTCTACAACATAGAAACCACCCAAATCTATAAAAAAACTCTGAAAATTCTCAAAAATATCCCTAGGTGGACGAAGTCGCCACCTTGGGCGACTTAGTCCCTTTCCACCCTTGAAAGAGCCTTTTATAGAGCTCAAAACTCTATTTTTAGGCTTCTATTTTCTACCATTTCCTATATGTATCAATTGGTTGTGTTTCTATAACATGAATTTCATTACATTTAGCTTAAATTAGCTCATTTCATGCATTGCTTATTTTCAATTTTGCAATCACAACATTTTATTTTTAGATCATTACATAGTGTAATCAGTAAATTACCTTGTTTGACATCTAAAATTTGCATTTCAGTTTAATTCTTTACATTGTATTTTAATTTTGTATATATTATTGTTCAAAAATGTTCATTTCAATACTTTCCAAAATTACAAAGAAAAGGTTAATCAATACACATGTTAGTCATTCATTCCATGCATTCCCTAGTTATGAGATTCTACCGAATGAAAACATTGATAATTGTCTTAAAATTACACCACCTTCTATCTCTCCTATTTGTGAGGATGATGTGATAGAAGATCTTGCAAGCATAGACAATCATGATAATCAAAATTATTCTTCTCACAATACCTCTTCTTTTAAAGATGAAGATATCCTAGCAAAAGAAGGTACAATTATTGAGCATCATGATAGTCTTGCTTTTTCTTCTCCTCATCCCCTTTGGGAAGATATTTTAGCACAAGAAAATGAAATCATAGACACTTTCCTAAACATCACCTTACCTAGACTCTATAACCATGATAATTATCCTTCTCCTCCTATCCACCCTTGTTGTGTCAAAGGTAGTTTTGTGTTAGAAGCTATCTTTAATAAGACTCATGGGAATCTTCTTCCTCCTTTTCCTGATGCCCCTCACATTTGGGAACACCTCTTCAAACAAAAATTCCTTCTCTTGCTATCCCGTTATTTGTGATGAAGCTACTTCACCAATTCTAACCATGGAATGTGATGAATAAATTATAATCTCTCCTACTAGGCTAAATGAAATAGTGAAATAGAAAGTGAATTTTGACAATCATCTAGCACCATCTCCTCCTCCCCCCTATCAATAAATTTAAGAACACCAACCCAGTTTGCAAGAAGACAAAAAAATTGTGGAGCTCCTTCAACACAATAGTAATGTATCTTCCTTGGGTGATGGTAATAAGTTGATACTAGATTTCCCTTTCTTAGACATACATCCAACCAAGACCGTTGAGGTTATGCATACACAAGTGTCCAGTCAATCCCCCTCAATGAATGAAACTCATACATACCCCATGGAACATCCTAAGAATCCTCTATTTCATTACCCACCATCACACAAACCAAAAATTCACAATACACACGAACTCATCCTTCACCCACCTAAGACCACCATTTCACATCAACCAAGTTACAATAACATTACTCACATATATGACAAAGTCTACACCATCAAGGCTTACTTTTTCGACACTTTGTTTACTCCTCCACATAAATAACATTAGTTGTTGCTCCTTGCCATGTAATAGTTGTAGGACCATAGCACAGTCACTATTGCATATTTGGCATCCCTCATGAGGAGCAACATACCATCATCTTTTTCTAGGCTCACCTTTGTCCTGCACTAAGTGGGGGCAAGGTGTTAAGTAGCCTTCTCCTCGTATGTCACCTATCCTTGTCTCTTTTGACTAGTCATTAACCTTTCATAAACTTATCAGAGAAAGCTTGGGATTTGGATGACCTGTCTTAAATTGACTCTCATGTGACATACTATCCCTCTTCATGATGTAGCTAATTCAGAAACATATGACTTAGCATAGGGTTTTCTAAGTTAGGTCACATGTCTTCTATCCTTGGCTACTTTAAAGCAATTACTCATAGTAATGGTGTTAGCAACTACTTTAAAGTGGGGTCATACATATAAATTATCCTTTTTACAAAATTACATGGTGTGATTTTTATTTTTCTTGTGATGTGTGCTCTTCTTGGCGGTGTCATTGGATTTGATGCCTTCTAAGAGTGTACGATCAATTGAAGTGGCCTGATGTGAATAAGGCATCCCATGGATAACAAGCTGAAACCCCGACTTGTCCTCTCTTGGAGACATTAGGCAAAATGATCCCTAAGAAGAAGACCTCGCATGAACTAAGAAAAATAACCTTCAACAAAATATTCACATAATATTCAAAAAAAATTACAAAAATAATTATATTGTGGTTCCCTATCAAATTTATCAAGCAAGGTAACTTCTGCATGGTTAGTATAATAAGAAGATGACACACTAGCATGATTTTCTCATTATATGATGGGAAGTTGACACACTAGCATGAATTTATCACTAAACCACCTTTTGGACCTTCTCACCCAGTTGGTAGCTATGAGTTTTGTCACCCCAAAGTGAGTACACTTCTTCTCTTTAAACAAACAACCTAGATCTGATCCACAACAAGCTAGACAAACAGTCAAAGCTTGATCTAACCTTTTTACATTCCTTCTTCTCTTCCTTCTATTTCTTTTCATTGCATGATCATGTATCTTGTTTTGCTGCATATCATTCACCCTTGAATGTGTCCTTCGACACTTATGTGGACTTGACTTAGAATCTTGAATCCCGGGGGCTTGACAACCTCCTTCATCTTTCTCATTCTTCACCATCCGCCTTGACATCACTTGGCTACTTTAGTGTGAATTGTTTGAAGCAAGTTCATCCTATAACTAAAGTGGGGGCTAAATGAGTCACCAAAAAGTGTATCCTTGACACTTTTGACTCAATTGGGCCCTTTCTTTTGGTTTTTGGCCTAGTTTGCTTAGATTCTATGGTGTCTTGAAAAGGTGTTGTGAAGTTTTGTAACATATTTTTCCACTTTTCTAAGACCCTTTCATCATAATTTAGCTAAATAACCTATTTTTACTACTTTCCAAACCTTATGTCTAAGTGTTGTAAAGAATTATAACAAACTCTCACACTTTCCTAGGTTTTTCATCCAAAAATTAACCCTTTCTTATGTCATAATGATCCCTTAATGGACTTATAGGTCCTACTTTAGTGTGTTTTAGAAGACAATCCTGAAAATTAACAATAATCATACTTTAATTCCCGAAAACCACTAAAAATTCCCTAGGTGGACTAAGTCACCTACTTGGGCGACTTAGTCCCCATGTGCCATAAAAATTAAATTTAACTTAAAATTCTAGTGTTAGTTTGTGTCCTAAACCCTAAAGTTGGCCTGTGATGTGTTATTTTCAGGGAATTACGACACAAGATGTATAAATAGTTTCTTTTCCCTTCATTTTGAAATCTCTTACAACCCTAACTTTGAGTAGCTCATTCTTCTCAAGAAAGCTAGGGTTTGAGCATCCTAAGTCGTCAAGACATCTTTTTTCTCATGCATTCAAGGGCTAATTGCTTCAATAACATAAGGTCAATCAACATGGAAATATACTAAATTTATTACTTCATATTTTATGCTCTATTATCTTGTCTCTTAATTTGATTTAATTATCTAAAAGGGGTTTGACCAAGGCAAACCCCCATGCCCTAACAATCAATATTTCTCTTACTCTCTTTGTGTGTTTATAGATTTAGGCATCTTGGAGGCTTGGAAATCAATGAAGACAATGTTGCAAAGCTGTTATTCACATCTCCTTGTGGTCTAGGGAAAAACATGTACAAAAATTCACTTTCAGGCCTGAGAATCAAAGTTTCAAAGGTAAAAACCTGTGAAGAATTGAAGTGCAAACTGAGAGATTCCTTTTCCACTTTCTATTGTTTAGAAATTCAGAAGTGGACTAAGTTTCCAAAAATGGTGACTTAGTCCAACTAAACCTTCTTTCAAAGGTTTTTGTAGATTTGGACACCCATTTGGCAGAAATGGGTTTATGGGCAATTCTAAGTTGCCTAGATTGGCACAAGTGTCCCAATCAACATCAACAAAAAATTCTAAAGGTTTCTAGAGCCTCTTTGTTTCACATTTCATTTTCAAATGCCCCTCTTTCATTTCTAGCTTTTTGATTAGTTTAGTTTATATTTTTTGGTCATCTTGTAAATGTTTGCATATCATAATGTGATTTCAAGCATAGTTGCGTTTTCTAGTTTTTACATTCTTAGTTAGCTTCTTCTATTGGTTTATTACATTTCGACCCATTTCACTCACATAATCACAACCCCTAATCCTTTGAATGAACCCTCCTAGATTTTAGGTCTAGAAGATCTCTCTCCTTTTAGGTGCAAAACCCTAGAAGTGCATTACAATACATCTTTCCCTTAAAATTTGTGGTACATTTTGGTGTACCCTCTTTCTGTAAGTACATGTTTTTGATGGTTTACATAGAAACCATATTAGAGTCACCCAAGGAATCAAGTTTGAATCATAATGAAGAAACAACAAACCCAATTCCAAGGAGCACTAGAACACCTACTATATCATGCAACCCTCGAATCTATGAAGCAATAGTTGATTGAAAAATGATTTGGAACTGAAATGAAGTGTAGAGAAAATATAAAACTAATGGACACAAACAAGGAAATAGTGCATGCACTGATGTACATTTACATCGAACTCCATGAATAAAAATGGCCTTAGATATGTGTAGAGGTCAAAATGTTAAAAAATGATCTACACCACTTTCAAGTGCTCGAAAGTAGCTTTTTGTCCATATCTCAGTTTCCAATAATAGACATCATGGCAAAAAGTTATGAATTTTTTATAGAAATGGTAAATTTTTCCTATTGGTAGTCAACAAAACTAACTCTTTTGATTTGATTTGTGAGAAATTTGTTGGATGTATTAAAAAACTAATGGATATCTAGATAATATTTTTATGCTACCTATGAAACTTAGAAAGCATTTTAAAATGATCCATAAACTAGAACATGTGATTTAGTAAGAAAATAAACTTCGCCTACAAAGAAAATAATTGTGTTGGTCTATTTTGATAACTATTTTTGCAAAATCTTCTCACTATCTACAAAATTCTAGGAAATACCCAAACTGTAGATTTTGGTTTTGAATAAACCTAGAAATCATGTTTTTTGAAATTACATGAGATGAAATGTATATGCCATTTTAATCCAATATGCACCCTTCAAAAGATCAAGCTCAAATCAACCTCACATCTAAGAAGGGTTTTTGCAAATTTGAAGCTCTGATAGCATGTAGGAGCTGAGATATAGATCATAGAACATATTTGAGTCACTCAAGGACTCAAGCCTCCATGATCATTTGTAAGAACCAACAACAAGCTTCTACAAGAGGGAAAATCAAGAACATGAAACTAAAACAATAGATGCAAGATGTGGCCAATATGCAATACTCAAGATTGCAATAATATATTGGAGTTACACAACACTCAATTAAGCTTTGGATTGATGAAATGTACATATGAAGCCTTACATATGAAAGGTGACAAATAGGATTAGACAAGATCATTATAAGTGTCTTAATCCTATCACATGAGACAACTAAGTCATAACAACCTAGGACACAAGCATTAAATTATCAATGCAAATATTGAATGCATCAGAGAATCATTAAATGCATAGATAACTAAAAATAAATAATGAGATATGGCCCCATTATAAATAAATTCTAGAAATGAGAACTAGGAAACTTAGCTCCTAAGTAAACTTATAATAATGTGAATAGGTCCTCACCGATAACTAGTTAGCAAATAACCCCATTCACACAAACACACTTTTCACAAAATTTCTACATTGGAGAGAGGTAGTTGTGGGATTTTATAGAACATGGATCCACCCTTTAGCCTCAGCTAAAGTGGTTTCCCCCAAAATAATTATGTCATCAATGAATTTTTGGTGGGAAATTAGTTCAGAAATAGAAGAGGGGGAAAAACTAGATAGAGTACAATTCAGAACATGTTTCTTAATATTTTTACCAAGAACCTCAACCATCAAGATGAAGAGAGAGGAGAATAAGGGATCCCCCACCGAATACCATGGGACATAGAGAAATCCCCTTTGGAGTGTCATTGAGCACCACAAGCAACTTGGGAGAGGTAAGACAAACTTGGATAAGATTAAGGATTTTACTAGAGAAACCAAATCTTCATAAGACATCAAACACAAAATTCCAAGGCACTTTGCCATAGGCTTTGGAGATATCAGTCTTCAGGGCCATACTTTCAATTTTTCTTTTTCTCATGGAATGAAGAGTTTCATCGACCAACATGATGGAATATTTAATTTGATGACCGAGAACAAAGCATTTCTATGCCGAATGAATCAACTTATCCCAAGAGGTTTTAATGTGGTTGACCAACAGTTAGGAGAAAATTTAATAGAAGGTGTTATAGAGGATAATATGGTGAGAATATGACAACCTATTGGCCTCAAGATGTTTAGGAATAAGAAAAATGTAAGTGCTATTTAATTATTTGAGAATATTTCCAAAGGAGATTGATTTTTGAATAGAGGTAACATTTTGATCAATAATATGCCAATGCTTCTTAAAGAATAAAGGAGGAAAACCATTAGGCTCTGAGGCCTTCAAAGGGCTGAGGGAAAAGAAAACCTGCTTGACCTACAAATAGTGGGGGATAAAATCTAAAAGATATTCAAACAAGTAATTAATCCTAGCTGAATTGAGGAAGTTATAATAAAATTTAACAACAACTCGAGAAATATCCTCCTCACATTACAATAAATAAAATTCTCAATGATCAATTGAGAGATGGTATTCCACTTCTTATGTTTGGAGGTGGTCATGTGAAAGAACCTCGTATTCTTTTCCCCCTCACAAAGCCATTGATTCCTAGCTCTCTTCTTCCAATGATTTTTTTCCTTGTCAATGATGTTGTGAAGATAACTTAGCAACATATTTTCCTTGTTAATCAACTTTGTAGGGGATCCCAACTCCATATATTTTTGAACCTGTCTAAGTCACTCTTGAAGAGGATTTTTCTAATAAAAAATATTGCCAAAACAACTCTTGATCCACCCTTTCAGATTGTCCTTGAGAGCTTTCAGCTTGAAGGCCATTCTAAACATTGTATAGCCACATACCTTGATACTCCACCACTCCAAAAGGATTTCCTTAAGTTGGGGGTTATACGACTACATCAACTCAAATTGAAAGGGTTTCTTGGCCTTGGGGAGAGCAATGTTGCATCGAAGGATCACAGGGGTATGATCATGAACAATCCTAAGGAGAGAGGATAAAGTGAGAGTGGAATACATATCCCAATTAGAGGAAACTAGACATCTATCAAGTCTAACTTGAATATGGCTTTCACCAATCTATTTATTGAACTAGGTGAAATAGTTTCCCTCAAGGTCAAATATTAAATAAACCACCTTCAAAAAGGAATATTTTAAGATCCAACATACTGTTAGTCAACTCCATATTACCACCCATCTTCTAAGAGGGGAAGAGGGGGGTAGTAAAGTCACCCATCAGCATCCAGTGGCTAAGAAAAAAAGACCTTCTACAATCCAATAGATCAAACCATGTTTTTCTTTTGAGAATAATATTATTTGGTGCATAAACATTGGAAAGGATCCATTCATGAAGACCATAACTTTGAGAGAAATGAACATTAATAAATTTTCTATCCATATAAAATAAAAAACCCTTAATAAAAGATTTACACATTGTAACCAACCTACCAGAAGCCCCCTCCACATCAACCCCTAAATAGAGGGTATTATGCCAGATAAAATTACTAGATTTCTCAAAATTAGTAGAAATCATTTTAGTTTCTTGTAAGAATAAAATTTCAATCCTGGATTATTTTATAAGATCCCTAAAAATATGATTCTTATGAAGGCTATTAAGCCCTAAAATATTCCATGAGAGAATCAACATTTATTATTTCTTCTGGAGCTGATATACTCCAATGTTGCTTGGCTCTCATTAGCAATATCTCTAGTAATATTCTTCTATCTTGCATGGGGTTGGACACCCCCTTATGTGAAACCATCAACACCATTAGGTCAGGAATAGGAGGAGCCACACAAGGAATAACTAGGACACAAGAAGATTTTATGGGGACCAAAATCTCCACATCATTATCCACCAACAAAGGATCCACGATCAATAAAAGGGGGTCACCCACAAGGTTTCCTCCAACGAGGGGTAAAATACTAGCAGAGGAGAGTCAATATGGATACACTGATCAACATTTACATGGATAAGGAAAAAATTAGAGAGAGGGGATCCTAAATTGGAAAGAAGACCTCTAAGGGTGTAGGCACCATGGAGGGGGAGAGAGTAGGAAAAAAGGGAGTCATAAATAGGCTGAAATCTCTAACCAAAGGGGTTCACATAGGGCTAGTAGGTGAGGCCAACACAATCGTCCATTTGGGAGGAAAACGAAAAGAATTCCTACGTTCAATTCAGGGGGACCGAGGAGCCACCATCTTACCTTTTCCAAAAGGTGTAGAAACCTCATGCACACTTTTCAGACATGTATTATAGATATGGCCAATAGAAGAACAAATTTATGAAAAAAGACCACAATTTTCATATACATTGGCGTGAGACCACTTACAAGCCTTAAATCCAAAATGATCGAGGTTGGCAAAGATTTGCTTGGTTCAATATCAATGTATAAATGAGAAAAAACCAACTTGTATTGTTACTTCATAACATATTCTAGTGAGAGAAAGTTACTAAAAGAGCTGGCTACACCAACAATAATATCCTGATTCGAAAACTCCATGGAGAGTCCAAGAAGTTGAACCTAGGTAGGAAGCACAACTATCAAGTGAGTAGAACAATCAAAACCCAAGTCCCACTTGCTCAAAGAAAGAATTTTTTTTTGAAGAACTAAGGCCCCAGTCAGGACCACAAAACAACATTCTTGAAGAGTGAAGTTGAAATAGAAAAGTCCCTTTGGGAGAGTAGAAATAGAAAAGTAACCATTGATAGTCCACTGTGAGGAAGCCTATTTTCTAATAGATTCATTGTTAAGATGCATTCCCACAAATCTACTGATAAGAGATTTTTCCATTTTATCCAATGAAAAAGCAATAGAATTATTCAAAATTTTGATGGTGGTACCCTCCTCAGAATGAAAAGTCTAGACCCCACCACTAGCAGATGATATCTTTTTGGTGCCCATGGAAAGAGCTTTCCAGTTTGGTAGTGAAGGTACCTTTTGATAAATAGGGGAAGAGACAAGTAGTGATCCACAAGTTGTGTGGCTTCCATTGGGACGCACACCTTACCTAGGAGGACCATCTGAATCACCAGAAACATCTCACTAGCTGACACAAACTAGGAGATTCTTGCCCAATACCATCATATTGTGCTCTACCCATTCAAAAATTGATTGGATCCTTCTATTATAAAACATGTCTCAACATAATTATATATAAATTATTTTTATTTATATAATTATTAATTATTAATTACTAAAATAAAATTTAAATTAATATTAAACTACTATTTTTTAAATTTTATAATATAAATATAATGTTTAATATTTAGATTATATTATTTTAAATGTTTTTGAAAATAAATTCATATTATTATAATTTTTTTATTTCTTTACTTATAACTAGACATTTTAAAATAATAATCAAACAATGATCTATGTCAAAACATAATGAGTAAACAAATATTCTATTTTATTTAAATTGCACTAACATAACCTTATATCTTAACAAGAAAATATAAGTGAATATATTTTTATGTGTATTTTAAGGGTTTCTCGAAGTACATAAATGTCTTCAAATAGTAGTCATTTACATAATTTTGTAACATATAGTTAAATATTATATTAGAAAGGAAATTGTTTAGACATGCTTCATTTAATATGTTCATTTGTATTCAATATATTTGTTTGGTACAATGGAGTATTCACAATTTAATAAATATTATTAATTTAGTGGAAGGAAATTTTTATGCCTTTATATAGGGTAAAATCATAGTTGTATCACACTTTTAGCGAACAAAAAAGTTTCAAGTGAAACTATTGTTGAGATATAAATTATATTTTAATCAAACCAAACATAACTATTATGTAAATTTGTGTCTCATGCAAGAGACACATCTATCCAAACATGAGACATATTTAAAGATTTGAGGATTTATGAATTTAATATGGAGAATAATTCAAAATATCCAATTTTCAACAATTGGTACCAGAGCATCTTCATGATCTTGTGTTGAATCAATGCAAAGATCAATCCCTTAATTATGTTTATGTAATTCCTTGGATTTAATAGAGGTTTATCATAATGCAATTCTATACTTGTGAACTTTTATTAATGTCATTTCTCATTATAACATAGTAAGAAATCACGGTGGCTTGAGTAGAATACAATAATAGACTTCAATAGTGATCATAAAGAAAATATTACTATGAAGCCTATGTAAAAATCATTTGAGATCCATAAATATGGAGTGTATATCAATATATTTTTGATAAGTAGTAGGTATTTTTCACAGTGTGTCAAATTATGATATTGCTATTAGGATTCAACCCTATAGTTTTACAAATAAAACTTATTGACCCATGTTTCATGAGTATTTTCATGATAGTGAATGGTCCACTTAGCACTCATTGCATCTAGGTACACAACATGTTGCATCTACCAGTAATCGCTGCAACCTACACTTTTCCTTTTTTTTCTCATACCCTTTGACACAAATGACAAAGCTCAGCATCTACATGCTTAATTTCTTCCCACACAATGAAAACACTTACACCCCCTGACTGCAACAATCAACATGGCCAATACCTACTCCCCATGAGAGGTATCCAACAACTGTTGTCCAAAACAAACAACGAATCTTGAAATCCACCAGATTGATACATAACCTGATGGATCTAATAGAAAGAAAGAGGGGAAGTTACCCCTAACTTCTCTTCGAGATACTCAAAATTATCCTTAAGAATATCCTTTGTGAATATATTTGCAACTTGATCCTTTGTAGGTACATACTGTAGCTTCACTTCATTTTATGCAACTTTCTCTCTCAAAAAGATACCGAATTGAGATATGATTTTTCCTTCAATGTATTATCGGATTCTTTGAAATTTTGATATCACTAGTATTATTAGAAAAGATATTAATATGTTCATCATATACCACTCCAATATCCTTGAAATTTTTCTTCATCCATAACACTTGAGTGCAACATGATGTTTCAACAATGAACTCTAACTCTGTAGTAGATAATGACATTGAATATTGCTTCTTGCTAGAATCCAAGACACCAAGATACTTCAAAGAGAGAAAGCACCACCACATAAAAAATTTTGGTCATGCACACAACCTGAGCAAACTGCATCTGGATAGGCACTTAAAGAGAAATCAATATCCTTTGGATACCAAAAACCATGTTCTAGAGTTGCCTCTAAGTATCTAAATATTACTTTTACTATTGACACATGTGACTCTTTGGGATCTTCCTAAAACATAGCCACGAGATAAAATGCATGCATGATATCAAGTTTAGTATTACTTAGATATAGCAGCTCACTAATCATTGATTTGTACTTTCTCTGAGATCAACCTTAGAATATTCTTCATTCTTAATCAACTTTCAATTAGTATCCATAGGAGTACTACGAGTTTAGAGTCTTCCATTCCAAACTTCATCAACATTTACTTAATATACTTTGACTATGATATGAATATTCCTTTCTTTCTTTGATTTATTTAAAGCTTAAGGATGAAATTCATCTCCCCAAACATAGACATCTAAAACTCTTTTTGTATTTCTTCTACAAATTGCTTGCACTTAATTTCATTTCCTTTAAATATTATATCATAAAAATACATAACTAGAATCAATATTTCATCTTTCTCAACCTTTAAATAAAGATTTATATTTGTGGTACCTTTGATAAATCCTTACTACAACAAGTATTTGTTCAATCTTGCATACCAAGCTCTAAGAGGTTGCTTGAGTCCATTAATGCCTTCTTCATTCTACAAACCATATTAGGATTATCTAATAACTGAAATCCTTTTGGTTGTTTAGTATATACCTCTTCTTCCAAATCACCATTTAAGAATGCAGACTTTACATTCATCTGATAAACTTTGAAATCCTTATGTGTTGCAAAATCCAAAAAAATCCTAATATCCTTCATCCAAGCCACTAAATAAAATGTCTCAAAGTATATTCCTTCTACTTGTGAGTAGCCTTTACACACAAGCGTTGCCTTGTTCCTATATAGGAGTGAATTTGAACCCCTTATGAAAATTCCACTTTTACACATCTTCACTTTAGAAAACCAAACTTGGAGGCTTAATTCCACATAAGCCCATTGTTCCCATTCCACTTGGTGCCTCTTTTGAGTGTCAATGAAGGAATTTCTATTGAGGATGCCTGCATAGCCTATAGACATCTACGTGGCATGCTTGCATCCTTGGAAAATTCCTATGGCTGGAGTCTGCAAAGACATTACACTTCCTATTGGAAGTCGAAGTGTAATGCCTCCCTCCGACTAGCCAACCTGAATATGGTTGTTTCTTGACCTCCTTCCTTCATATTCACCATTCATTCATCCATTTTCATCTCTAGTTGATCTCTAGAAATCTCTTCACAACTTCATTCACTCATTTACAAACTTTGAGCATTCACATCAAGCATTGCAGTAGAAATCCATCACTCCATCACTTCAATAGAGAAATCATAGGAAAACTCCATTACAATAGAGGCTTGAGTTCCTCTCATCTTTCTCCTCCACTAGCCTTGATCACTTTGGACAGAGGTGGTAAGATCCTCACTCATCTTCTCTATTACTTGGTTGAGTAACTACATTAGTGTTTTGTAGTGTTTTATGTACTTTTCTTGTATTTCCTTTATCACTTTATTTGTATATCATTGCAAAATGGGCTATTCATGGAGGTGGAAACACCAAAAAAGGTGTCTGACTGAGGCATACCCCTAAACAACCCCCCAAAATTTTCCCTCTTTCCTATGTGTAGGTGGAGAGATCTTGGAGCAAGATGGCAAAGAACTTATTGAGTGAGGTCATCTTCATCACCCTTGCAGTAATATACCTCCTTTATCACATTCATCTTTATGTTTCATATATCGTAGTGTTATTTTGCACCTTTAGGAAATATTAACTAGGTTGTTAAGTCTATTTCTTAGAGGTTAGAATTTTTCTCCCTAGTTTTTTGGAAATACGGATGCCAGCACACCTAAGAGATGGTATCCCATCACATTGTCATCCCAAAACCATGAAAATATCCTCTAATAGAGAGCTATCTGAGACACAGAGTCGACCCTAAAAGCCAACTCGCCTAGTCTCCTTTCAACTCATAGGTTTGTAGAGTGATTGAAGGACCTTATAGTACTCATCATTCTCATCCCACCTATCCTAACATTCTCTTTAACTGAGGTAAGTTAGGGAAGCCATACTACTCTTGGCCTTTCATGACTTTGGGACTTGTAGTGGTTGGTCTTTTTTTTTTGTCAATTTTTTGAAATTTTCCTCTAATACCCTTTGAACCGATTGTACTCTTGCATGTTGTGAAAATTTATGAACGTCATAACCTAGTCCACAAACTCTGGGTATATTGTCAGAAGAAGTTTGTGACACCTTTTGATGGAGAAGATGAAGGTCTCTTCTAGTTTCATTACTGGTCTTTTCTCTACTTCTGTGGTTGGCTTGTCTATGTAGGAGCAGGTGTCACTGGGCGAGTCTAGATTCTTTGATGAAATTGATCATGTCCCTAGCCCTCCTATGTCACTAACCTCATCATCTATACATGAGCATGAAGTAGTCACAATCCATTTCGAATATGTTGCTAGTCTAAACAAGGGGTTGGGTGCCTTGGAAAATCACTTGGAGAAAAAATCAAAGCTAGATAGGGCTACTAAAGTCATCGGTGAAATAAAGTGTATGGTAGGGAAAGAATAAACATACATAAAACTCCTGGCTAGTCTCACTAGTCTGGCCGAAGCATGCACCCCTTCGAACCATGGTAGCATGATACGAGGTGGGCCCTTCGAATAACATGAAAGGTAGTTAGGAGCGTCGATGCCTCCTACATCCATGTACATGGCCGATACGGTCCCTTCCATCAACATCCCTTCTTCCTTCGAAAGTTCTAAAAATATGAGAGTAAACAAAAACCCTTTGGGTTTCCATCTCCCCCTCTTGCTATCCTTGGTGGTGGGGGATTTGGTGGGATGATTGGCAGAGGCTTTGGTGGTGGTAACTTTGATAGAAGACGTGGCACTAGTAGAAATGGTTCTAGCGGAGGTCATTTTGGTGGCTTTGGAAGTGGTGGTGGCTTTGGTGGAGGTCACACCGGTGGCATGGGCATCGGTGGTGGTTCTAGTGGTAGTCACAATGATGGTTCTAGCAGTGGCTCTAGTAGTGGTTCCACTAGTCCTATGTCTTCTAATGATCTAATTATGAATATTGTTCTTCAGAATATGGGGAAGATGTAGAACCAGCTAGCAAACCTCTCCCAAGCTTCAACCCAACCTATCGTTCAACCCTTCTTTTGACATAGCCCATTGTTGGTAGAAATTCTAAACAGTCCTTTCTTGCAAGGGATAAAGATTCCTAAATTTGAGATATATAGTGGCAAAGGCGACCCACAAATGCATTTGTACACCTTTAACACCTTATGTACAGACCTCATCCATCATGATGCATTGATAGAAAAATTGTTCCCTTGATCCCTCAAGGATACAACACTCAAATGGTATTGTTCCTTGTCTGAAAATTACATATTTTCATTTGATCAACTTGTGAACCAATTCCTATGACAATTCCAAGCCAACATCGAGCCTAAAATGACCTTCTCTGACCTTGTTCGATGTAAACAAGGGGATAATGAGAATATTGACAATTTTATAATGTGATATCAAGTGCTCTTCTCACAAATCTCATACCTATTACCTAACTCCAATGTGTAGAAGTTGTTCATAGGGAACTTACAAGGCCTTCGAAAGATAATTTTTCCCTCATGAAATACCCTTATTTTGTGTATTTGTGTGCGGCCTTATGGGAGTACCAACAAATGGTTGTTCAATTCGGGGGATATTCCTCATGCTCCCATCCTGAGGGGAAGTCTATTATATCAATCTCTAGGAAAGGGAGAGTTGTTGTGAATGTAGTAGCCATTGTGGATAACAATGGCCTCAGACGTGACCAAAAATTCATGAAGTTATCAGAATCTTATTCTTCCATCTTACAGAAGTTGTTGAAAGATAAGATCATTAACTTGCCAACTCTAAAACCAGTTAGGGAACCATATCCTAAATGGTATGAAGGAAACACCTATTGTCAATACCATCGAGCTAATATACACGATACTGAATGTTGAATGCACCTGCATCATGATATATAGGATCACATCGAGGACAATACTATATGTCTTGATGGAAGTAAGAAAAATATGAACAGATCAGTGGTGAATTACATATATACACGGACCTATTTCTGTCGCATTCTACTAACATGATTATTGATCCCTCTGATTCTCTTTCCTAGCCTAAAGCCTACGTTAACATAGTGACTATTACTCCCTCTCCTCGTCTTCCGATCGTTTTTCTAGATATAACATTCACTTCACAAGATGTACTATCAAATGGAAATATTATGACAGGAGTCCTAGTTGACCCTGGGAGTAGAGTGAGTGTCATCATGGAGGAGACTCTATTCTTGAACTCCCTACAAATGGAGGAATACAAAAAAAAAAAATGCATCATCCGTACACATGATGGTCTTGCTCTTAAACCCTATGGATCGATAATGTTGTCCATCCTGGTTTCCTTGGAATGTAGACATGATTTTCAATGTCACTCCTAAGTTAGACCTATTTAGAGTGAAGCTAGGTATACCTTGGTTTTCTTCCATGAATGAGATCACCTCTATAATTCATAAGTGTCTTAAGTTTTCCCATGAAGGTGTTGTGCACATGGTGCATGATACTGGATACCAACCTATGGTGTCCCATGGAGGATATTTGTTGTATGACTTTTGGACCACTCTAGTTGGTCTTCTCCCTCCAAGAATGAACCTACTTTATAAGAACTACATAAAGTATAAGATTGGGGCCAAGGGATAGCCAAAATTGACCCTTCCTGTAGTACAATAGCTAGCTACCTCCCCTTCGTGAAAGGGAAAGAAGAAGATTGCTCCTTCTTGAGTTGCTTCATCTACTCTCGTTTCTTGGGAGGAGTATTGGATGAACAAGATTGGTTTCTACCCACTGAGTCTGATGGTTCCTGCTTGGCGTAGACCCAAGATCAAGATATTGGATCTCCCTAACGGGTCTCTCAGACCTCGATACTATTTATATGGTGGAAAAAAAGGCTCATGAAGAGACTTTTCCCTGCGACCTCTTACTATTCCTACAAACGGGAAGAGGCATGCTTCTGAGGTGCTAGAATTCATTCCCCCTACTATTTGTTAATCTTCTCCTTCTCCTATCTATTTGTTTGTCCCTCCACCAAAAAATAGCTATGGAGGACACTCCTATGGCTAGGAAGGAACCCTTTGTTTATTCTTAACTGTCGGCTTATGGTATGAAGATTCAGAGAAGCTACCATGCATGCGAGTGCAAGCCCCAACAAAAGGCTCTTCTTGCTAAGTAAGCCACCTTATAGAAGAAAGAAGAGGAGACAATCACTCCTATATTAGGACCTCCTCTTGTGTCCTCCTCCCCCTTCACTTTTGTGTCGATCCAAAATAACTTTGTATTGCTTATGGCTTCCGCTGTGAGTGCGCATGCACCTAGGAAGGTGCAGGTGTTCATTGCTCCTTCTGTGGAGCTGCCTCTATTGAAATTTGTTTTGGATGTCTCACCTTTCCTGAAACCTGTAGATATGATTAACACTTTGGTTGTATCTATTACGATTCTTTCCTCCTCTACCTCTACCCTTCTTGCTTCGTCTATGGGAAGTTTGCCTCCTCTGATGAAGAAAAAGGTAGAGTCCTCCTTCCAGCAACTAAAGATGTAAGAGGAGCTTGCCTTCTCCAAAAGGCAGTCCTACACTAACTTGTTCTCTCTTAGTAATGAAACTAGTCCCAGCCTTTCCCAAGTTCGTCACCGCTCTTGAATCTCTCATTGAGCCTAGTGGTGAACCTCGGGTGCAAACCCCTCCATGCCTCAAGATAAAACATGGAACTCCCTTTAGCTGTATGTTTAACTCAGTGGATGAAGTTCTTACCTTGTCAATGATCTTCATTAAATTTTTGACCTTAGACCCACAAGAGTTGAGTGATGGAGATCTCACAAGTCTTTCTTCCTTAGCCCTTGTTGTGGGAGGGTCGAAAGCTCCTCCCCTTAACATTACACCACTATGGACTCGTCATCCTTCCCCCTACGACAGTGATACATTTTGACTCAATTCTCGATGGAAGTTCATCAGAATTTCAATGCCCTTTCGTCGAAATAATTTCATCAAAATTTCGATGAAATTTGAAACGTCAAAATGTTGACCTAGCATTGTCTGTTGGGTCAGAATTTTGACGTTTCAAATTTCATCGAAATTCTGATGAAATTCCTCAAATGAAATTTTGTTGAAATTCGGATGACCTTTCGTCAGAAATTGAGTCAAAATGTATCAGGGAGATGATCTAGAGTGGGAAGTTGATGACCTCCTAGTTGACCAATGTTAGGGGGAGACCCTCTTCTTGATCTTTAGACTAGATTTGTGTGTGTTTTGTGATGTGATTCCCCCATGCTCGTGCTATATGTGCCTAGATGACCTTTGTCACCCCTATTGGTGCTTGGATAAATGCAAAACATTTGTTTTATAAACCTTCTTCTATGTGTATCATCATTCTTCCATGTTTGTGATTGACTTTCTACAAATTAGGGACGATGCAAAGCATTGGGAGAATTCATGCTTCCTCCTATATTGACCTAATTTTTATTTCTACTTTGTCTTTTGTGCATTCTTCCTGATCTAGTTGGGGATTGATGATCTTTCACCTCGCACCATGATTACCTACTATATATATAAATAAAGATAGATCTGACCCCATGAAACCAGATCCCCATCTGCCCTTAGTTCATGTCCTCTCTTCTTTACTTGAGTTGTCCCTCTTATGTGTGAAAACTCCATTTCTACAACGCTTGGTCTTTAGAAAATACATTCTTTGCCAAAAAATCTTTTCTCAAAGGCCCTCCACACACTTCATTGGTAGAATTGCATTCTTGACTTGATACCCTAATGGAATGTGTTTCCTTCATCACGAGTGCTTAAAGAAAGGACTTGAAACCTTCCTCTAAAGCAGGAACAAATTTGATCTTCCCCTTGTGTGGGAGAATATACTTCCTTTTGAATTCCTTGATGAAGTGAACATCTTTCAAAAGGATTCCTTGATGATGAATTGATTTGAGAAAGAAGGCATTCACTTTTCAAACAATGCATCCATTAAGTGGTCCCCTCTTCCTTTTGAAGGGTTCCTGAGGGATCCCTTTTAAATTCTTCCAACTTGGTGATGGTTTGCATGAATGTTTGTTCACTAGCCTATGCGGTCACTTCCTGACATGTTCTATCTATGGGTAAACATGTTGTTTCTGACTCTATGGAGTCCCCTTTGCTTGGTCTCCCTCATGTTAGAGTTTTTGGGGGATACCTTCCTTGCAGGTCCATGGGTCTGTAAGGCACTTTCCTTGGTTTCCTTCATGTGAGAGTTCTTGGAGGATACATCCCTTGTAGGTTTGTGAGCCTATGAGGCGCTTTCGTTCTTCAACTTTATAGTTATGTGGAGATATGAAGTCCTCTACTTGTCCTGAACTTTAAGGTTTTCTAGACCATGCTCTTCTTCCTCGATGGTGATGGAACCCCAAAAATATTTTTTGGTTCTATCATGAAAATTGTGAAAAGTCTAGTTTGGTCCTTTTTGTTTGATGTAAGGTTAATGTTCCCATCATTGTGACAAAGTTTTATATTTGCAAAAATTTTAAATCTTAGCCTAAAAGAAAACCCTTGGTCATTTTAATTTTACATTGACCTATCTTTTTAGTTCTTGTTCACTTAAGTTTAAATCACTTGTGCCATCATAGTCATTGATTTACCGAACCCTAGTCTTAGGTTGATGGTTGTCTCATGTCTTTCCTAATAATAATAGTTGAACGCCTAATCTAAAGAAAAATTTAAATCCTTAGCCTCTATTATGGGTTGTTACCTCGTTTACCTAACCATTTCCCCCTTTTTATGAATAAATTTTGTGCCATGTGTAGTAAAAGGATTCATGTGGGTTGTCTGATCGATTAAAATTATTCTTGGCCATTCCCTGTATGCCCGTACTGGTTTATTGTTTCCTATTTTATTCATACAAGCTGGCAGGCATCGGCCAAGTGTATGCTATGATGGGCCCGATCTCTTTGGTAAGGATGAATGGCATATTTGAAGGAGGATTGATGACTGAAAAACTGATGATGTGGCCATATCTGTGTCACTCCCCATGATCCCATCTTGTTTTATTTTACATTATGTGAATGGCACAGGCTAGCAGGTGATGGCCAAGTGGTACTTTCTGAGGGTAAATATGTTCCTTCTCAGGGTAGTAGATGTTGTTCATGGAGTGTCCAATGGTATGTAGTGCAACATGTGTTCTCATTTGGGCTTTCCACCATGCCCTCATTCATCTGCAGTTGTATGAGGGGATAGTCCTATGGGATAGTGGGCAATGTGACACCTGTCTGCTCATGAGGACATATTGTCTTTGGTGATGGAGTATGTTTTGATGAGATTGGTTTCGACAGTCGATGATTGGTAACATGGTTGAATCTTAGCCACTCCTCACCATCCCATATGAGCCCCACTTGTGTTCTATATATTTTAATGGGAAAACAGGTAGTTTCCATGTGGAATTTCTAAGAGGGCTTCACTGGTTTCTAATGAAGATGGAATGCTTCCAAATTTGGCCGAAAGGATACTATTTATAAAATGCGCTATTTTTAGCTTTATTCTTTAAAGTGCATGCTTGAGATCTTGACCATCAATTTTGTTGTTCTTTGATATGTGTGAAATGGGTGGTAATAAATCATGATAGTGTATGAAATAATATCTTGAGATCGAATCTGGATGAATCCTCATTGTTTTTGACAAGGAGAAACACAAGTGAAATATTTCGCATGGGTGAGCAGGTATTTTTGGTAAGATGGTTTTTCTTGATGCTAAGTACTGAGTGGATGTTTATCTACTCAGTTATTTTCTATTTGAAATGGGGCATTAAAACACAAGTAAAACTCAATTAAATGGTTGCATGGTAATCTACTCGTTGATGCATTTTAAATTATGATTAATGCTCAATATTAAGGGGATTAAGGTAGAATGTTTTCAGCCTGCACGCACAAGATTTATTTGATAAATTAATTGTTGGCACACTTGCGTGGGTCGTTATAAGAGGGACCAATTTCTAAATTTCTCATTTAGAAGTTGCACTAAGATTGAATTTGAAAACAAGATTAATAGGTGTCTTCTAAGAGGATGAATAAGTCTAGGGAGTCTTTTAGGCTAGTCTGGAGGTCTAGGAGACTAATTTTTCTCATGTATGATAAGAGTACTCAGGTGGATAAAGTTGATATGCAAGGAGCTCCTAATACACCAAAGGATAGAAGAGGATGCATAAAATTTAAGAAGTGTGGTGTTAGGAGCAGTTATCGCCTAAGGAACCAAATAGTTTCAAAACAACCAGTCAAGTTCAAAGGTAGGGAGTTGGTAGGATATGAAAAGAAGATGAAGAAAATGTGCAAGTATCATAAGGTTTATCTAGGAAGGCTCAGTTATTCTAGTGAGCTCTCTGACAACCCTTTAGACAATGAGGGTGACACTAACTCGAAGGGTGATTATTATCCCCTCTCTTTACTACCATCTGATGATTTCAATGAGGTGGTGGTGATGGTTCCTCTAGTTCCATAATGAGTACGGCATGGGCTAGTATCCTCTGAGGCTAATGACTCAAAGTGATGATTTGTGTCCCTTTTTTTCTTTTCGATGACACCATAGCCCCTTTGTCGGGATTGTCCTATTTAGCATTCATGTGGTTTCTTATTTCTATTGCTGATGTGGAAATGTTTTGGGCTGGTGTATAGGAGAGGTGCCAAACTTCATAGCGCTAGGTTATGTGCATGTTTTACTGAGGTTGTGAGTGGAGAATCTTCCTTGGTCAACAAGGACGAGGATGTTGCTGCTACAACTAGTTCTACCTCTTGAGGAGCTAGCGGGTCTACATGTGAGGGACATGGAATGATGGCATGCAACTAACTAGGGATGCCTTGAAATTTGGTGTAGATGATCTCAAAATGAAATGAAATATAAATGTAATTGAGCCTGATGCTTGTCGCTCCCTTGTTCTATAAAAGGGATTTCTGGGCTCATTACAATGGTCAGACTTTTGAGTTTCAAATAGGGTTTTAGGTGAATGCTTATCTCATAAAAGGTACCTTGAATAGGATAAGGGTAAATAGGTTTGTCAATGGTCTTGGGGAATGATGTTTTGTATGTAATAGTCTTAAATTAGTTCTATATAAACTACTGATGAAGAAACAAATCCTTTTCTGGAAACAAACACTCTCCTATGTATATTTCTTACAAGTTATGAATGAAAATGCTAATGGTGTTATCATTTGTCTTCAAATGGTTATGTTTGAATGTGTTATCTTTCTCTCAACTTTAACTCAAGGATTTGATTAAAATTCTTGAAAAGAGTATAAACTTTGCATGAAATTGCTTAGGATTGTTGAGTAGTGAATGTTTCTTTTAGGCATTTTTGAGTTTTCATAGCCTATAAAGCAATATGAGGGTAGTTCATCTACTTTTAGAATTTAGTAGTTTGTATATTACAAATTCTTGCATATTTGACCTCGTTGCTCCAACTGTTTAGGCACTAGTTGATTTATCACTGAAATCTAGCATGAAAATTGAGAACATAACACACCTAGCCTTGAAATTGAAATAAGAACAACACTCTTTTAAGATCCTTGTTAAACAAATTGTGAGTGGAATGGAAATATTTTGATTCATAGAAAATGAATAGTCATTCACTTAAAAGATGTGCCAAGTCTTCAGTGGGATGGGTTCATTTGCACTCAATTATGAATATATCTTTTATTAATTTGATATATCTCATGCTGATGTAACTTGGGATTACCCTCCCTGGTTTAACAAAGCCAAAAGTGAAGGAGTAAGGATAAAAAAATCCTAAGCTCATTTTGTTGGCCACTAAATTTATAATTTCTTCATTATAAGAAGTGAAAACTCTTTAGAGAATTGTTAGGTTTTGTCAAAAAAATCACAAACAGACAGTTCAAGTATACTTTTCAAACCCTACTACTTCTTTAACCTACTTTACCGAAGCACTCATCAGTATTCGTTCTCGCTAAAGTGGGGGTAGAATGTATAGGAGTGAATTTCCACGCCTTATGCAAATTCCCCTTTTATACATCTCTGATTTAGAAAACTAAACTTTGACGCTTAATTCCACATAAGCCTACTGTTCCCATTCCACTTGGTGCCTATTTTGAGTGTCAATGGAGAAGTTTCTATCGGGGGTACTCATGCGGTGTGTAGACATTTGCGAGGCATGATTACATCCTTGGCAGATTCCTACGGCTGGAGTCTACAGACATTTTACACTTCCTATTAGAAGTCAAAGTGTAAGGCCTCCCTTCGGGTGGCCAACCCAACTATGGTCGTTTCTTGACCTCCTTTCTTCATATTCACCATTCATTCATCCTTTTTCATCTCTATTTTATCTCTAGACATCTCTTCACAACTTCATTGACTCATTCAAAAACTTTGAGCATTCACATCAAGCATTGCAGCAACAATCCATCACTCCATCACTTCAATAGAGAAAGAATAGGAAAATTCCATTGCAGTAGAGGCTTGAGTTCTTCTCATCTTTCTCCTCCACTAGCCTCGAGTGCTTTGGCCAGAGGTGGTAAACTCCTCACACATCTTCTCAATTACTTGGTTGACAAAGAACATTACTATTTTTTAGTGTTTTGTGTACTTTTCTTGTATTTACTTCTTTATCACTTTATTTCTATATCATTGCAAACTTGGTTGTCTATGGAGGTGGAAACACAAAAATGGGGGTCTGACTAAGGTAGACCCCTAAACAACCCCCCAATATTTTCCCTCTTTTTTGTGTGTAGGTGGAGAGATCTTGGAGCAAGTTAGCGAAGAAGTTATTGAGTAAGATCATCATCGTAACCCTTGCGGTAATATACCTCTTTTATTACATTTTTCTTTATGTTTCAAATTTCATAGTGTTATTCTACACCTTTAGGAAATCTTAACTAGGTTTTTAAGTCCATTTCTTAGAGGTTAGACCTTGTCTCCCTGGTTTTTTTGTCTTACGGACGCCAGCACAACTGAGAGATGCTAGCGTGTCAAGCTATCATTCAAGAAAAACACTTATGTCCTCTGACAAAGAGCTACCTGAGACACAAATTCAAGCCTAAAAACTGACTCACCTAGTCTCCTTTCAACTCATAGGCTTGTAGAGTGATCCAAGGACCTTATAGTCCTCATCATTCTCACCCTACCTATCCTAACATGTTCTTTAACTAAGGTAAGTTAGGGAAACCATATTGCTCTCGAACTTTTGTGACCTAGGGCCTTGCACTGGGTGGTCCCCATCTCTTACAATTCCTTACAATTTCTCCATTCTTATTCAATTTGTCCTGAAATACTCACTTAGTTCCAATAATATTCTTGTATGCTAGTCTTGGGACAAGTTAGCAGGTCTAATTCTTCTCAATCTATATCAATTCTTCTTCCATATACTTGATCCAAAATTCATCTTTGCATGCCTCTATCACTAATTTAGGTTCAACTTTAGAAAGTAAACATAAATTTACTTCAACTCTTATGTCATAGAAACCTTTCTTCTTGTCAATATACCTTTTCTTTTGTCACCAATGATTTGATCTTTAGAATGATTCTTCTACACATACCTAGGGGTCTTAGGAATCCTTTCCAGAGATTCTTCCTCTTCAACCTACCCTTCTTTTTCCTTACCATCATCTTTATCTTATTCTCTAAAATAGGACTCTTTTGATTCATATCCTTCTATCATCACTCATCTTTTATGTAAGTCTTCATGTACTTTGATAGTTTGACTTTGAACAATTCTTTTCAGCCTCTTTTTTTAGCATCAGTAAACCTTTGTCTTTATAAAGTATCCACGGAAGATTCCTTCATCAGATCTAGCATCAGAAATTCTTATGTTTTCTTCATCTCTTCTAATATAGCATTCACTTCAAAAAAAATTCATACATTTGATAGTAGGAGCTCTTTAATACCATAACTCATATGGAGTCTTTGAACTATTTGTCCTTCCTTGTTCTCTATTAAATATATACACTACAACATGAATTGCTTCTCTCTAGTAGACATCCAATAGATTTATTTCCTTCATTATTATCCTTGTTGCTTCCTAAATAGTGCTATTCATCCTTTCCATAACTCCATTCTACTGAGGAGTCCTAGGAGCTGATAAATGTCTATTTATTCTATGATCTTCACAAAAACTATTAAACTCATTGGACATGAACTCTCCACCTTTTCCAGATCTTAAAATTTTCATTTTCCTTATCCATTTCATTTTCAACCATGGCTTTAAATGCCTTAAACTTATCTAGAGCTTTTGATTTTTTTTTGAGAAAATTTACCCGTCATTCTAGAGTAATCATCAATCAATAACATGAAATAATTGTCACCTTCTTGTTCTTGTAGGTCCACAATATTTTTTATGCACCAACTCCAAAAGTCCTGCGATAGAATATTATTTTCCATGAAACCTTTTTATTGCTTTCTTCCCAACTTGACATTCCTTTCAAACCACATTTATAGGTTTTGTAATCTTTGGCAGATCTCTTACTGCTTGAGAAAATATAATCCTAACTAGGCTATCCAAATTGAGGTGACACATTCTTCTATTGCATAGCCAAATTTCATTAATTTCAACCATAAAGAACATACCATTAGAACCATTAAGCTGGTGAACATTTGCATTTCTCCTTCTTCCTATAGCAATGAATGTTTTTGAGGCTTTCTTGATCTCACGACCACCATCCCAAAATACAAGATTATACCCTTTGCTACACATTTTTCTTACACTTAGAATATTATACCAGAGCCCCTTAATATAAATAACATCATTTGAATTATGCTTTCCATCAAAACTAATTGAACCTTTTACACATATCTTAGCAATGCATCATTACCAAACTTAACAAGACCTCCTTCAAACTTTCCAAGTTTAAAAAACTTTCCCTTGTCACCTGTCATGTGATTTGAAAATTCACTATTAATAATCAATTTTTTTTGTCATCTCTAGCATGAAAAATAGTCAACATAGCTCCATTATGACATGCTTTTGGAGCAACTTCATTCATATATCTCTTAGAGTTAGCTCAATTATTTTCAGTATTTAGAGCCATGAACAATCATTCATCATTTTCATCATTTGGGTAATCAGATTCATCATCAGATGTACTGGCATCTTCTTTAACAAAATAATTTCTCTTAATTGATTTACCTTTATTCTCCTTAAATTTGTCATTTAAATATTTAACTAGACATCTTGAACCATAATAACCTATCTTTCAACAATTAAAACATTTTAAAGGTAACTTACCTCTGTATTTTCTAGTGCCCCTTCTTAAATCTCCTCACTATGTTTGTATCTAACTCATGAAACTAATCTGAAATAGATTCCACATTATTTTCTTCTTTCCCAACTATAAAAGAAATCTCTTTTCTTGAATCAGTTCGACCGAGATCTCCCAATTTAAAATTAATTAAATCACCAAACAACTGATCTCTAGAATAATGATCTAAATTTTGAGCTTCTTCAATAGCAAGAAACCTTATAACTATATGCTTTAGGAAAATTTCTTAATATTTTCCTTACCACCTCATCTTCTTCAAGTTTTCCATAAAATCCTCTGATGGAATTGACAACTTCATCCACTATATGCATTTAGCTTATAATATCTTCATCTTCTATCATCCTTAGGGTTTCAAACATAGTCTTCATAATTTGCATATTTGCTTGCTTGACATTATCACCCCCTTCATAGACACTTTGCAGTTTCTTTCAGATTTCTTTAGTAGATTTATAGCTCATAACCTTGACAAGTTTTGATTTAGAAAGACCACTCAAGAGAGAATACCTTTCTTTTCCATAATATTCTCATAAGCAATGATCTCATCATTAGTTGATTCCCCATTTGTAGGCATTGTATATCCATATTTATTGACTTCCAAACTGCAAACACTAGGGAGACAAGGAAACTTTCCATCCTAGTCTTCTAGAATGCATAGTAAGATCCATCAAATAGAGGAGCCTCCTTATTATGCACCATTGGATCTACCTCAAGATTTTAAGCTTTCTTCTAAGGAATTGAGACTTGATACCAATTGTTGAATCCACAAGAAAACTAAGAGGGGGGTGAATCACCTGTACATTAAAACATCAAGAACCTCAATTAAAATTCAAATCTTCATTAATTCATAAATATTTCACAACCTTGAAACCCTTATCTTGCATGAGCATAATATAAAAATGAGAAATAGTAATTCAGACACATCCATATACACATGAGAACACTAGATTTACGTGAAAAACCTAAGAAGGGAAAAACTACAGTGAGGATTAGATCACAATATAATGTAATTGCAACATGGAATACAATAGGCTCACTGTCGGAGGGCTCACTACCCAAAATAAAGAAGGAATCCCTGTCAATGGCTCACTACCATATTAGAAAGGAGAAGATAGAATAATTTTACAATGAGAAATCCATCTCAAAGAAATTGAGAATATCAACCACTACAACTCTGCACCATCAATAACCTTTTATTCACTACTATCAAAAACTTCAAGTACTCTACAGATGTAGACCCTTTTTCTCAATGCATTGGAGTCATAGGTATTAGGCCAAAAATTAAAATCTTTGCTTCTAATTAAATCACATCTCAATACATAGTTGCACCTACACACCCTTCTCCAACAAGTCACCTTTCCTTTATACCACTCACAACCTTAGAAACATTCTTCAAGGTCATCTATGTACCTCAAACATAAAAATTCAAATTAGGTCGACACCAAAATATTCTTGTGGTGGAGAGGAGTGAAGGTAGATGACATAACACCTTAACTTAGACATAAATCCACCTATACATGCCATGCAACCATTCCTCAAAGACCAAAGTGTATACACCTAAAATTAGTCTGGAGAATCTGATTAATTAAATATGAATTATTTTGATTAATTATCATATTTTCCTCTACTCTTTGAATAAATAGAAATACTTATTTATATAGTTCACGTTCACTTTTAAATTCTTCTAATCTTAATTAAATAAAAAAAATAAATACTTTGTTTAATTTAATCATCATTTCCCTATTTTATTCTATCACATCAATCTTAAATTAATTAAATAAAGATTAAACACTTTATTGATTAATTGCCATATTCTTCTGTTTAATTTAATAAACAACTTATATAGTTTGTTTAATTAAATTATTTATCCCTCTTTTGTTAATTTAAATAAATCAAAAATATTTAAATAAAGGTATAAGGAATATTCCTCTATATTTCCTCAAAATCAAATTAGATATCCTATGTCTAATTTATGTCAAATTATGTCAAAATTAATGCTTTGAAACTTCACAGGAAGTTTTGGAGACAAATTCCAAATTTTTCTTTGAATCCTCTTCCATCAATCTTTCCTCTTCTCTTGCTTGGTGTTTTCATGGGTAGAGAAAATCTCCAAAATTCTCTCAGTCTCCTTCATCTCTCACCATTCAATCCTCCAGATTGAATCCAAGCCTCTCTTTGCCATCCCTGTGTATTTCTACAGCCAGGAAATCTTTAAATAAAGATTCATTCAACCAAGAAAAGGATCAAGATTATCTAATTTATGTACTCTTACTCTGTAGGAATTTAAGCATCAAGCATCAAGCACCAAACATCCAAGCATCCAACATTCTAGTTTTCACAATCATGGCTACCTCCTGTAGCTGCATTTATCAGTTTCCATGTCAATTCATGCTATATTAGTTTCTTTTATCATCTAGTTTTATCATATTAGCTTCATACCATTGCATCAATATCATTTTGTTCTTTAGATTTTCATTTTAACAGTTATAGTGTTATTTAAATTTGAGAGCACAATAACTTAATAAATATTTGAAGATAGGAGACAATGAGATGCTTTCAATTGATTAATTAGATTAATCTTTGATACAATGTTTCATTAAGAAATGTTTTATTCTTACTAATTATTCACACTTACAGTTTGGCACCCACCATGGGGCCCTAACCTCATATTTTTATCAATTTTTCTAAAAAGTGTCACGTAGGTTTCCGGCGTGTTTTGTTTCAGTGCTTTCGTCAAAAACTATAGCACATACATTGCAAACTATGGCACTTCTATGCTCTTTTTGGGCGATTCCATGATACTATAGCGCATCCGTAAAAAAAAATAGTGCTTTCAACTCTAGCGCTTTCATGAGCTGTTTCAGTGCATCGATCACCCATTTCTAGGAAAATTGATTTAGCACTTCCATGGAAAACTTTGGCGCTTTGGTGTTCTATTTCAGCACTTTTGATTTTAGCGCATCAGGTAAAAATTATGGTGCTTTTATGGACTATTTCATCACTTCTATAATTTTGATCTGGATTTGACGCAACTGCAGCCAAAATTTCATTTTGATATAGTTAGACTAAAATTTATCAATCCTAGGGTAGCCATCACACTTTTGCAATATCATTTAAAAAGGACACAATGATTTTTGTGAAGAAAAATATTCACATATATTAGAAAATTTGTCTTTTTGGGATTAAAACGAATCATTTTATTTGCTACGCTTGTGGTGAATAGGCTTATGCTCTCCCCTTAACTAGGTGATCAAAGTGCCAGACTCATCCTTATTTTCATGCAGATTTATGCTCTAGTTAAAACCTTTAGAAGGCTTGTCATAGTGGGAAAAAGTACTCACCCTATGGGAACGACCTAAGTGGGAATGCCTAAAGCCAAGGATTCCAACCCACTCTAATCAAAATTCAAGCTGTTGATGAAAGTCCAACTTGACGGTAGTAAGATAACCATCCCCAGAATCTTTTTTCTAAAGATTGGGAGGTATCCCGAGGGATTTTATCAATTGCCGCATCACATAGAAGCCCTATCTACGAACCATAGTGTATTATCCAGCCGAGTTAGTAACCAGACATTGTAATACTCACAGTTCAAGGGGAGGGAAAAATCCGCCCCCAAGACACTCACCATATAATTGTCAAGGACTGTTTTCTCAGAGGACTAGAAATCCAACTCTGAGTATGTGCCTGGAAACAAAAAAAACATGGGTGCGCTCTAGGGGGTGACACTACTATGTGCATCAATAAAATTTCAAGATGTGGGTTGTTGAGTATAACGATGACCTATTTGACCTTAAGAGTGAATCTATTTGAATTGTGTACATTTGTCAAAATAACCTGTGAAAATCAATAAGGACCATTTGTGGTTCTTGAATATACACTATCTGTTTAGATTAAAAGAATTATTCTATAATTTTTTTGTTGTGTTTTCACAAAAAATCATTAAAAATCAAATAAAATACCATCTAGAAAACAACAAGTGAAATCAGGTCAAGAAAATTCATTATTCGAGAGTCGAAATCAAACAAGTTTGTCAAGAAAACCATCAAAATCAACAAACACAAGAGGGCACTTGGTTATCAAAATATTTTGAGTAGAAGGTGTTTTTTATATCAAAATCGAAAGATCTTATTACAACATAGAACTTTCATTCATAGGTATCATGACTTTGCTAGAGGTTTTACTCTTGATTACATTGCAGAACCACTTTATTCATGAGCTTTCTTCCAAAGGAGAGCCCTCACACAAAATCACAACCATAGTCAATGCATACGTCAGTCCTACCTCCCACAACACATGATACAATATGCCACAAGGCCAAGTCAAAATTTTCAATGAAGAATCTTGAACATCAAACCTCTGTTTTAGCGCTTTGGATATATGTTTCAGCGCTTCAACACTTTGTTTTAGCGCTTTCATAAAGTAGCACTTCCAAACACTGTTTTAGCGCTTCCGATCACTGTTTTAGCATTTCCATCAATTAACGCTTCCATCATCTATTTCAACGCTTTCGAGCACTGTTTTAGTGCATATGTAAAGATAGCGCTTCCATCACCTATTTTAGTGCTTTCAAACACTATTCTAGCACTTTTGAGAAATAGCACTTCCAACAACTATTTTAGTGCTTTCAAAACAAAGAGTTCCAAAACATATCAGTCAGTTTTTCTGGCATTATACACAGATTTTTATCAGAAAGAAAGTATCTTTTTATTAGAATCACTATCTAGAAACCAAAATTAGATAGTTTCATACAAGTTTCCAATCTTTTCAACTGAAATGCAAATCTTGCAAATCATAAAGTGTCAAATCAAAACACAATCTCGATTATTACGCTAAAGTTTCATCATCAGGATATTATCATCCTACCATCGTGAAACGAAGCATAGTAATCGGATTTTTAACCTAGTCTTATCAATAAGATATATGATCTTATTCAACTTTGTTAAAAATTCACTTCACATTTTCCAACATAGAAGATCTAATTTTGGAAGAAAGAACAAAAACTTGTATGCCAATTTTCACTAGGTTGCAAAAGTAAAGACTCTTTGAACAAGAAATTGAAGCATCACATATAATGGCAGAAGAAAATCCCTAGAACGGTCTACATCAAAATGATAAGAATGAAATAACTCCAGAGGACATTCAAATAGCTCAACAAGATCCCAAATTCCATAAATTCATGGAAAAGATCTTAGAACAAGACATGGAGAAATATCTCTTAATGTTGGTTGAATCAGGTGCTAAACTTCCTAAGGACTTTGATGTAAACCATCTAAAAGAAGCACCTGGAACAAGTAAGACTGAAATACCACAACCCATACAAGCAATAGATCTGGTTGTTGCTTTAACATCCCAAATGAAAATCTTACAACAACAGATACAAGATATGACAAAAGGGAGTACCAAAAGGTATGCAATACAGGACATTTTTTCTTATCCTTTTGACTCAACATTCGATATGATACCTTTTCCTAGACACTGTGAATTCACCAAGTATGACAAGTACAATGGATAGACAGTTCCAATCGATCATATCCTAGAATTTAAAACCATGAGCCTAGAGTTTTCCTAAGAGGAAACTTACCTAATGATATTATTCCCAAGAAGCTTGGGAGGTGCATGTATGGAATGGTTTTCAAAATTACAACCAGGTATGAGGAATTTTGAGAAACTTGTCAATAGGTTCATCTCCCAGTATTCTTTTAACATCAAACATGATGTTACGATAAATGATCTATATAACCTGAAACAAAACAAAGGGGAGACATTCTTGCCCTTTCTACAAAGATGGCGATGATTGTTCACTAGATATCCTCGATCCATTCCTGAGGGAGAGAAAATGGAGTTGTTCCTTGACAACTTGATGGAGGAGATGAGTTAAAAACTTGAATTACAATGTCCTTCTTTTGAAAAGGTGATAGAAAATGACCTTAGGAATGAAGTAGCGCTAGTAAAAAGAGGGGTTATAAAACATTTCAATGACAAATCAAATAACAAAAACTCCTCAAATCAGTACCCTAGAAGTGATAAACCAAAATTTTGGCAAAAGAACCAAAATACAACTACCAATGAAATGGCAAGTGATTTACAAAATTCCAAACCATTTTTCAACTTTACACCATCTACTTCGAAAACAAATCAAAACAACAATCAAGTCACCAAGTCAAATGTCATTCAGAAAAAAGAAATCACAAAACCATAATCATACCAAAAACCATCAAACCAGTGTAGGTTTACACCTTTAGGCCAAACATTGGAATCAACAATGAAAGAACTAGTCACTAGTGGTCTTATCACCACGCGGGAAGCAAGATTCTGGGATCCAGAGGTCAAACCCCCATGGTGGAATGACTCAGATTACTGCAACTTCCACAACAATAAAGGCCACAAAACTAATGATTGGATGGAGTTAAAACATGCAATTCAAGATCTAATCGACAATAACAAGGTGTATATAGAGGGACCCCAAAACAATAATGATCATTCAGCCTTCAAGGACCCTTTACCAAACTATGACAAAGGAGCATCATATTCTACAAACAACAAAGGTAAAAATATCAATCATATCTACGATAAAACAATCCTTTGTCTTACCGAAGTAGAGATTGATCATACCATTGGTCATAACATAAACAAACATGATACTAACGACACTACCCCTTTGGATTTTCTCCCAAACATACAAGTCCCTAAAAATCAAATAAATGTCATTAAAATAAGAGAAGGACATGACTATCAACCCCCAAATGTAATGACAAGGGGCAAATCCAAGGTAGTGTTAAAGGGAGTTGGGTCTAAAAATGCATATCCACCTCCATCTCATTACAACATTGTCAATCAACTTCAAAACATTCCAACACAGATATCAATACTAGAACTCTTCAAACTATCTCCATCACATAAGGATTTTCTAGAACAAGCACTAGTTGCCACTATAATACCGAAAAATCTAGATGTTTGCCAATTCCGAGATATGATGGGGCATTTGACTACCCCACATTGTCTATCATTCTCTAAATAGGATTATGTCTCACTCAACCATCCCCACAACACCGCACTCCATATCGAAGTCTTGATCCACAATCATCATGTCAAAAGAGTCCTAATAGATGGTAGATTTGGTTTGAATATTTGCACTCTAAAGTTAATCCGTGCACTAGGGTATTCCGATGATTCTATTGATTCCCAAAGGAAAATGACCATAAAAGCATATGATGAGGAAGAGAGATCTTCAAAGGGACTAATTGTGTTACCAATTTAAGTGGGACCAATGATGAAACACATAGCATGTCAAGTACTAGAAAAAGAGTTGAATTACAACATACTCTTAGGATGTCCTTGGATCCATGAAATGCAGGTAGTACCTTCCACATATCACCAATGCTTACAATTCCTAGTAAATGGATAGGAGGTGACTATATCTGATGATTATAATCATCCTCAACATTGTGACACATATAGAAACTCTCAAGATACCTTTGTGCCTCACAATCGGGAAGCATCCAGTTCAATGTCATCAAATGAAGAAACATGTCCAAATATCATCACCAAATGGGTAGAGAAGAAGGATAAAGAAAAAGACAAAAATCTTGTTGACACTCAATTAACATAAAACTCAGATCCCCAAACTTCTTTATCACAAAAATATCAAGAGCAGGTCCAGTTGACAGATAAGGGAATGGGGCAATATTTTATGGTGCAATCGCTTAATCTTTCACAGTTAATTCCATCTCCAAAGACATATGGCCAACCATCCATGATCAAACATCAAACAACACTACCTATCATAGTTTTAGAAGAAAGGTTTGTAAGAGATGGTACCATAGAGGATGAATCAGACAAAAAAGCAATACTTGATTGGTTATACAAAGATGAAGAACCATCGACATCAAATAGTAGCATCAAGACTGTCAATATCAATACAGACAAATATGGCAAAGGGAAAGCTATCCTAGAAAAAATAGGTTATGAGGAACAAGGACCTATTGGGTTAAGAAAGGAAGGAATAATTGAGCCTATTTAGCCCCTCACTCTCCAATCAAAAGAGAAGACGAGACTGGGATACTCTGATGAAGAAAAATAGGAGATGACAAGGAAGGCTATAGAAAGAATCCTTCAGCTTAGAGATAACTCAGAAATGGATTTAAATGAATATAGTGGGATCTGTGTTTTGATTTATTTTGCACTAATATTCAAATTGATGTAATACAACAATATGCACCTACACATGAGGAGGGACAAAGCTCTAGGTCTAGACCATTCATATCAGGATCACTAAATATCGATGACTCAAGTGGCGATGAATAAACATCAAGTGAACTAGACGATCTTGAAGAAGGTACCATCATTGACCTCGATATTCCAAATAAAAAATATGATGAAATGGCTATCCACACCCTTACATCCACCAACCTAAATCAATATGATGACATCATGCCATTAATTCATCCCGAACTAATTGACTGGGAACCTGTCAAACCTCTGACTGTACCTATATTTGCAAACAATGATGTCATCATGAATTTCCTATGTCAAGACGAACCTGGTACGAGTTATATCTGTAATACTCATAACAATGCAACTCAGTAGGAGGGTGTCAAATCTTTCAGTTGCAAAAGTAAAAATAGGGATAATAGATCTAATGGTGAAAATCATTCCATGGCACCATTAGATCTAGAAAAAGATAAAATAAAGAACGTATCTAATGGTGAAAACCTCTCTGAGGCACCAAAAGATGGAAGATTTGACACTCTTCTAGAACATTACCATGAGCGGTCATCAGTTCTGGTAGAACTGACACAGTCTATTCACATCGACACTGAAGAAAAAGAAAAAATCCTACATCTGGCAGAATCCATGACATATCAAGAGAGACCATAATTCATCAAGTTTTTTAAGCAAGGAAGCATCAAATTTGCTTGGTCATATTCTGATATGTCAGGCTTGGATCCAAATCTACTCATGCATCATTTGTCTTTGCCTGCAGGAATCAAACCTATGAAGCAAAAATTGAGAAAAATGCATCCTCATATTGCATTAATGGTAAAGAATGAATTAAAGAAATTGTCGGATGTTGGATTCATACGGTCTATTGACTACACTGAGTGGATATCAAACATTGTACCTATTTCAAAGCCAGACAATAGGATCAAGATATGTACGGATTTCAGGGACCTAAATAAAGCATGCCCAAAGGATGATTTTCCATTATCAAATATAGACATCATTGTGGACTTGACAGTAGGGCATGCCATGTTTTCAATCATGGATGGTTTTTCTGGATATAATCAAATAAAAATAGCTCCAGAAGATCAAGAAAAAATGACATTTACATGTCCATGGGGAACCTTCTGTTGGAATGTCATGCCATTTGGTTTGAAAAACGTAGGAGCAACCTATCAAAAAGAAATGACAACAATATTTCATGATATGATGCACACCTTCATGGAGGATTACATGGATGATATTCTAGAAAAATCTTGTACAAGGGAAGGACATCTACATATCCTGAAAAAAATCTTCACATGACTAGAGAAATTGAATGCCAGGCTAAACCCCAAGAAGTGTGTCTTTGGGGTCACATCAGCAAAAATGTTGGGGTACATTGTCTCAGAAAAGGGCATTGAGGTGGATGCAACAAAAATCAAGGCAATAATGGAAATGTTACCTCCCAAAAATATCAGTCAACTTAGATCACTACAGAGAAGGATCCAATCGATCAAGAGATTTATCTGCCAGCTAGCGGATAAAAGTCATCTATTTAATCACCTTTTGCATAAAATTTTTGTTTTTAAATGGGATGAGGGGTGTGAAACAATGTTCGATGAAATAAAAAAATATCTAATGTCACCGCCCATTCTCATGCCACCAACTAAAGGAAGACCTCTAATATTGTACATTGCAACAACAAATATATCTTTGGGAGAATTATCAGCCCAGGAGGATTATGAAGGAAAGGAACGTGCCATCTACTATATCACTAGGACATTAAATGGCTATGAGATAAACTACACTTTCATAGAGAAATCATGCTTAGCAGTGGTGTTTGCTACTCAATAGCTGATACATTATATGTTGACTCATACAATTAGGCTAATAGCAAAGATCGACCCCTTAAAATATTTACTCAGTAAAGTTTCTTTAACAGGTAGACTAGCAAAGTGGTTCATGCTATTAAGTGAATTTAATATTCAATATGTGGATAGAAAATCCATCAAAGGTCAAGAAATCATTGAAAAATTGGTTGAGTCTCCTTTACCAAATGAGCGATCCATGACCATGGATTTTCCAGATGTAGACATTCTGACAGTGACGCCACAACAATGGATATTATATTTTGATGGATCATACACACAGCGAGGATCTAGAGCAAGGATTTTGTTCATCAATCCCCAAGGACACACCATTCTAAAATCATACAGACTCACGTTTCAATGTACAAATAATGTGGCGGAATATGAAGCCTTGATCATTGGGGTCAAGATAGCAATTGAATGGAGAATCACAAACCTACAAGTATATGGAGACTCTCAACTAGTCATTTATGAAGTAAATGATGAGTATCCGACCAAGGATGAAAAGTTGATGCCTTACAAGTAGCAAATAGATGATCTAAAGTAGTTTTTTTTCAACATCAAATTTGTTCAAATTCCAATGGCGGAGAACAAAGCTATGGATGCCATGGCCACAATTACTTCACTATTACAATTGCTAGAGAAACGAGGTTGTTATGAGTTTATCGTAGAGCAAGTACCATGTCCTTCTTACAATAGTTTGGAATCCAATACCATATGCCATCTAGATACCATTGAAACCTCCATCTATGAAAAAACCTATGCGTACCTGAAATATAATATCCTTCCTCCCAATCTTTCTAGGAACCAAAAACGTAATTTTATCCATCAATTTGCCCGACATACTTTAATCGCTCACATCCTATATCGTTGAGGTCTTGATGGTACCTTACTCTGATGTTTAGAACATGAAGAATCTGAGATTACCCTATGCAAAGTTCATGAGGGTATTTGTGGCACTCATTCGAGTGGAATAACTCTAGTGAAGAAACTCCTTCGTGTAGGATATTATTAGCCATGCATGGGGAAAGAATCTTATCGATTTTTAAATAAATGTCAAAAGTGTCAGGTTCACAGTAATCTGATTCATGCACCAACACAAGAAGTGCATCCCTTCACATCCACATGGACCTTTTGTCAATGGGGCCTAGATCTGATAGGAAAAATAAATCCCTCTTCATCCAATGGACACAAGTTCATTATAACAATTAGAAAATATTTCACAAAATGGATAGAAGCAGAGCCTCTTACAACGATCATGGGGAGGCAAATCTCATCCTTCATATTGAATTACATAATATGTCGGTATGGCATTCCTCAATCTATTATCACTAATAATGGATGACCTTTCAAAAACCAAGATGTTCCAGAATTGTGTGAAAAGTTCCATATCCAACATGATTTCTCAACACCGTACTATCCACAAGGAAATGGGCAACCAGAGGCCTCTAATAAAACAATTCTAAAAATCTTCAAGAAGATGGTAAATGATGTTGGACGTGATTGACATGTTCAACTCAATCCTGCACTGTTGGCCTACAAAACCAGTATTAGAACACCAATAGGAGCAACACCACATGCCTTGGTATATGGATTATAGGCCATACTACCTATTGAAGTAGAGATTCCATCAATCCATGTATCACTCAAAGGAATCATTTCAGATGAGGACTATATGGTATCCAGACTGCAAGAACTAGAATTATTGGATGAGCATCGTCAAAAAGCTGTTAATCATCTCACAACATATCAACAACGAATATCCAGGAGTTACAATCATAGGGTAAAACCTAGGATTTTTCAAGTTGGCGATTTGGTACTAAAAGAAAACCCAAGAAATCAACAGGACAGGGAAAAGAAAGGGAAATTTGAGCCTAATTGTCTAGGTCCTTTTGTCATCATATTAGTATATGGATTAGGGGCTTATCAACTGTCAAAATTAGAAGGGGATTTGTTTGATGAACTTATCAATAGTATCCATCTCATAAATTTCTACACTTGAATCCTAGTGCATGAGTCATACTTCTACAAATGGCTTCCTCGACGAAAACCTAGAAAACAGGCATCTTAGCAATGAAAAATACAAACAAAATATAGAAAATAGAAAAAGAAAGATGAGAAAAAGAAAAATATACAAAACAAAGAGTGCAATCAAAACATATGGTGAAAACTTGGAAATAGGCATCGTATGTGATTCTAAATCAGCTTTCCCATCTATTTTGATACATATCAGGATCATTAGTCTTGCCATCATTACATCCATTATCAAATCATGTCACATCATCATGTCTCAGTCTAGCTTGGGGGTAACATCTGGATACCACTGGGGGCAACTAAAACATTGGTCTTGCCAAATGGGAAAAAAATAGTATGACAAGAAAAAGAAAAACAAACATCAAAGCGCAACAATCAATCACCATCAGAAAGGCATCAAACATCTGTATCATATAAGAAAATTCCAAAAAACAAGTCAAAAATTCAGTCTAGAAAAGAAAAACCAAAAACATAGGTCTAGGTCATTTGAACTACGTGGTCTCTGTGTCTATAACATAGGAAAGGCTAATCTTTGATCGGCCCCCGAGATCCCTAGGATAAGTTAGTAAGCACAAAAACATCACAAAATCAGGATGGATGATCTAATCTGAATAATGATTGGAACACTCTAAGATAAAAGTGGATAAATTGTATTTTTGGTTGATATTATCATTTCTTTGGAGTAAATTGATGATGTAAATGAACTAGAGAAACAAGGAAGAAGAATGATATTTTTATTGTTTGTTGTCTGTAGGTTTATCATATGAACGTATGAATTATCGAGGGATGTGCTATGCAAATATATCATTGATGACATTCAAAATTCACAGATTGAAATGATTAATCACTTCCTATTTATGCAATGAATGCTTAGGTCATCTTAGTTCAATTATACCTAGATTATTTTTTTCGCTTGCAATATCAAAAATCATGAAAGTAGTACTCTAGTCATCATTGGTCTAACATATACCATTTACGCTTGTACTCACTTTCAACATCCTAAAAAGCTCTATGATGATACCAAGCACAAAAGAACTGTTAAAAGGACAATGGTATGCATATAGTTGCATGATAAAATTAGATTTCATTCATAATAAGTTCTACATCTGTAGAGTAATTGTTGCATAAAGGATTCAAATTAACGATTATCTTTTCTACAAATATGATTGAGTATACTTGACATAAATCAAAAATCATCAAAAACATATAGAAATCATCATCTCATCATTAAGTTTTCATCATGTTCATCATTCACTTATCGTCCACCAACATCATATCATTTCAATAAATAAATCATGTTTCATTACATCATATCATTCATTACATTATTATCATATGCATTTGATCAATTTTTAAACCATATATCATTTGTCATCCATTATCATAGATCACAAAATCATCATTTTATTATCATTTTTATAATAAAAAGCATTATTACCATCCATCCATACATTTCATCACATTGAAATAAATACATGTCATGTCATTATCGTCGATCAACATCATATCATTTAAATAAATACATCATTTTTCATAACATCACATATCCATCTAGACATTTCATCATGTCATTATTATCCACATCCATACATCATAGGTCATCATTTAACATCATAAATAAATACAAGTTATTATCATTATTATCCATACATCCATACATCATAAATCATCATTTAGAACATCATACATGTTATTAACATCCATACATCATATATTCTACATATGCATTCATCTAGAATCATCACATGAAATAAAAGCATTCATCACATGTTACATCATCACATAAATTAAATACATACATCATAGAGTCATAAACCATCATAAATAGAAATCACTGCATATCATATATATATCATCAATGTCAAGTATACAATGAAGTCTAAAATGAGAAAAGATACATCATCAAAAATAAGCTGACTCAAAATATACATCATATCTCAAAAAGAATCATAATACAACATCTATGATCTGTGCTACCAGAATGAGTAGGACCAATAGGACCAGTACCACCACCACCCCTAGAAGTACCAAGATCTTTGGGATCTCTCTGTGGAGGCTATGTCACACCCTCACTAACTGTCTAGGTATGAGTCTGACCAGATCTCGATGAGGCATAGCTGACTCTGCGATCTACAGGCACTGCATCATGATATCTACCCTGGTAAAACTCTGCCTCTTGGCTAGCTCATAGAACCTCCCTCATGTAATCTGCAACAAAGGTACCATCAACTACTCTCTGTATTGTCTCACTCATCTCTTGTGCCCTCTTGGCAACCTGTCTAGCACTGTCTCGCTCAGTTGTCAAGGTATCAACCTGAGTCTGAATAGATGCCAACTATCCCTGAACTTGTGCCAATGCGTGGGCATGAGCCTGTGCCTGACTCTGCATCTGTGTCTGCATCTGAACCAACAAACCCTATGCCTGCACCAAAAGTCCCTATAGCATCTATACCTGTGCCTACAGACCAACAATTTGTCTTTGATGATCAACCAATGGTACTGCCACTGCTCACCTCTTGCGAGGCTTGCTCGATGATGGTCCAACACTGACTGGACCCACCCCTCTACCACCTATGTGACCACCATCACTTTCATCACTGCCACTCTCAGTACTAATGCCTGACGCAGTATCATCCCCACTTCTCTCCTTAGAACCCTTGGCAACATCATCCTCCATGGGTAATGGTGTTGGCTCATCAGGAATAGCAATATGACGATGTGGAATTAATGCCAAAAATGCTGCATACTCCTTTGTCATAGGTGCCTCGATAATATCCCTGTGCATATCCTAGGAAGATGGTTGTAGAGCCTTGTACCCCTCTACTAGTGTATCATATGATAAGCATGGTCCCCAATCAGCTACATCACTCTATCATCGAGCATAATGGGCTACCCTCTGAGGCATACATTGAACAATGCCATACTACCTGTACACTCTCCGCAACAAAAATATCTCCAAAACAAACAGGGTCCTACCAATCAGGTACATAGAATCACAAAGATATCCAAGCATTGCATCATCCTCATCCCACTTCTCACAATCTAGTTATGGCTGCCAGACAACACTCTTTGTATCATCCAATACTCATCTCCAATGCTCTAACTTACCCATCCAAGCCTGGGTAAGTCTACATCTATACCTAAAAACATACGCTCTGTCGGCAGGTCTATCTAGAACTAGAAATGGTTGAGAAATGGAAAATGCTCCCATGCCCACACTTGTAACAAGGTCATCATCGCCGATAAGATGTGTGCCCCCAAATACACCATTCAATGTAGATCATGGTAGATATGTGCTAGCATACACATCCCCCACGCGTATCTCATGCCATGCACAACCATGCTCTCCAAAATTGGACCCCAACCCATAGAGAATCCCTTTGACGTGCGATCAGGGCAAAGGAAACCTCCAATGAATCCAGCTAATACTGCTAGTAGTGAATCATACGCATCAACAATCATCCAGCATCGGACACTCAAGCCTACAATATGTTGATCCTTAAAGACTCTACGGAGAGCATCTCTCCCACCAACCTCATGAGAATCATAAACAATGATCTCTCCCATGAATGGATTCCGTAGTATCCACCACACATCCTCGGGTGTGACCGTTATCTAACTGGTGGGTAAATGAAAAGTGTTATGGTCACTGTGCCATCTCTCAGCCAAAGCAGTAAGGAGACCTCGATTAATTCTAATCTGGGGCATATCAAGTAGACTTGTAAGGCCACATCAACCTATGATCTGAATCTCATCCGGAGTCAAATGAGGAATCAAATCGGTGGTCCAAGGAAACCTCTCTCGCATCTGGAGATTACCTAGACACTCCTATCATCATAAAAAGTTTAAAATTAGTGCACTATGTCAAAAATAAAATTCATTTTATGTCCAATCAAACTTTGGTATGAATTTTTGATCAAAATTCATAAACAAACATCAACAGACCTCACCTATCATGAGGTTTATCAGATATGAATCATTCATCGCTTATCATGAGGATCATCCCAAATAGGATTATTTCTTGCCTATCATGAAAGTAAGTCTTATTAAATCATCAAAATCAGTCATCAGAGAATTTAGTTATCAAATCATACCAACCCGAAGAATGGACATGATCGAAATTGGCAAAAATCCAAGTTAACTACGTCAAAATCTGCAATTCTGACATGGATGTGCTAAAACAAGCATCCAAAGCACTAAAAATCAAAAGTACCGCTTTATCATTCAGATGCACTAAAACAGGCATCCAAAGTGCTATTTAACCCAAAGGGCTATTTCGACACTTTGATAAACTATAACAATCAACCAAAGTGCCACTTTACCCAAAATGATGTTTTACTGCATCAATGCGCTAAAACAGTCCACCAAAGTGCTACTTTACCAGAAGCACTATAACAGACCATTGATGCGCTATTTTACCACATCAAAGCACTAGAACATTCTAGGTGCTAAGATCTGGCGTCAAACCGCTAAACTTAACTACCTAACCACTAAATCATGAAAGCGCTAGAGAAAATAACGTAAGCACTAAAACAGTTTATCAAAGTGCTACATTGGAGTGCAAAGTGCTATAGCGCGACTTGGATGGGCTAAACTAAGCAAAAAATACGAAAAAACATAAAAAATACATAAAAAACAAAAATGCACAAAAAATGAGGTGGATTATGAGTACATACCAGAGGTCCGTAGGTGGTCGGCCGTTGGTGACATCGCAGACACTCGAAATGGTGAGTGTGGTAAGGGATTTGCATCTTGCTCTAGCTGGATGAAATGTCTCTCTCATTGGGTGTTGAAAGTCAAAAAGTGCAAATGACTTTGAAAATGATATTTTGGACTTTATATAGCTTTTTGAAAAGGTATTTTGGTGGGTTTTATTTTATTTTAATTAATTTTATTGATGGAATTAATTGAAATTCAACCACAGGTTGTATTTTCTTCATCAATGTCGGGATATAAATTATTTCTTCATCAAATCTTTGACACATCATCATCAAATCATCATGAAACTCAAAAAATCTAAAAAATAAATAAAAAAATCATCAATTCATTAATTTATCTCCCGAGGGGACACACTGAATTAATCATTTGAAAATCAATATCTAGGGCATACTAATTTTTTTTCATTGATAGTCACAGTAGCAGCAAAATTTTCTTCAAAGCAATGCATAAACACATCACTTCAAAGAAGGGAAAAATGTATACACCTAAAATTGGTCTAGAGAATCCGATTAATTAAATACGAATTATTTGATTAATTATCCTATTTTCCTCTACTGTTTGAATAAATAGAAATATTTATGTATATAGTTCACGTTCACTTTTAAATTCTTCTAATCTTAATCAAATAAACAAAATTAAATACTTTGTTTAATTTAATCATCATTTTCCTATTTTATTCTATCACATCAATCTTAAATTAATTAAATAAAGATTAAACACTTTATTGATTAATTACCTAATTCTTCTGTTTAATTTAATAAATAACTTCTATAGTTTGTTTTATTAAATTATTTATCCATCTTTTGCTAATTTAATTAAACCAAAAATATTTAAATAAAGGCATATGGAATATTCAGACTCTATATTTCCTCAAATTCAAATTAGATATCCTATCTCTAATTTATGTCAAATTATGTCAAAATTAATCATTTGAAACTTCATAGGAAGTTTTGGAGACAAATTGGAGACAAATTCCAAATTCTTCTCTCAATCCTCTTCCATCTATCTTTCCTCTTCTCTTGCCTAGTGTTTTCATGGGTAGAGACAATCTCCAAAATTCTCTCAATCTCCTCCATCTCTTAGCATTCAATCCTCCAGATTGAATCCAAGCCTCTCTTTTCCATCCTTATGCATTTCTACAGCCAGGAAATCTTTAAATAAAGCTTCATTCAACCAAGAAAATGATCTATATTATCTAATTTATGCACTCTTACTCTGCAGGAATTCAAGCATCAAGCATCAAGCACCAAGCATCCAAGCATCCAAGCATCCAACATTCTAATTTTCACAATCATGGCTGCCTCTTGTAGCTTCATTTATCAGTTTTCATGTCAATCCATGCTATATTAGTTTCTTTTATCATCTAGTTTTATCATATTACCTTCATATCATTGCATCAACATAATTCTATTCTTTAGATTGTCATTTTAACAGTTATAGTGTTATTTAAATTTGAGAGCACAATAGCTTAATAAATCTTTGAAGATAGGAGACAATGAGATGCTTTCAATTGATTAATTAGCCTAATCTTTCATACAATTTTTCATTAAGAAGTGTTTTATTCTTTCTACTTATTCACACTTACACAAAGCATATCCACAATTATTGTAAACACCCAAGGTTGGCCAAACCTATGTTAACACCATTAAGCATTTCCAAAGATGACTCATAGACCACAAAAAAAACTTTTAAAAAATGTGGAATATTACATCAACACCCTAAAATATAACAAATCCTTTGCATCATCATACCCATGAAAGATATATTGATTTTGTATACCCATTTAACCTTTTACAGAATGTAACTCATGAATCCAACCTTGAGGAGCACCAAAATGAAACAACTTAGGTTGAAGATAGATATGAAAGAATAATAAGTACACTCCCATATCAACAAGACTAGAAAGCACAAAGTGGAGAAATGTGGAGCAAAACCATTTCTGCCAGATAGTACTACATCACAGTTCACACACTGTTGAAAACAACTTCTTATGTCAAACAATCTAAAACCTAAAACTCTAGATATTTAATACCTTTGAACACCTCTTATCAACATATCTGAACCATACAAGAAAATCCTCAACCATGAGTAAGTACAGATCAAAACATTGAACACCCCTTTGCCACATTGAACACTCTTTACTGCACTATTTTCTCTTTTATTCAAATTTTCTCAAAAGAATTTTGAAACCAAGCACCACAAACACAATCTCAACATTTTGAACACCTTATTAGCATCTCAACCACACAAGAGGTTGAACATCCACAAACACATGCTCATCAAATCAACACTAGAGGTTGACATTAGTGAGACTACTAATGACAACATAACACAACCAGTCAAAAGCATCTACATAGGTTGACATCAATGGAACAATAAAGATATATTGAATCAATGATAACACATACTTGCATCACCAACATAAAGTACATTGATCCTTGCATAATTTTTGGTTCATCCTACATCTTTTGTAGTCCTTGTCCCCAATGAGAGCTAGTTGTTATCTCTTGATGTTGACTAGTTCATTTTTCAAAAAAATCAATATTAACTCATGACTTGATGCATTAATTATTGGAGTTTCCCATTGAATTTTTTAGATTATTTAATTTGAGCATAATTGGAGGTTATTATTTTAAAAAACCCTATTGCTAGTTAGTTAAACCATGCCCAATTTCCGTGAATCATCATATCCAAACTATAATTCTTGAGTCCAATTGGTTGATATTGGTTGGTGATGTCAGTTCAAATGCTAGACATTGATATTAAAGACTATTTTATGAATGGTTGTAGTTGTACTCAAAATCACCCTCCTACATTGGCGTAAAGTTGAAAATAATTAAGTCTTTCGAACAATGTTTTTTTGGAAGAATCTATCTTAGAGTGTTATTCCTGGGGTTTTTTCGAGAAATGTGGCTAGTTTCTGAAGAAACCTAATTCGTAGATTAGGAGAACTTAAAGTTTTTCTTTTCTTGACAAAATGTAAAAAATCATTAAAATTTAATATTTGGCTGCTCGAACTAAACCTATTTTTCTCGGTTTTTGTCTCCATGGTGTTTTTATTATCTTGAAAAAAATTAGGGCAAAAGAATTTATCAGTTCATAGTTATTGAAGTTTTAGTGTTGTGGTGATGAGAAATGATTAGGGGGTTTGTTGAAAAATATGTAGAACTAGTTTTTAAAAATTCCTAAGTTTTATATAATCATTAAATGAGGTTTTTCTAATTAGTTAAATGTTTTATATTGAGTGCGTTGAGTATACATTATGTATTCATTAAGCCTTGTTGCTTACATTTTCCACATTTTCCAACCCCTATTACTCATAGAATTGAAATTTTTAACCTCATGCTCACTTATTCTCATTTCCTAACATCATTTGCTCGCATTTTAATAAGTCATAACCTCCTTTGCTCACATTTCAATGAGTTCCAACCTATATTTTCTCTCATTCTGGTAAATTTTAACCTCATCATCACCATTTTCTAAATTCTAATGTCTTTGCTTAAATTTTCCAAAATTCTAAACCTACCTTGGTCACAATTTTGACAAATTTTAACATCGTTGCTCACAAATTTCTAAATTATAACCTATAAGCTCAAATTTTCCAAAATTCTAACATACCTTGTTCGCATTTCGGTTCATTTTAACTGCATTTGCTTGCGTCTGGCTGAGTTTTAACCTTGCTCAATTTTTGAAGACTTTTAACTTATGAGCATTTAAAAAGCAAGAATAAACAAGGTTAGCTAGTTTCAAAGAAGGCATGAAATGGATGACTACAGGATTATGCATGGAGGAATATTTGTTCTGAATCTTCTCTGCCAATGAAGTATTCATCAAAGCATAAAGGATAAAGGAATTTCTATCAGATGTAGCTACAAATGTCCTTGCTTACATTCATGCCAAAATGCTTCAAAGAAACTGGGTTTTATAAACCGCCATGATTGTAGTATATGCACAACATGGAAATGTTATAGCAAATTTTAGAAATCTCAATGCAAATGCAATGAGCAAGCGTAGATCAAAATTATATTATTAATCCAACATATTCCCTAAACGCGCTTTGAGGGAGTCTTTAAAAACCACCATTAAAACACAAAAGGATACATGAATTTTGGTCGATGTTGTAATTGCGATTGCTCTGGTAAACGTACATGCAATTTGTTAAAGAAGAGATAAACCTGATAAGGTCCAATGCAAATGCAAGTGGAGAGTATAAACCTGATAATATCCTTGCCTGTGCCAAAAATTAGAGCTATGAAACATGGTATGAGCATCCATTGAAGCATAAATGATAAAAGTAGCATTATTAGATGTTATAGTTGCAATTATTTTGGTAGACATGTATATGATGTTAGTTTTTGAAGACTAATTTTAAAATTAAGAAACTTCTATTATGAATAGATGTTTCCACTTCTAATTAAGAAACATCTAGTTCAAATAGAAGCTTCTAGTATTATTTAAAAACTTCTCATTAGAATGTTTCTCCGCTTTTATAAATATGCTAAAGATGATATCTCCTTTGTTGAGATGAGGAATTAATGTCCAAATTAAAGCTTTTGATGTAAAAGTTTTTATGCTGCAATAAAAGATATTGATCCTTGTCCCGTGGTTTTTCCTCCACATTGGAGGTTTTCCACGTAAATGATTGTCTATTATGCATCTTTTGAATTTGTTGTCTATTATTATTATTCTAGGTTAAATTTCATAAAAACTAGTATCAAAGCACAAATTTCTAGAAGATTTGGTGTTTGTAGGGTTTTTTGTTGAGCAACATGGAGGTCACAACGAGTGACATGAAGAAGTTAAACATGGCCAATTTTTCCCTATGGAAATCTCAAATGGAAAATATACTGATTCTGAAGGATCAGTATTTTTTGATCAAAGGAATATCAAAGAAATCCACATCAATGGCAGATGAAGATTGGAAAAAGATGGATAGAAAGGCGATTGCAACCATCTTTCGATATATGACTAAGAATGTGTATTTTAATGTTGCAAAAAAGAAGACAGCATCAGAACTATGGAAAAAGCTTCATGATCTATATGAGAAGAACACAACGTCAAATCAAGTTTTTCTGATGAAAAAATTATACAATCTCAAGATGAAGGAGGGTGCTTCAGTAGTGGAACATTTAAATGAGTTCAACATAATTACTAGTCAGCTTGCCTCTATTAAAATTACTTTGGATGATGAAATTAGATCCATCTTATTAATGTGTTCAATGTCGAACAACTGAGAGAACCTAATCATAACTATTAGCACTTCGACACCTAGAGGAACTTTGAAGTTTGATGATGCCAGTAGCAGTTTTATGAATGAGGAGTTGCAGAGCAAATCAATGACAAAAAGCTATGGAGGACTAGCCTTAACCCTAGCTGATTGTGGTAGAAAATTTGATCAAAACCAACAAGGGCATTCAAAGTCAAGAGGTAGATCAAAATCAAGAAGAGACAGAATCACTTGCTATCATTGCAGAAGACCGGGACACATGAAAAGAGAATGTCTAATCTCGAAGCGAGAACAAAAGGAGCAATAACCAGCTAGTGCAAATGAAGAAAGTACTATTGTTGCATCAGATGGTGATGTCTTAATTACTATTTCATATGAGGATGCATGCTTTTGTACTTCTAAGCATGATATTGATTGGATTTTAGATTTTCGAGCCTCCTACCATGCTACCCCAAGTAGAGAAATTTTTATTTCTTATAAATCTGGTAATTTGGGTAAGGTTCTCTTGGGTAATAATAATTTATGTAGTACTCAGGGAGTGGGAGATGTTTTAATAAAAATTGAATATGTTTATAGTTTATTTCTTAAATAGGTTAAGCATGTACCAGAGCTTGGAATGAATTTAGTTTTAATTGGAAAACTAGATGATGAAGGCTCCATATAGTATTTGGCAAGGGAGACTGGAAAATTGTAAATGGTTCGTTGGTTGTTGCAAAGGGGTAGAATATATGCACTCTTTATACATTAAAATCGAAGTTGTAGAAGTTAGATATTGCTATTGTTGCAGAGGACCCTGCAACATATTTGTGGCACAAAAGAGTTGGACACATGATAGAAAGAGACTTGAAAATACTTGTTGAGAAAAAGCTTTTGCCTAAAATAAAGGGTACAAAATTTAAATTTTGTGAACATTGTATTATGGGTAGACAGAAAAGAGTGTCATTTTTAAGGAATAATTCAAAGAGGCGTACAAAAATATTAGATATGGTGCATTTTGATGTTTGTGGCCCAATTAATATAAAATCACTAGGAGGGGCTACTTATTTTGTTACTTTTATTTAAAATACATCAAAAAAGGTGTGGGCTTTCCCTATTAAGAGTAAGGATCAAGTTTTAGATGTTTTAAAAAAAAATTATATGACTGTTGAAAGGGAAACTAACAAAATTATGAGATGTATTAGAAAATATAATGGTGGGGAGTATTGCTCGAAATAATTTGAAGAATATTGTAGTAAATGTGGGATAAAGCATGTAAAAATAGTTCCTCTCACTCAACAAAAAAATGGAACAACTACGAGAATGAATCAGACAATAATGGAGAAGGTGAGAAGTATGCTTTGAAATTCTGGTTTGCCTAAACATTTTTGGGTAGAGGTTGTCCATACTACTTGTTACATAATAAATCACTCTCCCACAACTTCATTAGATGGAAGCATTCCCGAAAAGGTATGGACCGGTAAGGAGCTAGATTATTCTCATTTGAAAATCTTCAATTGTGAAGCTTATGTGCACATTCCTAAAGAATAGAGGTCCAAGTTGGATGAAAAATTATTGAAATGCATCTTCTTACGATATTCTGACAATGAGGTAGGTTATCAGTTGTGGGATCCTCTAAAAAGAAGAATTATCAGAAGTAGGGATGTTATTTTTAATGAAGGAAAAATGTTTAAAAATATTGACAAAAGTGTGGAGATGCAAAAAATTGTTAAAATTAAAGGACAGCAAGAGGAGCAACAAGAAAATCTGCCACCATTGGAAGAAGCCACTATCTAAAATAATGGCCAGCCATTACAGTATAATGGAAATGAGGAACAAAAATAAGCATAAACCATGCAAGATCCATTACTAGATATTTTGGTTCATAGATCTGCTAGGCATCGTAAGGTTTCGCAAAGATATCCTCCGTCAAGTTATATTTTATTAACTAATGAAGGTGAACATAGTCATTTTCAGAAATCTTGTAAAGATGAGCATAGTAAAGAATGGAATAAAAAAACTGGTGGATGAAATGGACTCTTTCCAGGAGAATAGAACTTGGGAGTTGGTAAGATTCCAAAAGGAAGAAAATCCCTACAAAACAAATGGGTGTACAATATGAAAGATGAGGGTGATGAGAAGAAGAGATACAAAACAAGGTTGGTGGTGAAGGGATTTTTTCAGAAATAAGGTATTGACTTCAATGAAATTTTTTCACCTATTGTTAAAATGTCATCCATTAGAATTATTCTTAGTTTTGGTTCTGCTCTAGATTTTGAATGTGAATAATTAGATGTAAAGAATGCGTTCCTTCATCGAGAATTGGAAGTGGAAATTTATATGCAGTAGCCAGAAGGATTCAAAATAAAAGGTAAAAAGAACTTTTTTTGTAGGTTTAAGAAGAGTCTCCATGCATTGAAACAAGAACCTCACCAATGGTATAAGAAATTTGATTCATTTATGTTGGAGCATGGTTTGAATAGACTAGATATTGATCATTGTGTCTACATCAAGAGATATGACCAAGATAGGTACATTATATTATTGTTATATGTGGAAGGATATGATTAATAGGTTGAAGAAGGATTTGAGTAGCCAGTTTGCAATGAAGGATTTGGCTCTAGCACAACAAATATTGGACATGAAGATCATTCGTGGCAAAAAGAAGAAAAAATTGTAGCTATCAAAAGAAAAGTATATTGAAAAGGTGCTTGACAGATTTAATATGAAGGATGCCAAGCCAGTTGGTACACCTATTGCTTCCCATTTCAAATTGAATTTTGATTCATACCCTTGTGATGACAAGGAGAAGGAAGAAATGAAAATGATTTCTTATGCTTCAATAGTTGGTAGTTTAATGTATGCCATGGTATGCACACGGCCAAATATTACACATTTTATGTGAGTAGTCAATAGGTTCCTTGCCAATCTAGGCAAAGGAAATTGGTAAGCGGTGAAATGGATGTTAAGATACATTAGGGATACTCGTCAAATTACTATTTATGTTTTGGTCATACTGATATGGTTCTTGAAGATTTAAAAAATGTAGATATGGCTAGAGATGTGGACACTAGAAATTCCACTAGTGGTTATCTATATTCATTTGGAGGCGCATCGGTGTCTTAGCTATCTAGGTTGCAAAAAATTGTAGCTCTCTCCACAATAGAGGTAGAAGACATAGTTGTAATTGAAGCATCCAAAGATATGTTGTGGATACAATGATTCCTTGGAGAGTTAGTAGTAAAACAAGATAAGTATGTGCTATATTGTGACAGTCAAAGTGCCATTTGTGAGTATAAAATTCCCAAGCTCCCTTTAGGTTATTTTCTTTTTCTTAAAGTACCAGCCACACCCTCCCATTAAAAAGAAATATCGGGGTCCTTTCAGAAGGATTTTTGTGAATTCTACCACTTGTCAGTTGAGCGCTCCTCGCAAGGTTTCCTTATCTTTCTTTTCAAAAGCCACTGCCATGCTTCCACATGTCAGTAGATCACACTCTTTAGTGCTTCTTTCCATTGCTCCTCTATTGGAACTCGACTGTAGGCCACATAACACTGATCCACGCACATTTCTTGGCAGCCCCCACCTTCAACATAGTATGATTGGGAGACCTCCACATATCCTCGTGGTGCAATTTTTTCATCACATAAAGGGAAGGATGAACATCGGCCCCGACCGCTTGCGACATACATCTTCTAAAGCTTTCATTACAAAGGAAGACAGAGCAAGTGACAACCTTACAACAACTACCACATTTTGTAACTGTCGTCATGAGTGGATGAAACATGTCGACACTCTGGTCTACTAGGACCACTACCATAATCTACAAGGGATTCATCTGGCTCTAAGGTGTCCTCATTCATGGATTAAATCTTTTCAGTTGCAACAACCAGAGGGAATCATGCTAATACATCATTTCTCATGATCAAAGAATCTTTTTTGTTATGAGCTCACCAGGATGGGATTTTACTACAAGTACTACTTCTTTCGAAGCAAGAGTTCATATTTTGATAGAAAAACTAGAAAAAAGAACCACACCTTTACTGCTTTTAGATCATTGTAAAGACTTATAGACTATGCCATTGTTCGACCTCTCTATTTTCTTAAGGATTTTTGATAAAATTTTACTGTGTCATCATGGTGCTAAATGTTTCATTTGTAAAACTTCTATAAATTTAATGCCGGTTTTATAGTTTAGATCATGTCTTTGACTCCTCTTTTCAGTGAATGTGCATTAATATTATTTTATGTCATTGGGTGAATCATTTAGATTTCTATCTTTATTTTATCTCATTCTGGAACATAGCAGATTTTTGAATGGGCCCTTAGATCACATCTACAAGATAGATCTATCATGCCTTACATCTAGATCTTGGCACATTTCCCTAGTTAAATCCTTTTATTTTATATTTGCTTCCTTTTCCCATTCAAAACTCTAGTTATAGAAGAAGTCGACTTCTTTAAAATTTTGAGGCTACTCAATTTAGTGCAATAGGTTCCCCCTTTAACTAAGTTTCCCACAAAGGGTTATTACCTTACCAATTTTTGGCATCAAATTTTTTTCTTTTTCCTAGCACACCCAGTAAGACCGCTTAAATATACCAAATCTAAAGGGTGTATAAGTGATCGACCTATTACTAGATCGCAAACCACAAATAATCCTAGCTTATTAGTACCTTTGCTAGTAACACGCATATCCAAACTCCCCCAATAGAAATTTTGAATACCAACCATGATGCAGATCACAAACCAAAATTATGTGGCTTGGGATGTTGGAAGCCCCCTTGTAGCCCTAGTCGCACCTGCCATTGGGGCCCCTATCTCAGTCTCTAATCTCAAAGATATTCCAAAGTTTACTAGAGATGGCTCAAGAACACCATCCAAACATCTGCAAGATAGTGCATATGTGTGTTTGGTGCATGGAGTTAAAGATCATAACATAGTGTTGAGATTACTTGTGGCTTCTTTGTGAGGAAGAGCACTATATTGGTATAGCACTCTATTGGCTAACACTATTAGTACTTAGGATCAGCTCGAGGATCCATTTTATGAAATATTCTCTAATGACAAAAACAAGTCTTCGCTATACCACCAGCTATCAACAATAAAGTGAGCCCCATCTGAAGCCATGACTGATTTTAATGCTCAATTCCATACAACCTGGCAAAGAATCCAGAATGCCATCCAACCACCAGCTGAGTTAGCATTTATGTTCTACTTAAAGTCCATCAATCCTGATAGCTCCATGATGATCTAGTCACTTGATGAAACCACATTACCGGATGCATACAACATAGCAGTTAATGCTAAAAACAACCTAATCGATGTCAAAAAGTTGCTACCTCAGCCCATTATTTTGATATTCCCTGAAATATCAACTTCTACTAAGGAGATACCATGTATCAGCATATCTGTGTTGCCCCATCTATGCACACATATCTGAGTGCACCACACAATGGCGGTTCTACATCTAGTGCTTTGAAGGACAAGATGAGTGACATAATAGAGATATTATGAAACTTAACAAATGAATTAACCACTATCAAGCACAACCAAGCTACTCCTCCAAGACCATCCTACAAAAGTTTTCAAGGTAACAAACTCGCCTATTAATAGAACAAATATCAAGGAGCCACGCGCACAAATCCATTGAATTGGAAAAATAACCAAATAGTACTGGTACCAACTCCATTGGGAATCGCTCAAACTAGTATAAGTAGAGATCTAACCATAGGGAAGAATAATCTCACCAAAGATTTCAATCCCTGTCGCTATCACTGTGGCAATGCGCATATTCCTCAAAATTTCCCACGTGGAAATTTGTAGGAAAAAATTGTGGAACAACACAGCGAAGGCGTGGAAAAAAATCAGGAGGATATACATGCACCTCTCCCCAAATGGAGAATGTGGTTCTTATTGCATAGATGAAGGGAATGTTCCTAGAGCAAGAAAATCACATAGCTCCTGACCATGCACTCTTCTCATGGATGGAAGGGAAAGAAGTAGTGTTCACTTATGAAGAATCCACATCAGTGACCCTGCAAGTACAGTCCAACTATAGAAAGCCCTGCAGAAAGATACAACTATTTAGTCAACATGACAAGCTTTCAAAAATGCCACTAACTCATTTCCTCCAACCAAAGTTCCTATGAATACTGTAGAGGAGGCTTCACTCGAAGCCAGAGAGGAAAAAATGAAACCTAAACCATTTTTCTTGACACTCATTGTGGGGAAGAAACTGCTGCACAACTCCATGATCAAATCTAGTGCCAACACCACACTCATGCCGAAGAAGATAGTTAAAGCCATAGGGCTTAGCTATGAGCCCTTAAAAAGAGGATTTATGTAGCGGGATGGGAACAAGGTAAAAAATATAGGCCTCATTAAGGACCTCCCCTTAACTTTGTTTTCCTTTCCTAGCATCATAGTGTTGCAAGACACCATGATCATTGATGTCCCTCCCATGTTCGGCGTTTGCCTATCTTGGGAATTCACCTTAAAAATAGGTGGATACCTTTATTTAGATTGGTCCCACCTAATTCTCAGAACTAAGCACGGGGCTAAAATGAAGATAATATCAGACCCTTTACATACATAACATGTAGTTGATGAAGCCATGATCAACTTCGAATAAACTCATACTTTTGTCACCAAAGAAGAAGCCAGTAGTAGCAAGCTACTAGGAGATGAATAGATAACCAGAGACAAATCTGGTTGAGAAGAAGTATTCTTGATCGAGTATATAGGTGCCAATCTTTTCGACAATTATCATGCTACCGGTCTAGACACCTATGTCATCTATGATGAGGATCAAGAGTTCTCGAGGGTATTGAAGGAATCCATGATTGAACAAGGTTCAGGGCTCTGGACATTACACTTTGACGCTGCAAGATGCAAGGTTGATGTTGGTGTTGGGCTATGCCGAACATCTCCATTCAATGAGTATATCCCTAGATCTTCCCATTTCTAGTTTTCTTTCTCAAACAATGAAGCCGAATATGAGGGTCTTGTGCAAGGACTAAGCCTCGTAGCATGCATGGGTATCAAACAATTAGTGGTGTTTGAAGATTTTGAACTCATAATCAATCAAGTTAGAAACATCTCCACTACAAAAAATGTTTTTATGTGGTCTTATAGGCATAGGGTATGGGACCTCATCAATTTTTTTGAAGCTTTTAACATCCATGCAGTGCCAAGAGAGCATAATTTAGATGCAGATCACATGGAAATGATAGGATCCCAATTCGATCCTATCTTTAAATTGATTAAGAATGTTCACTCTATGAGAGTGATCATTTGACCCTCCATTCCTGATAATGATAAGAGTTGGCAGGTATTCGAAAGTGATTAACACATCACCTTGTTCATTCAATAGTCGGGAGAGTTCACCAATCAGTTTCACCCAAAAATTGAAGCATACGAAGGGCAGATCATCCAGTTGAAATCAAACAAGTTTCTAAAAGGCTTGGTCACTCTTGAAAATATTTTTGACTGTGATGATGCAAGGAATGATAGGAGTAAATTTGTAGCAGACTAGGTAGACTACGTCAACCTCGAGGTCAGAAATGGAAGGGAACTAAAGGTCGAGAAAGAAGTTCTGTAGTGTGATAAAGATAGGCTTATACACTTTTGTGGAAAATACGAGGGGGTTGTGGCCTATTCTTATGATGATATCAGGGGATATGATCTTGACATCATCCAGCACACCATCAAAGTAACGGAAGGTGCTAAACCTGTTTGACAAAAATAGAGGCTCGTCAATCCAAAGATTGAAGCCTTAATGGCACAAGAGCTAGAGAAGTTGATTCAATCCAAGATTGTCTTTCCAATCAAGCACAATACATGGGTATCTAACCTTGTTTCCATTTGGAAGAAAAATGGATACATTTGTCTCTATGTTGAATTTTGTGACCTAAATAGAGCATCAGTGGAGGATCATTACCCACTGCCTTCCATGGAATCAATCTTGTAGACTGTGGTAGGTTTAGAGATGTTTTCTCTATTAGATGGCTTCTCCGGCTACAATCAAGTTCGATTCAAAGAAGAAGATCAACACAAGACCACGTTCACCACCAAGTGGGGAACGTTTGCATATGCCAAAATTCCTTTCGGCCTATCAAATGTGGGGGCCACATTCCAGTGGGCAATGGACATCACCTTCAGTGAACTGATCAACAAGATCATCCTCATCTATTTAGATGATCTGACTATATTTTCAAAGTCCAAAGATGACCATTTTGATAATCTAGAAATGGTTTTCAAAATGTTCCGAGAGTTCGAGGTATGCTTGAACCTGAAAAAATGTGTTTTCAAAGTACCACAAGGTAAATTGTTGGGTCATGTAGTGTCTCAAGAAGGAATCACTATTGATATTGAAAGGGTAAAAGCAATCAGAGAACTTCCTCTTCTAGTAAACAAGAAAGGAGTCCCATACTTTTTGGGGAAGGTTAACTTTGTAAGCAAGTTTATCTCTAATTTCTTAGGAATAATTAGGCCAATCACTCTAATGCTAAAAAAGGAACAATTGTTCAAATAGACAAAAGAATAAAGACAAGCCTTCAACGAGGTGAATGATGCTATTTATTAAGCTCCTATGTTGGCAAATATAGACTTGTCAAAATACCATAATGTTTGTTTTTAGTAGAAAGACAAGCATCGCCACTATTCTAACTCAGAAAGATGATGAAGGGAAGGGAGAAAATCTTATAGCATTTCATTCCTGAACCTTGAAAGAGTACGAGATTAACTATAAATTCATTGAAAGGAAAGCGTTCACAATTGTAAAGGGACTCAAGGAGTTCTGACATCTTATAGCTTGCACTAAGGTGATCGTTTATGTCGCACATTCCAATGTGTGCAAGTACATCATGGAGGGAGAAATCACCGACAAAAGGGCTCCTTTTGCAAGGCTTTCTGTGAATGCTACCACTTGTCATTCGAGCGCTCCTCGCAAGGTTTCCTTCTCTCACTTTTCAAAATCCACCACCATTCTTCCATGTGTTAGCAGATCACACTCTTTAGTGCTTCTTTCCATCAGTCCTCTTTCTGCACCCGACCGTAGGACACCTAGCATCGATCCGCACACATTTCTTGGTGGCCCCCACCTTCAACACAGTATGCTTGGGAGACCTCCACATGTCTTCGTGGTGCAATTTTTCATCGCATAAAGGGAAGGATGAACGTTGTCCCTGACCGCTTGCCACATAAATATTCTAAATCCTTCGTCAGAAAGGAAGACGAAGTAAGCGACAACCTCACAACAACTTCCACATTTTTTAACTGTTGTCATGAGTGGATGACACATGTATACAATTTGGTTTGTTGGGACCATTGCCATCATCTGTAGGGGATTCATCTGGCTCTAAGGCATCCTCGTACATGGCTCAAATCTTTTCAGTTGGAATGGATGGAGGGAATAATTGCTAATACATCATTGCTCATGACCAAAGAATCTTTTGTTTTACTAGCTCACCAGGATGGGATTTTACTATAAGTACTAATTCTTCTTTCAAAGAAAGAGTTCATATTTTGATAGAAAAACTAGAAAAAAGAACCATTCCTTTACCACTTTTAGATCATTATAAAGACTTACAAATTGTGCCATTGTTCAACCTCTCTGTTTTCTTAAGAATTTTTTATAAAGTTTTACTATGCCATCATGGTGCTAAATGTGTCATTTGTAGAACTTCTATAAATTAATGCAAGTTTGTTGGTTTAGATCATGTCTTTGACTCCTCTTTTTAGTGAATGTGCATGAATATTATTTTACGTCATTAGGTGAATCATTTAGATTTCTATCTTTATTTTTCGTCATTCTAGAGCATAGCAGATTATTGAATGGGCCCTTAGATAGCATTTACAAGATTGATCTATCATGCCTTACATCTAGATCTTGGTGCATCGCCTTATTTATATCCTTTTATTTTATATTTGATTCATTGTCTCATTAACAACCTCAATTATTGTAGAAGTCGACTTCTTTAAAATATGGAGGTTACTTAGTTTAGCGAAATAGGTCGCCCCTTTTACTAAGTTTCCCACAAAGGGATGTTACCTTGCAAATTTTTTGCATCAACACCATTCACTTGGAAAAACACCCAGCTTTTCACTCATGAATGAAACAAATTGAATTAAGATATCATTGGATTAGGCAGGTGTTGGAGGAAGGGTGACTACACTTGGAAAAGATCCATACAACTGAGAACCCTACTCATATGCTTACAAAAATACTGCCAAGAGCCAAGAAAGAGATATGTAGGAGCTTGGAAAGCCTGCAGATGACTTGATGCATAGGCTTAGGAAAGGATCATCTACAATTGAAGTTTGTTATCCAGGAGCCTTGCATTTAGCTTCAAGTGGGAGAATGTTAGTTGTGTAGGATAAATTTAGTTTCAAGTGGGAGAATGTTAATTTTTATAAGACTAAATTTAAAATAAAGAAACTTCTATTACAAATTATAGATGTTTCCACTTCTAATTAAGCAAAATCTAGTTCAAATAGAAGCTTCTAGTATTATTTAGAAACTTCTCATTCAAAAGTTTCCTCGCTTTTATAAATATGCCAAAGATGATCTCTCATTTGCTAAGATGTTGAGAAGAAGAATTAATTTTTGAGTTGAAGTTTCTGATGTAAAAAAAATTATGCTATAATAAAAGATATTGATCCTTTCCCTATGGTTTTTCCTCCACATTGGAGAATTTCCACATAAATCATTATATATTGTGCATCTTTGGAATTTGTTCTCTATTTTATTTGTTTTGGTTATTTTAAATTGTTGTTACTATTATTATTCTAGCTTAAATTTCATTGTTGGACTCAAGGGACCACTGAGAGGGGGGGGGGGGTGAATTAGTGTTCGACAAATGTTAAAATTTTATTAAATTAAACCATTCTATCATTAAATTAAAAGAAAGATGCAAGCATTGAAAGAGAAAATTCTTAACACCACGACACAAGATTTTTGTGTGGAAACCCTGTTAGGGGACAAACCACGGTGGAGGTTATCCACAATTTGAATAATCAAATATAATTGTTGATAAAAGAGAATGCACGTGCATTCAAGAACACTTCCTTGAGCTCACTCCTCAAAACAGAAGACTCACTCCCTTACAAATATGATATTAAAACCATCTAAAGGGTGAACTAGGATAGTAGCATCTATTTAAGCCAAGTTACAATTTTGGTGAAGCTCATAGATTCAATTCTGGATCTTCTTTTTGATTCTTCTCTTCCCTTTTCTCTGCTTTTCTCTTTTCTGCTCTTCGCATCACTCAGAAAAATTCACACTACTACTCTACTGAATTTTGCACCATATTTGTGTTTCATATATTCTCTACCTTTACAAACTTCTCCACATCTGATACACAAAAAAATGATAGAACCGATCTCATATATATATCCGCTAACAAGGATTTATTCATCCATCAGTCAACTTTATAAATTATTAAGTTACTTTCATCTTGTCGGCTAGATCCACCACTAAATCTTTATGTGCATCCTCCAAAGTCGGTTATGACAAAGAGAGGACCCAAAAAAAACTTAATCAAGCACGAAGATATTTAATTGATTATTCCTTATACATCCGCAATTACTATATTCGCCAAGTCAGCCTTCTAGCATAGATAACCAATAGATTAGTGCACTGGATCTTCTAGATCATGTACCAATGAGTGCTCATCAAAAAAATCCTTCACCAAGGTATTACAAACATCAACGGACCTTCCTTAGAGATCTAGAACTCAAAATATCTATCTGATAAGGTGTTCAGATCAACTTTTATGCCTATAACCAAATGCCCTATTCTTTACTCTATTTTACTGATAGAAGCCAAAACTATACTGTAGACCGGATGTAAGACTTAGGAAGCCATTTTGGTTTCCATCAATGACAACACTTACAATCCATATGCGAACAATCTCCCCTTTGGCATTGATGGAAACATTTAGTGAAAAATAATAAAGTGTCTGAATCATTATAGGTATACTGCCAAAATATTTACTATACTTTCTCCTCCTAAGATTTATATTGCATTCTTCACTACATTCTCTCCCCCTATAAGGCATTTTTCACTTCATTCTCTCCCTCGTTGACATCAATGACTGTATCAATGAGTTATTTTCAAGTAAGTTTTAGCTGATTAGATTAAATAAACAAAACCCAAAGAAACTATGAAGCACAAAGAAATCAAATAAAAAGAACGATTATACTAGATATTCGTTGAAGCTTCCATGATTCACCTCCATAGAACCTTCTAGCTTGCAACGTATGATTGTTGCCCTCAGATCGAATGTGTGATCAATTTAACTATGACAATGTCCTATGCAAGTTTTGAAGGATTTGAATGACAGAAGACTATGCCTATGAAAAGTAATCAAATCTAATAAGCCAAATGCAAAGTAAAATCTAAGCATAAAATGTCTATAATACTGAAGTGGTTTTTAAATTGTGAGAAAAATTGACATTTAATAGAAAATGCAATTTTGGATGGATGGACGAGATTAAAAGATGACAAAGCCTAAAATCAGTGGATGAGATTTCATTTGACAATCTCTTATTAGGGTTAGGGCAAGATTGTTAAATGAGTGGCCAAGATATCATTTGATATAATCAAATTGGCGGTAAAGAATAAATGTGATAATTAGTCAAAAAGATAAAGATTTTTGAAAATCAAGAAGATAAAGACTGTTTGATTTGTAAGATTCAAAAAATCAATAAGATAAGAGTTGAACTGAAAAGTAGATTTGAAAAAATCAAGAATTTGCTCAATTACTTGACTTTTGGAAGAAGATTACCATTTTGAATTAAATTAATTCAAACTAAAGATTTTATGTGACACTAAATAATCTTTTTCAGATTATTTACTAAAAATAAAGTGACAATTAATAAAACAAAATCATTTTAAATAATTTCATTTATTTAAAATGAGAGAAATGATAAATTAGGTAATTGAATAATTAAAGATAATCATTTAATTTAGAGGATTATGAACAATAATTAAATAAATTAATAAATTCATTTAATTATGAGAATTAGTGACATATTAAATAAAATAACAAAATTCATTTATTTAATAATCAGGAAGAATAAATGAATAAAGGTAATTAAATAAATTAATAAATTTATTTAATTGTAAGAAGACTATAGACAATTAATGATGTATTGAATAAAAAAATATAATTTATTTATTTAATAATCATGAAGGATACAATAGAAATTAATTAATTAAATAATAATGAATTACTTAATTAATAGTCGAATGTGGACCAAGAACATAATTAAATGTCATAATTATGCTAGGACGAAAGTGGTAAAATAGAGTTTGCAGGCCTAGCTCATTTTTAAGTGTCTACATTTTGCCCCTCTTTGTCATAATGTTGTCACATTGTGACAAAGAAAATAAGTGAAAAATATGCCCCAGTGCAAAATAAGATGAGGAAGAACGACGAGGAGGGTAGCGGTATGCCCCCTCAAGAGGACAGAGAGGTTCCAAGAACACAAGTGTGCTCTCAAAAATGATGAGAAGACTAGAATATGAAGAGACAAAGAAATGTTAGTGTAAAAGATATGGATGATGATATGGATGCAATGCCTATATGGGATGAGCGAGAGGAGATGACAAGATAGAAGGAGATGCATGTTAGTTCCTAGACCAAATCCATCAACATATTACCATAGGACTTTAATATTTATTGCTCTTAATCATCATTGGGAAGATTATTGTGATGGCCAAAAAACATCATGATATGACATAAATCAAGGTGTGCAAGGTTGTACCATCACACAAGAAAATAAGTCACAGAAAAGGATGATCATGACTCATACTAAGAGTGCAATTGCCCTAATCTTTTTGTCATAACCAACCGCAAGTAGAAAAGGACAAGAAGGACAAGCCATGAAATGTCGTTGCTTCTCTAAATCCTATTTCCAAGACATCCTCGAGAAACTAGCAACATGATTTCCAAAAGAACAAAACAAAGCCATTATCATGATACGTCGCTATTTTTCTAAATCTTGTAGTCAGGACATCACTGAGAAACTAGTAGCATGAGTGTCAAAAGACAAGACAAACATCATGAGACATCGTTGTTTCTCTCAATCTTGTTGTTGGGATTTCGCTAGAAAACTAGTAACATGATGAAAAATCCAAAGACAAGTGCCAAGTGTTTGCCAAGTGTGTCTGAATGCCAAGTGTTTTCATGTCAAGATGAGTGCCGAATATTTCCAAGTTTAGGAAGGACACATCCTGAATAATGTTTATGTCAAGAGGATTGATCCCTAATTGCCAAAAGGAATCCCTCAAAATGCAATATGACAGTGACAATGCCTAGGAAGGACACATCCTAAGGCATAAATGACAGAGGTTGTTCTTTAGAAGGACACACTTGAAAGAATATTGATGTCGAGAGGAAGGATCCTTAGATGTCAAGAGGATCCCTCAAAATTTCAGATGACGGTGATGATCCCTACAAAGGCCACATCGTAAGGCATAAATGACAAAGGCTATTCTTCAGAAGGAAACATTTGAAAGATAACCAAGAATGGACAATTTGACCAGTTGTGACAATGTGCCTTGTTTCAACTAATTTTGATTGAAGTTGATTGAAGTTTACTACATGTTGACGTTGACATGTTGGTGTGATTGTCATGTTGAATAAGTGACTATCGTAATTCATTTTAGGAGTTTGCCATGTTTGGAAATGACTTGTCCTTACTTGAACACTTTTGACATGTGTGCCAGTGTAATGCAATGAACCCTAATGAACTGACCTAGTGTGGCCTCGAGGGCTCATTGATTGATGGCCTTTCCTACGTCGTGCACTCAAAGCCCTCGTAGTTCGACATGACCAATGAACTTGTCGAAAGGACAAAATTTTGAATCATGATTTTATTTTGACAAACCTAGAAAGACTGATCTAAAGTCTCAGGGATTCAAAGATGAATATTGCCTATGTAGCAAATGCATAGAGACAACATAGTTCAGACATGGACAAAATATTGATTAACGTAACTGATTGGATTGACAAGACAAACATTGACTTTGACTTTGTTTTTAGGATTTTGACATTTATTTGGATGTTTTTGTATTTTCTCAGGACATTTTTCAAATTTTTAGGTCTTTTTTCAGGACTTTTATGATGTTTGTCTTTTTTCAAGACTTTTTATTATGTTTTTGTCTATTTTCAACACTTTTTATGATGTTTTTGTCTTTCTTTATGAATTTTTCATATTTTTATGACATTTTTCAAGACTTTTTAGATTTTTAGGACTTGTTCAAATTTTTAGGAATTTTTTCAAGACTTTTTCATATTTTTAGGATTTTTCAAGACTTTTTACAAATGCAGAATCATATGCGACACCCACTGCAGTTACATGATAAAGGTCTTACCCCTAGATAGATCGGGGATTACTCGGGCCAAATGATATGGAAATATGAGGCAAATGACAATGATATGCAAGGGGTGATGTCAACCAAATGCTAACCATGGTTGTAATTGATAGGACTTAGGATGAATGTCTTGAATGTGTCTGGTTGTTGTGATTATGCAAAGTGGATAAGGGTCGATTAGAGTAATAGTAGATGGCAAAGCAATGATCGACTACACATGGTGCCTATTTGCCAGGTTTTCACCATGGTACTTATCGAAAGTGCCTGTTTGCCAGATTTTCACTGCTGGACGAATTTATTTCTTTTAAAACTATTTTTATCTTCTTTTTTTTTAATTTTTTTTTTGGTGTCACCAAGACGCCCGTTTACCAAGTTTTCATCAAGGGATGATTTTTTTCTTTATTTTTCATTTTTTTTGTATTTTTATGTTTTAGCCAAGCTCTCCGATGCTATGTGTAGAAATTTTGCAGATGTAAGTTGTTGATGGGTACTGTCAATTGTTCTCCATTAGGTGTGGCCAACAGATAAGCTCTAGAACTGAATTCTGTAGTAATAATATAAGGACCAAGCCAATTAGGCTCAAACTTTCCAGGCTTTCCATGGTCAGCCTGATTTTTTTTATTTTGCATGATGACAAAGTCACCAATTTCAAATTTTATCACCATCACTCTTTTGTTATAGGTCCGATAGAGATGATTTTGATATGCCTGCATGTGATTCAGGGCATTTTTAAATCTTTCTTTGCAACATTTCTAACTCATGTAGGCGAGATTGTTTGTACTCTTCATCATCAATCATTCCCTTCAAGGAGACTTAGAGAGAAGGAATTTTGACCTCGATGGGAAATATGGCCTCAGATCTATAGACAAGGATAAATGGAGTGGCTCTAGTGGGTGTACGAATGCTGATATGGTAGGCCCATAAGGCAGGATTTAATTGTAGGTGCCAATCGTGATGAGTGTCATTGACCATTTTTTGAAGAATGCAAAGAATTGTTTTATTCGACACCTCAGCTTGGCCATTACCTTGTGGATAATATGGGGTGGAGAAATGATTTTGGATGTGGAATCTCTCATAGAGTTCACGAATGTCATGATTTTTGAATGGACTCTCGTTATCTGTGATGATGGACTGTGGAACACCATACCAATAGATGATATAATTTAGGATAAACCTGGATATCTACTTACCGGTGATGTAAGTGAGAGGGATGGCTTCAATCCACTTAGTAAAGTACTCAGTGGCAGTGATGATGAATTTATGGCCATTAGAGGAGGATGGATGGATCTTTCCCACGAGTTTGATTCCCCATTGTGTGAAAGGCCACGGAGAAGTGATTGGTCTCAGCTCCTATGTAGGTGCGTGGATTAGGTCATTATACACCTAACATTTCTGACATGTTATGACAAATTGAAGAGCATCTTTTTCTATTGTCGGACAGTAGTATCCAAGTCGGGTGACTTTCCTAACTAAAGTCAGACCACACGAATGAGATTCACATAAACCCTCATGTACTTCTCATAAAGTTATTTGGGATTTATCAGTGTCGAGACAACAAAGAAGGGTGTTATCAAAGCCACGATAGTATAGGGTGTCGACAACGATGCTGTGTCGGGTGACTTTTTGTATAAAGGACTTTCTTTGGTTATTAGAAATGTTGGGTGGTAGGGTTTGGGACTGAAGATAGTCATAGATGTCTTGGTACTAAGGTGAACTGGGACCAACAATCTCTCAAACCATTTCTAACTCTAGGATGTCATATGCCGACATCAATAGTTGTTCAACTAAGAACTCAAATTGTGACACATTTTTGGGGATGTCTAAGAGAGCTCCAATAGTAGCCATTGCATCGACTGCCTTATTCTATGTCCTGGGGATTTGTTCAAAGATAATCAATTTGAAATATGTCAGGAAACTATCTACCATTTGCTTGTAGGGGATCAAATTCTCATCTTTTGTTTCATAATCATTATTCACTTGGTTGATAACTAACTAAGAATCCCTAAATACTAGCAGTGTCTGAATTTTCCATTTAATTGCGATCTTGAGTCCTATGAACAATGCTTCGTATTATGCCATGTTATTAGTACAAGGGGAGGTGATCTGGAATTCCTTAGGAATGGAAAACCCTTGTAGTGTTATGAAAAAGATACAAACCCCTGAGTCATGACCAGTATGAGACCCGTCAAAATATAGTTTCCATGGTGACGTAGGCTCTGCATGAAAGATAGACTCATCAGGAAAATCAATTATCAATGGATGAGTGCCTTGGATGGGTGAATCTGCAAGGTTATCAGCTATTACCTGCCCTTTTATTACCTTGCGCTCAACATATTGTATGTCATATTCACATAAAATCATGACCAACTTTGCTAAATGGCCTGTCAATGCTGCTCGACTAAGGAGATACTTAAGTGGATCGGTCTTAGCTACTAGGTGTGTTTGGTGACTCAACATGTAATTTCTTAGTTTTTGTGCTACAAAGACAAATGCAAGGCATGCGTGTTCAATGGTTTTATAGTTCAAATCATATCCTATCAGTGTGTGACTGATATATTATATGGCTCTTTCTTTCTCCTCATGGTCGTTTTGTGCTAATAATGCCCCCAATGCATTTGTAGTTTTCGAGACATACAGGATCAATGACTTTCCTTCAATGGGCAGTATTAGGATAGGTGCTTTCAATAGATATTATTTGATTTGTTTGAAGGTTGTGTGGCATTTTTTTGTCCATACAAAGGGGATGCTTTTGCGTAATAGGTAATGAAATGCTTGACACTTGTCTGCCAACTGTGTGATGAAGCATCTGATGGACTGCGGTCTGCCCTTAAGTGTTCTTAGCTTGTTGATTCCTTTTGGTGGAGGCATATCTAGAATTTATTTCACTTTAGTAGGATCAACTTCTATGCCTTGTCATGAAACTATGTAGCCCAATAGTTTTCCTGAAGTAACCCCAAAGACACATTTTTTGGGTTCAAACAAACCTTGTAATCCTCTAGCCATGTAAAAATTTTGTCCAAGACCCCGAGATGATCCTCCCATGTCAAATATTTGGCCAAAAGGTCATCCACATAATCTTCCATTAGGATATGCATCATGTCATGAAAGATTGTTGTCATAAATCTTTGGTATGTGGCACCTGCATTCTTTAAGCCAAAGGGCATGACATTCCAACAGTATGTTCCCCATGGGTATATATATAAATGTTGTTTTGTTTTGTTCCTCAACTCCAATGCAGATTTAGTTATAGCTTGAGAAACCATCCATGAGAGACAACATCTCGTACCCTGCTATGAGATCAAAAATCATGTCTATATTCGGCAATGGGAGATCATCTTTTAGACAAGCCTTATTTAAATCTCCAAAATCCGTACAAATGCAAATTTGTCTGTTTGGATTTGTGATAGGAACAATGTTGGATATCCAATCAACATAGTCTATTGATCTTATGAATCCAACATCCAGTAAATTCATTAGTTCAACCTTTACAAGTAGTGCAATCTATGGATGCATTTTCCATAATTTTTGTTTGACTGGTTTTATACTCGAGATTAGGGGAAGATGGTGAAATACAAATTCTAGATCAAGGCCTAGCATGTCAGCATATGACTATGCGGAGTGAACTTTTCTTTCTATGAAGAATTGTTGAAATTCAAGTTTTTTTTCTTTTGACAATGATGCGGCCAAGAGAACCATTTTGGGATTCTCTGGTGTAGCTATGTTAACTTCGATGGTGTCTTCGATGAGCATTGCCGATTTTCCTATGTTACGGGAATAAATTCCAATCCTCTATCCTTAGGTGCATCAGAGAGGTTTTCACCTTCGGATACACCCTTTATTTTTACTATTTTATTGTTAGAAGGTGCCTTGTGGTTTTCACCTAAGGATATATTTTTTTCTTATTCTTTATATTTCTACGACTAGATGATTGCACAATCTCCCCGAAGTAAGCTGCACAATCTAGGTCAATGGAAAATCTTATTTTGTGATTACCCCATGGTATGCCTTCCTAGAGTCCCATGAATTCTGCTATTGCCTCATCATTCTAAAAGATATCCATAACAGGTGGCTCTTGTTAGTTCCAGTCAATCAGTTGCTGGTAAACAAGGGAAATCCCATCGTTAGTGCTCGTAAAATATGGGGAAGATGCAGAAAGTGTGCAAATTGAAGCCTCAAGTATGAAGGAAAAGTTGTCAATTTCAACTTATGTGTTAGATGCAATGGATGGACCATATTCAGATTCAGATGAGTTGAATTCATAGTCATAATACAACACAAAATTATCAGCATCATGACTACTGGATGGAATTTCAGAGGCATGGACAATAGGTTTAGGCATGTCAGGCTCATGGGTGGGCTCGAGAATGGGGCAAGATAATTCAGATGTTGTCATTGATAACTTATGTTCTTCTAGATCCCAAGGAATGCTTACCCATTCCTTATTTTTAGAATGACGGTCAATAGGATCAATGTTGTATTATTTTCGAAATCATTCTTCAAAGAGGCGTTGGCTAGGTTCCAGGAAGTGTTCATCAATATCATAGTTGCTAAGGGTTTTCTCAGATCCCCATTCCCATTCGTTAGAGTCAGTTTTGGTAAGGGATTCTTCGCGTGTCTCGACACTTTATGTAGCTATTATGTCCTCACTTGAAATTTCATAGATACATTGATCATTAGTTTCGAGTTGGTCAAACCGTAGCCCAATGTACCTTGGTCTTGCAAAGATAATGACAAGTTCTCTTCTTCCATTGTTGGCCTTTCCAAGACCACTTGTGCCATAAAAAACCAATGCATTGCATATGTCATAGCCTTTTCTATAGAGATGCACTAGTAGTGGAGGTAATTCTTTTGGGTCTTTGTAGATCCAGTTAGCTATGTCAATAATGAATTCATTACAAATATCACCCCAGAGTGTGAAAACACTTTTTGGTGGAACCTTGAAAGTTGTTTCGAGCTTGGATGTGAAACATGGTTTACCATAGACTTTAGGCGGCTTAGGTATTGTGGTGATACAGTAAGTCATATTCAGTTTGAATTCCCCCCAGCCAAGGTCCTAGATCTAAAGGTCTTTACTTGGTATGGAGGCCGAGGAATATTTTTTGGTAGAAGTCGATGGAATGGATGATTTGGTTAGTGCAGATGGGTAAATATATTTGGAAAAGGTGGAAGTTGAGGATTTTCGATTAATGAGTACCTAGTGTTCAATAGTGGCTCTCAGATTGGTACAGTATTGAAATGGATCAGCATCTCCTGGGATAGTAATTTTAGTACCATGAAAAGGGAACTTCAGGCATTGGTGGTATGTGGAAGGAATGGCCTTTAGGGAATGAATCCATAGGCAACCAAGTAATATATTGTAATGTATGTCACAATCTAGGACTTGGAATGTTGTATCTATAATTATTGGTCCCACATGAATTTGAATTATGATGACACCTTTAGAAGCACCTTCCTCATCATCATACACCCTGATGACAATGCTCTTGGTAGCATCCACACATGCATCAAAGAAGCCGATAGCTTTAACCAATTTTAAAGAGTAGATGTTTAATCCTGATCTGCCATCTACTTTGACTCATCTCACCATATGTTTGTGGACAAAAACCTTGATATGAAGGGCATCATTATGAGATGGTTTGGGTGAGGAATAGTCATTGTTTGAAAAGGTAATGTGGTGAGGCGAAGTAAGATATCCGACCATGGTTTCAAAATGATTGACATCAATGTTGTTTCGGATGGAAGACTCTTGTAGAACCTTATCCAAGATGGCCTTATGTGTGGGTGAAATGAGGAGCAATTCAAGGATGGAGTTTTAAGTGGATGTTTTGTTCAATTGCTCAATAAGGTTGAACTCTGGCTTAGATTTTGACTACCTAGTAGAGGGACCAGGTATGGTAACTTTATGCTGACGTGTAGAGGGACCTGGGATCGTGACCTTGAATTTACGTGTTGTGACAGTGCATTCTGGGGTCTTTTTAATTGTAATAGTATTGACATACTTATCTTCATCAGAAGTGAAAATATTTTTAATGATGGTTCCACAAGAATAATTGAAGGCAAGACGAACGTGATTGGCTTGATTATTGTTATGCTTTGTGCTAGATGAGGATGGGTTACTAGAACCATGATCCTGCAATGCATCCTTGTGGATTGTATGGTTTGCATTAGACACAAATGGTTCACCTCATAACTCAATGGTATGGTTTTTAATAAAGTCTTGCACAAGATTTCGCAATTGGTGGCAAGAGGAATTTGTGTGCCCTTTGACATGGTGGTAATAAAAAAATGCATTATCATCCCACCATGATGGCTTGAACTGACTAGGGTCATATGGTTTAGGTTCTTCCAAAGTTATTACACTGTTCTGGATAAGTTTCTTTAAGAAAATTTTGATAGGCTCAACTAAGGGAGTGTATGTTCATTTTTGAAATTGTCATGGTTGACGCAATTGGCTTTAATTAAATTGAGCAAGACTATTTTGAATAGCATTGGCAGTTGGTGTGGGTGTGGTCATAGGTGCATTTTGATTTTGACCTCCTTTGATGGTGAGTACATGACCTATTGCATTAATAGTTTTTGCATCGACCACACCATCATTTGTGATGTGTTTATTCTTGACCCAATACTTATTTTTGTCAATGGGAGGATTTGTGTTTGTGTTTTTAGGACTATATTTTAGCTCTCCCTTTGCAATAAGGGATTTCTCAATTTGGACACCTTTTTCAACTAGGTCCAAGAAATTTGTGCAACAATGCACCTGCACTGCATATTTTAGGGGACCTAGAAGTGTTTGTACGAACATGTCAACCTTTTCCTTTTCGGGTATGTCAATGTGACAATGAATAGCTAGAATTCCATTTTTGGAAGAATGGGATGAATGTTTCACTAGCGTCCTCTTGCGTGAGATTGCATAATCTAGTAATGGAAGTGTCCATGTCAATGTTGTACGTGTAATTTTTTATGAATTTGTGTTTAAGTTCATCCCATGTTTGGATATCCTTTTGAGTGGAAAACCATTCAAGGGCGAGACCTACAAGACTTATATTAAAGACTCTCATCAAGTATGTTTGTTCATAGGCGATGTCCATACAGTTGGTCGTGAATTGTTGGACATGTTCGATAGGATTTGTCTTTCCTCTGTATTTGGTAAAATTAGGTGACACATATCATGGAGGAAATGGTGTCATGTATAAGTTCATGTCAAAGGGATATACAGATAAATCATATGACACTTCTGATTTCTTGCCATATATTTATATTTTTTCTATGGTATTCTCTAGACCCATTAGCTTAGCTTGCAAGGCATCGATTATAGGGTCATTTGTGGCCCCATACATAGGATTGATTGGTACACCCTGGGTCCCCATTTTTTGTGAGTGGATGTTGGTGTGTTGTTGAGGGATATGTTGTTGTGACATGTATGATGTGTTTTGGTTTGCGTGTTGGTATTAAAAGTTTGGATTGAGGACATGTTGATAGGTTTGAATATGGGATGAATATGTTAGAATGTGTCCCCCAGCCATTTGGGTCAATATTTGGGGAATATGGTGACCAGGAATATTTTGGTGTTCGATAGATGCCATAGGTTGTGTGTTTTGATTGCCTTGTTGGGGTTGTTGAAACTGTCCCAAGGGGAAATTCAGGTTTTGTCCTTGGGAGTGGTTGGTATTAAACTGTGTTGACGTGTTAACATTTGGTTGTGGTCCTTGAATAAAGAGACGTTGTTTACCTCCACCCAAAGGATTAAGTGAGGTACTAATGAGAGGATATGATGAGGATGCACTCATGGTACTAGATGTATTCATCAAAGGAGGATTTGTATGGCTTGATGTTTACCCCAAGGCATTTATCGAAGTGGTAAATAAAGGATTGGAATAACTTGCCCACATTGTAGAGGACCCAAAGGTGGCTCCAGCTGATTGTGACTATGTTGTGGATAGTGTAGGAAATGTGACAGATTGTATTTCTCCAATGGATGTAGCGTTGATTGAATTGGAATTGTTTGGACTATTGGATGTAGCACTCATGGTCATTGTGATAGTTTGCGAGGTAGCATCAAACAAGTTATTGTTTGTGTTGTTTGGAGGTTGACCACTATTGGACATGTTATTCATATTGTTGACATTATGGTCAGGAGATGGCAGTCTCAAAGAATTAATGTTGAACCCATGAGTTAATTTATCTCCTTGACTTAAAAGTATGGCTAAATATTTGTCTCTATCATATAAGACCATTCGTTCTATGAAGTAGGTGGCCTCAAGATCTTGTGCTGCTACCTCTAGGTTTTCCTCAAGTATTTGTCCATATTCATCCTTATATATGAATGGTTCAAAAGGGTTGTTTGATGAGGATGGTATGGTCATGAGAGGTTGAGTATTTGTGTTGCTAAATGGATCGTCAAAAGTCTAATTTGGGTCATAAGTGTGATTGGTGATAGTGGAATTAGAATCTTGTCAAAAGTTTTCCATTTTTCTTTTCCTTCTTTGGAGTCTAGTTTCCACCATAAAAGGGAATTTCTCAAATGAGAGTGATGAAAATGATGACCAAATTCAAGGATGACACTAGCCTATGTTTTTTATTTTTGGATAAAGGATGACAATGCAAGACTACGTTTTTGGATTTTTGATAAAGGATGCTAATGCAAGACTTATGTTTTTGGATTTTCGATAAAGGATGCTAATGCAAGACAATGATGGCGTTTGTCTAAGGAAATGATTGATGCAAGATGACAAGGTTGTCAAATCCAAAGTGTCAAATGAGGACTAAGATGATAATATTAACGAAGGACTAAGATGATTAATGCAAAGTCTAAGTTTAAAATGAGGACTAAGTTTGGACAATATTTGGAGAAAGATTTGCCTAACCACTCTAAGCTTGACTTATGTCTCGATTTTGGTTATCAAAAGGGACTTGCTAAAGGGACTAAATGACAAGGTCGAGATGACGAGTGAGTCTTCCTAACTAGACTATTGAGTTGGAGGTTCTCACAAAAAAGGACAATGACTGAAAAGAGGAATAATGACCAAGTCCCAAGATAACCTAGTTTTGAAAACAATGGTTTTTGAAAAGTATGGAGATTTGGCCTAATCCAAAGTTTGCCAAGATGAAACCTAAGGACAAATTTATGCAAAAAATGATGATTATGACGCTTAGGGAATGAAACTAAAATTTGGAAACTTTAAACCTATGGTTAAAATGTGAACTAATGAATGTAAATGATGGATGTTTCGAGAAATTTCAATTTTGGTTTCTGATAGAGACTTTTTAAAAAAGATGTTTGACAATAGGCTAAGATGTCTAGACTCAGATTTTGGTCTAGGACAATGTTTGGTTTTATGTCAGGTGATTGCGTCGTTACAGGAAGAAAATGTGTTGCAGTGATCAAATATGGCTCTAGAAATATCAAATACGGTGTAGTTTTGCAATTGCAGCTTTACAGATGTCAAATGTGGTTCAGTATTGCAGATGCAACTTTATAGAAAGTGAATGTGTTTCAAGATAGGCGAATGCAGTGTTTGTAGCAGAAAATGCATTTTAGAAGAGAAGATGCATTGCAAAGTCTTGCAAATGCAGTGCAACAAAGTGATTGCAGTTTAACAGATGCGTTACAGGATGTAAAAAAGTCAAATTTCTGATATTTGTGGTCAAAAACCCAAATTGCTTAAAGTTTGACTATTTGTTTCAAGATTTTTGAGTGTTGTTTGTTTCATTTCAATATCTAATAACCACTTGGAAAGCACAATATTTGGAAAAGTAATCAATCACATAAGAGAACAAGTACAATCCTATGGTTAAGCTAGGACGGTATTCGCTAGACTCCACATGGGTTTCCCCAACCACAAATTAGTAGCGTGTGAATCCAAAAGCTTGGTTGCACGGGCTCTCCCTTATAGTGCACTCTCTTCTCAGGCCAACCAAGCTTCCAACCCCCACAAAACTCCCATGGTAGATTGATCACCTCTACTAAATACTGTGAAGATGTGGCAGGCTTCACACCGACTCGTACTGTACGAGAAAATAAAAGGTTTTTGGCTTACTACACAAGAGTTTTTAATTCGGGACCCCCGTTCGAGTGGCCATACATGGGGCGCAAGATTAATCTCTGTTTAGGAGGCACTCAAGCCTGAAGAGGTTAAGCTCAACAGGGTTTTTGGGAGTACTACTTGGTCTATATGACACATCTTCACTCGTAATCTTAGGTTTTCCCTTAAGATTCACATTTATATACCGGTTGGGGGTAGCTTGGTTTTAGCTCCATTGCCGGTGTGAGTCGCGTTGGAGTGATGAAAACCCCAGGCAAGCCCAATTTCTAGAGGCAATAATCATTTCTCTTACACCAAAGATCACATGACTACGTAAGGGGAGAGGATACTTTGGTTATTGCATCAAGGTTACAAAAAAATAAAGTGGGTCTGGCTTTTTGATCACCTAGTTTGCATAGGGTGTGAGCATATTTTCCTACCACTTTCAAACACAATCAGACAATATGGAAGACATGTTAATTTCAAGTGCACCAAATGAAATATTTTATAATCTAAAAATCACAGACACAATGTTTCAAATTTGGATTTCTTGGACAAACGAATCTGCAAAACCACAAATTAGTAGTTTGAACAAATTGTCTTGGACCCTTGAAATGTAAATACCACACACTACCAACAAGGATTAGTAACCCAAAAATCTATAATCTAAAACATGCAATCTTTTAAAATCCTAAACTAAATTACAAATTAGAAATCTAAACTAAATTAAAAGGTTAAAATCTGAATTAAATTAAAACTTATAAATCTAACTAAATTAAAAAAAATTAAAGTTATAAACTAAATTAGAATCTATATCTAAAATCTAAAATCTAATAAAAATTTAATAAAATCTAATAAAAAAAAACCAATTTAAAAATCTAATTAAAAATCATCTAATATCTAAAATCTAATTAAAAATCCAATCTAAAAAGCTAATGCGAAGTTAAAATCTAATTTAAATCTAAAGGATTAATTCAAATTCAAAATCCCTACTTTAAAATCTAAATTCTAGTTTCTAAATTAAACTCTAAAGTAAATTAAATCTATCTAATGCCAAAAAATATAAATTAGAAACCTTTTGCAAATCTTAAATTGACAATTTGTTGTGAATTGACCCCCTATTTAAGCTATGTGAGATTGCATTGATTGATCTTTTCAACAGATTTTCTCTTTCTACAACAGCAGAATTGAAAATGGCATAACATTTTCTGTTTTTATCAAAATTCCAATCATAAGATGGCTCTAGAAAGGTGTGACCACGATCTAAAGAACCCAGAAATCATTTTACTTAATCGTATATGTGGAGTTTTTCGTGATTAGATGATTGAGATGATTTTAATAACTTGCAGCTGCTTCACCAAAAATCTATAGTTTCACAAAAAACTCACAAATTGATTAGATAATGCAAATTTTTGTGACAAAAACCTGCAAAAACTAATGATCAGAGCAAGAGACGCCAGGTTCACCAATGTATCAATGGGTTATTTTTCAGGTAAGTTTTAGCGGATTAGATTAAGTAAACAAAACCCAAGGAAACTATGAAGCACAAAGAAAGCAAATACCAAGAATGATTATACCAGATATTCATTGAAGCTTCAATGATTCACCTCCATAGCAATTTCTAGCTTGTAGCATATGATTGTTGCCCTCAGATCGAATGTGTGAGCAATTTAACTATGACAATGTCCTATGCAAGTTTTGAAGGATTTGAATGACAAAAGACTATGCCTATGAAAAGTAATCAAATATAATAAGCCAAATGCAAAATAAAATCTAAGCATAAAATGTTTATAATAATGAAGTGGTTTTTAAATTATGAGCAAAAATGACATTTTATAGAAAATGCAATTTTGGATGGACGAACGAGATTAAAAGCTGACAAAGCCTAAAATCAGTGGACGATATTTCATGTGACAATCCCTAATTAGGGTTAGGGAAAGATTGTTAAATGAGTGGCCAAGATATCATTTGATAAAATCAAATTGGCAGTCGAGAATAAATGTGATAATTAGTCAAAAAGATAAAGATTTTTTAAAATCAAGAAGATAAAGACTGCTTGATTTGTAAGATTCAAAAAATTAATAAGATAAGAGTTGAGCTCAAAAGCCGATTTGAAAAAATCAAGAATTTGCTCAATTACTTGATTTTTGGAAGAAGATTAAATAAGGATTTTATGTGACACTAAATAATATTTTTCAGATTATTTACTAAAAATGAAGTGATAGCTAATAAAACAAAATCATTTAAAATAATTTCATTTATTTAAAATGAGAGAGATGTTAAATTAGGTAATTAAATAATTAAAGATAATCATTTAATTTTGAGGATTATGACCGATAATTAAATTAGTTAATAAATTCATTTAATTATGAGAATTAGTGACATATTAAATAAACAAATAAAATTCATTTATTTAATAATAAGGAAGAATAAATGATTAAAGGTAATTAAATAAATTAATAAATTTATTTAATTGTAAGAAGACAATAGACAATTAATGACATATTGAATAAATAAATATAATTTATGTATTTAATAATCATGAAGAATACAATAGACATGAATTAATTAAATAATAATGAATTGCTTAATTAGTAGTCGAATGTGGACCAAGGACATAATTAAATGTCATAATTATGCTAGCACAAAAATGGTGAAACAGAGCTTGTAGGCCTAGGTCATTTTTAAGTGTCTATAATGACAAAGCATGGGTGCCATATGCCAAAAAGACAAAAAGTTATATTGACAAGATAGTGACAAAAACATGTGTTCAAAATGCTCAAAGCTTCAAAAACTCAACACATATATGACAACAGTTGTCCTCCTTTGATCAAAACTTCAAGAACTTGAAAACAATTAATTGATATCTTTAGAATATTATCTTATGGTTTTCCTTCACTTCCAGAAGGAATTTCTTCCGAGCATCTATTGTGATTCCAATGATAATGATCAAATTATTGTTCTTGGAAGTTTTTTTAACAATTTCAATTAGAGATTCAGGAATTGTAATTGCTTCTTCTAGTTTCTCACCATTCCTCAATATTTCCACCATCTGCTCCATTCTGCATTTGATTAGATCCTTTACCTTCAAAAAATTATCCACAAGAGTGTTCTTGGAGAGTTGAATTGTTGTGTATGCTGATCGTAGCTCCTGAATCCTATAACATATCAAAGATTTTACCAATGCCATTCAATTTTGTTTCATTCTATTCCAATTTCTCTTTGTAATTACTAACAACATGGGGCAAACAGATGCCATAGTGGTAGATGCCAGTGGCTGAGTTTATGCATTGCCTTAACTCATTCATTTACTTCATCAGTTTGGAAAGGGATAGTCTGAATTTCTCCTTCAAGTGGGAGATAACTTCACCAACTTCCTTTTCTTGAGCTTCAGAATTCAATGTTTCTTTGCTACATTCAATCATTTCATCAGGTAGAATGTTTTGCAAGCTTGCCAATCTAGTCTTTCATTGCTCAACATGATCCTTTAACACACTTAGAATCATGTCTTGATCATATGATGGTCTAAAAGACCATAACCTAGCTATTTTATGCATTCCACCTTCTCCTTGAATAAGTTGTTGTAGCTTTTATTTTTTCAGATCTTCTTCTTCCTCACTACCTTTTTCTAGTTCAAATTCATTTTTCAGTGGATCGTGAGCAGTTTCTTCATCAGATTCTTCATCTGAAATATCCATAATTTATTTTTCCTTACCTTTTCCCTCAATACTGGGAACTTTGCTTTCTGGAGGGTTGTATTTAACAATTTCCTTTCCTCTTTTCTATCCTTTATCAGTCCCACCAGAAGAGGAACTACCTTCAATTGATCTTACTGGAAGGCAAATATTGACTGAACCACACTTTTCAAGCACATTCTTAAATAAATTTTCAAATTCTAAATCCCAATCGACTAAGCTCCTAGAATATGAATATATTTGTTCGTACATTGGTTCATTTTCTTTCCACACCACATTGTCGATTTTTGAAGAGAAATTCAAGAAATACATTACTAAACATGTAATCAAAGTACCAAACCTAAAAGGGTAACTTGTTTCCTTTGTTAGTTGTACATTCTCCATCAGTTGATCCTTAAACACCCTGCATAGGTCAAAGTCCTAACCTTGAATTATCATCTAGTGAGAAATGTAGACTGCACCAGTCAATGTGGCTCCTTCTCAATTTCTGTAGAAAATTTTATATGTTATTCCATGTGCAATGTACTTTGTAACAAGATTCTTGATTGTTGCAATTATCAAGACCCTCTGATATCTGATTATTCTAGTTAGGGTTTCAACCTCTTTCTTCCTGATAAATTTCTTCCTTTGTATATCTTCGACTTTGCAAAATCCAGTCAAATTCTCAATTTCTTCCTTCAAGATGATGTAGGGTTTGTCCAAAGTTAGACTATCATCATGTAATCTGCTCAATATGAATTTCATGAATTCCACATTCTCAAAGTATGGATACTCATTCCAAATATATCTAGATTCCCATGTTTAGCTTCGCTCAATTGCTTCAATTCACCAGGCAGTAAAACATTCCTCATAGACCTAATCTTTGCACTGTTTTATTCATCTAGAGTGATCGACCCTTTCATTTTTTCCATTTTATTTTTGTATTTAGTGTTTGCAGCCACACACCAAATTTTATGAAGATTTCAAGAATAATTTGAAATACCTAATAGATTTTGAGTTTCGCCTATGAATCAATCTTAATGCTTTGTAATCCATCTATTGAGTGCTCTCTTTCTTCTCTTCTTTGATTCAAAGTGACAAATGACAGTTCCAACTTGACTTTTATAGTTCGTACACTTGCAATAAATGTGTTTTCCCTAGATTTTCAGAAATTCTATTTTCCCAAATAGTGACTAAAAGATCTTCTACATACCTATGAATTGTCTGAATTATTTTTTGGGAAAGATATCTAAAACTTCTGTACACCATAAATACACCTTCTCAACTATTCTCTTCATTCTAGTACCATCCATAGACAAGGGAGGAAATATTTTATTGAAAGACTCCCCCTAGGCCAATGGCCTGAAATCAATTACCAAAAGAATTACTAGGACCAGGGTCCAATATGGAACCATTTCCAGCATCAGAATCATTCTTCCTTACCCATGTTTTTTTCATTTGATCTTTGATTTCATTCATAGTCACTTTTTCTTTTCCTTTCTCATTTTTCTCTATATTTTTGCCTCTGTATATTGGACCTTTTATGTCTACATTTTTATTTCTACAAAATCTTACAATGTGACCATACTTTTTGCAGTTCTAGCACACAATTCTTTCTTGTCTTGACCAATCATTGCAATGGATTCTTCTAGATTTGCATTGATTAGCGACCTGCCCAAGTTTCCCACATGTATAACATTCAACATTCCTTCTATCAACAAAGTAACTTGCCATATTTTTGCATTCAATTGATTTATGACCAAAAATCTTGCAATTGAAAAAATGACCAAGGAATGATGAAAATCTTGACTTCATATTACTTCTACACTAAGCAACCATATGACCGAACTTATTATAGGAAAAATAATACCCATTAAAATTTTGTGCATTAGGTTGTCTTACGAGATACCTTCCATTTTTGTTCCATCTGAAATTGTTTTGTCCTGATCTAGAAATTTCTCCCTTTTCATATGCAAGACCTCTCTTATCATTTCCACTCTTTTGTCCTTGAGTCAGCTCATCAAGTTTTACTGAACTGATCTTAAAATTTTATTTGTATTCATTTGAAATGACAATATCATTCCTAAGAGTAGCAATCTTCTTACCAAGTTCTTCTTCATTGTTTCTAGTTCTTTGTAATTCACTTTCTAATTGAGTGAATTCCCCTTTTATTCTACTACATTCATCATATTTCTCTTTCATGGTTTGAGCAATATTTCCTTCATTTTTATTCCTTTCTTCAATCTCTTTAGTCATCTTCATCATCATAGATTCCATCTCATGTTTTAGGTTTGTATTGTCTCTAGAAATCTTTTCACATTCTTCAGTTATTTCCTTCAAGGTTTGATTAAAGTGAGCATCATCCATATTTTTTTTCTCATTCTATTGTATCTGATCACAAAGATCCTTTATTTTCTCCCTAGATTTAACAATTTGATCTTTCAATGACTGAATGAATTTCTCAGCATCTCTAAGATTCTCTTTTAATTCTTGTACTTCTTCTGTATATTGATCAAGGTCATCAAGTGCCACCAAAAGCTATTGTTGAAGACTACCAAAGTCCATCACATTCCAAGATCCACCTCAACTTGCTAAACTTCTTTAGAGGAACTATTCTTTGATACCAAATGTTGGACTCAAGGGAACACTGAGAGGGGGAGTGAATCAGTGTTCAAAAAATCTTAAACTTTTATTACTCTGAAACTTAAACCATTTTGTCATTACATTAAAAGAAAGATGCAAGCATTCAAAGAAAACATTCATAACACCATCACACATAGATTTTTGCATGGAAACCCTATTAGGGGAAAAACCACGATGGAGGTTAATCCACAATTTGAGTACTCAATTATATTTGTTTACAAAAGAGAATGCACTTGCATTCAGGAACACTGCCTAGAGCTCACTACCTTACAAAATTCAGATTAAAACCATCTGAAGGGTGAACTAAGATAGTAGCATCTATTTATGCCAAGTTATAGTTTCGGTGAAGCTCATAGATTCGATTTTGGATCTTCTTTATGATTCTCATCTTCGCATTACTCATAGAAAAATTCACACTACTCCTCTACTGAATTTCATGCCATATTCACATTTCATATGTTCACTACATTTACACACTTCTCCATGTCTGATACACACAAAAATGATAGAACTGATCTCATATATATATCTGCTAACAAGGATTTATTCATCCATCAGTCATCTCTATAAAGTATTAAGTTACTTTCATCTTGTCGGCTAGATCCACCACTAAATATTTATGTGCATCCTCCAAAGTCAGTTAAAACAAAGAAAGGACCCAAACAAAATTTAATCAAGCAAAAATATATTTAATTGATTACTCCTTATACATCCACGATTACTATATTTTCCAAGTCGGCCTTCTAGCACAAATAACCAATAGATTAGTGCACCAAATCTTCTAGATCACGTACCAGTGAGTGCGCATCAAAACAATCCTTCACCAAGGTATTCAAACATCAACATACCTTCCTTAGAGATCCACAACCCAAAATATCTATGCGGTAAGGTGTTCAGATCAACTTTTATGCCGGTAACCGGATGCCTTGTTCTTTACTCTGTTATGCTAGTAGAAACCCAAACTATACTACAGATCGGATGCAAGACTTAGGATTCCATTTAGGTTTCCATCAATGACAACACCTACAAGCCATATGCTAGAATTCATAACATATGAAATGTGCAAGTATGCATGAGGCACATGAGTTGTTTCTTCAATGTCTCAAAAAAAAAATGGGTTGTAGTGGGCATAGGATATTATGCTCGATTTATCTTCATTGCTCTTCTCGACTTTGCATGAAAATGCTGGATTTTGAAGGTTTGATTATTGATTGCTCAATTTTGGAGCATAACATTGAGATGTAGATAATAGAGGAAAAATAGATGGATGAAAGATGATATATGAAAGATTGTGGAAATAATTTTCCAGATTAAGGGTATTTGAAAGCTCCTCCTCCCAAATGGCTTGTGAGATGCCATATTTATAGATTTTTGATGTAGAGGGAAGAAGATTTGATTTTCTATTTTAAAGGAATAAATCCTAAAAAGGATGAGAGGGATAATTGATGAATTACCTAATTAAATAAATAAATTAGATACACATGAGTTCCAATTTTGGAAAGAGAGCAAGAAGATATTTTTAAGATTTTATTAATTGAATAAATATTTGATTTATTTAATTAATGTTTGATTTATGATTTAATTAATTAAATGATATAAATTATTTAATTAACATTCGAAGAAAGAAATGATTATGGATAGAAAGGGAATAAATGAAATTAATCAAATAAATAAGATTTATTTTTAACTAGTTAGATGATGACATGGGTGCCTAGGGTAAAACATGCTACAAGATGTCCAAATGATGTAATGTTGTAACAAGGTGTTGCAAGACATGGACATTTTTGGGTGACTACATTTTTCCCTCTTTGAGATGATGTTCGAGATGATGAGATTTGTGTGGAGTAACAACATGTCAAAGAAGTTAGGTATGGATGATGATAGAAAGATAGGATGATATGGGAAAAAGGAGATGATGATGATGATATAAGAATAAGATTATGGTGCCCCCTCAAGAGGATAGGAAGGTTGGAAGAACATGGGTATGCTCTTGAAATGGATGAAATGATAAAAAATGGATAAAGAGATTGATAATACACTATGCTACTAGAAAGTGAGCAATCATGGTGTTTGATATAGCACTAGATATTATGCACAAAGGTATAAGGACCAAGGTGACAATGTGTCTCGTACCCCAGCATAATACAACCCTATCTAAACTTATGAGGAAGTAAACTTAGAGCATTAAAGTCCTAATGCACAAAAGGTATGATGTGGCCTTAGATGCAAAGGATGGTGCAAAAAGCTATTCCAACATACACAAGATATGCATATTATCTGGAATGATACAAATTTGATACAATGCAACATAAAATGATAACACAAACAAGGAAGCAAACAAGCATGTACAAATGATTCAAAAATAAACAAGGTATTTCCCCTATCAATCTGTCAACCAATGATTAATTGATTAATTGATTGATTTTAATTGATGATGATAGTGTTGTCATTGCGGAGAATATTATATCCCTTGATCAACACAAGGATGATTGATTGATTTATTAATTCATTGATTGGGTTTACAACAAGGCGAGGATCAAGAACAAAGGATGTGATTGGATAATTTGACAAGATTGATTAGCTTGGTTGGTAGGGATGAAGGATTGAATTGCATTTATATTATTGCTTGGAATAGTTTTGATTGATTGGATTAATGCAAATATGATTTGATTTGATGATAATGATTGGATTTATTAGAAGAATTGATGTAATTGATAATTTGATGAAGAAATTGATTTGAAGGATTGATTTGAAGAAGTGGCGAATTGATATGTTGAATTTATTGGAAGAAGTGATTTGGTTTGATTTTATTGCTTGGATTTTTGTTGGCTATTTGTTTTTTTGGATTTTATGAATATTTCATTTTTTTGGATTTCTTTCAGGACATTTTATGATTTTTTTTCAGGACTTTAAAGAGGGAATGAAATGAAATGTGGTATATGATTGGTTGAAGAAACTAGATGCCCCACACTAGAGGTAGTGCAACCATGGATAAATGATAAGGATGTGAACTATGATGTAAGGGTGAAACATAAGGACATGAAAGGAAATCCAAAGCATGCATTTGTAATTTTTTCGGGCCTGATTTCATCAGAAAATAAGGTAGGCAATGGGACATGGATTTTGATAAGCTAGGAGATATGGAATGTGAGAATGCAAGGATACAGATAGTGAATAGGATGATAAAGATATACTAGATAATATATGGACACAATTCCTAAGTATTTTTCCCCTATTCCTCATCAACACCGAGGAAGGGGAGAAAAGATGCATTTAGGTAGAAGGGTGGAATATGGATAAGGTGAAGGGTATGGTAAAAAAGATATGGATAAATTGTATAGGATAAGATATTTGATGTTTAAGAAGATCCTTAGCCTTGTCAAGATCAAAGGTGGAAAGGTAAAGGTTGAATGTAAAGAGGATAATGGATATGAATGATAGGATGGATGAGACTTGCCCCCGAGTGTATATGCATGATAAGGAGATATAGGAAGGACTCAAGCATCAAGTTCCATGACTAATATCCATCAAATATACGCTCTAATAAACCATGGCAATGTGAATTAGAATCATAAATGTTGAAAAATAATGGCATGATGGAAGAAGCTAAGGACTTATGTAAAGGTTTGGACTAAAGGAGGATAATGGGGGATGGATGTTGGATAATGGATAGGAGGTTGGAATTATTCTTGATTATTATATGGAAAGGATGGAAAGATCAGTATCAACACACATGTTGAAGGGTGGTGGAGTGATGGAGGAAAAATGGAGTTTGAAGGTGACAGGTTTTTAGATGGATGATTCGAGGAAGCTTTTCGATTAGAAAATTTGGATGCCAATTTAGATTTTATTGCTTCTATGAGACTTTTCTAAATCCACATAGCTTTTGAATTTGATTTTTACTTTATGGGCCTTTGTGGGCTTTGCGATTTTTCTTTTTTCTTTATGGACCTTTGTGTCCTTTGAAGATTTTATTTTTGATTTATGGGCCTTTGTGGCCTTTGAAATTTTCCTTTTTTATTTATGGGCCGTTGTGCCCTTTGAATTTTTGTCTTTTGACTTGATGGGTCTTTGTGGCCTTTTGGATTTTTCTTTTGATTTCGGATCAGATTTTATTTTATTTTAGCATGTCTCTTTGCGTAGATATGTTGACCCTTTGATATATGTGGATTTTTATATGGAATATTTTGACATTTGGCACCCAAATTTCTTCCAAGAGAAATGGAATAGGTGGATGGAGATGAACAATATGGAGGTATTATGGATGGGTTAATGTAGGTAGAATTTTAAGAGGGCATCAAAGATGTGTTCCTTTGTTGTTTGTTTTGATGAATAGGAGATGGAGGGATGTACAGTCTCAATATGGATGGAAGGGTTGATGAGCTAGGGTTTGGAGGATAAGGACCAAGGATATATGGAAGGTTTTATGGACTAGGATAAGGACCTAGGATAGATGGAAGGTTTGATGGACTAGGATAAGGACCTAGAATAGATGGAAGGTTTGATGGAATCTAGACTTATGATGGTTACCAATGTCTTAAGCAATGAGGTGTATAACCAAGGCCATGATAATATGGATTTTCTTGGATATAAAGGGGTTCTAGGATACCTTCTTCATGAAGGCCTAATCCTTTTCCTTTGTAGTTCATACCTTGACACATTCGTCTACTAATAGGAGATGGGTTGTTTATGAAACAAGATGCAATTCCATTGTGAGGTGGATGTGATATGGAAGGAATAACATATCTTGGAGTAAACCACCTTGTATAAAAGTGAGGGAACTAATATGATAGGTAAAGGGATCATGGATAGATTGAATATTCATTATAGACTCTTCTGGAGGATTGGGATCATGAGGGGAATTAGGGTGGCTGATAGGATATTGACATGGGCATGATGGGGTACTTTGATCTTGACTTGGAAAAGGATCAAGAGGTGTAGGAGATGGAGTAGCTTGCTCTTTATTAGGTATGGAATAATCATGAAGTGGTATAAAAGGAATATCTTGATCATGAGAAGGAAGAACATCATCATGGAATGAAAGAGTAGATCCTTGAATGAAGGTATATCTTGATCTTGATGAGGAAGGGAATCCTAAGATTTTATGGAAAGAATATCTTTATCATCATATGGTAGGAAATCATTGGATATGATGGAAGACCTATTATGCTCTTGGAATGCAATGGAATCATGAGATGGTATGGATTCATTAGATGAGGTGGAAGGAGGACTTGGAAGGATACTTTTCTCTTGAGATGGAAGGGGGTCATCTTGGATGAAAAAAAAATATAGATAAGGGGATCATCATAAGGTTCTTGAGATATGGGATCTTTGTCAAAGATTGGAAGGGATGGATATTTTTGGTATCATTGGATGGAGTGGAAATAATACTTTGATGTTGGTATGCAAGGGAATCTATGCTAGCATGCTTTGGACTAAGAGATTGACATGAATCATTGTATGTAGATGGTATGATGGGAGAAGATGGTTGGATAGATTCGGTAACTTGGGTGAAAGACACATAAGGTTTATTTTGACTTATGGGGGACGAAGACAGATGCATGAAATGGTAGGATTGCATAATATTATTTGTGTTTGAGGACTTAGATTTGGGTTTCTCATTTAGCCTTTGTAAAAAGTCATGAACATTAGACTAGGAAGATGTAGTTTGGGGTGACGATAAAGGCTTATGAGATGATTACATCACTTCATTAAAATTTGGGATTCAAATTATTTTTCAAGCTCTTTGAAATTCATGATCAAGATATTCAATCCTTTGGTTTCGTTCATAGGTCAGTGATGAGTATAGAGGATAAAGGTTAGACATGTTTGGTTGATGGTTTTGAGAATGTTTTGAGGTGTTAAGGGATGGTTAAAGATGCTTAGAATTATATATTTATGTGTTGGTTTTTATAGCTTGATATGGAAATTTGAAAACAAATGATTACACATGTACAAACATGAATCACACACACAAGACACATAGGCAAGTTTGAATTTGAAATTATGAATGTGATGATTAAGCACACACTTGAAGAAGACACATCAACAAGTCCTAGAACTAGTCAAGTGGGTATGGCCAATTACCTGTTAAGCTAGGGTGCACGAGGTTGACTAGGGATGATTTGAAAGAAAAATCTTACCGCACAACCGGGAGAAAGGGGTAACCCACTTTTCACCTTCACTTCCCAAAAGTATAAAGTTCTATGGGGCTTAGCCAAGAGTGACAATATTTTAACTCCCAAAGGAGCGTGTCTTTCGATTCACACTTCGATTGAGGTCATCCCTTGGAGTGGTGTGTTATCTAAGAGGACATCCTAAGAAGGGTATGATAAAAGTGAAAGGTGGGGTATTTTTGATCACACACACAAACTTGATTCACACTCATAGTTGTTTATTTCCCTTAGAAATGAAATGTGTGGAAGAAAACAATGGAAGCACTCATTTTTCTTAGATCCTGAAGCCAAATGTGTAGAAAGATAGTTGTTTATTTTAAGAAAATTTCAATGATGTGATCAAACAAGATTGATTTTATGTCTAAATCCAAATGTGTGATCAAACAAGTTGTTCCTTTTAAGCACCAAATTGAAATGTGTTGAAAAATAATGATTAGAGATGAAAGATGGAATGTGTGCACCCGATTATTTTTTTCCTTAAATATGTTGTATATGACGGATGCCAATGTTGTTCCAGCTCCTTAGATACCCCTAAAAGTCACCAAGACAAGAAGAAACACAAACTTGCAAGCCAAAGTGAGATTAGGTCAAAAAAATTCAATATGTTAAAAATCTAAACTAAATTAAGAAGTTAAAAATCTAAATTAAACTAGAAATCTAAAATCTAAAATAATTTAAAAATTAGAATCTAAACTAAATTGAAAAGTTTAAAATTTAAAATAAATTAGACACTTTTTGTCTAAATTAAAAAAAAACTTAAATGTAAAAATTAAACTTAAATCTAAAAATAGAAACTTAAATTTAAATCAAATTAGAATCTAAATTGAGTTAGCAACTAAAAATCTATATTAAATTAGAATCTATATCTAGAATCTAAATTAGAAAATTTTAAATCTAAACTAAAACCTAAATTTTAAATCTAAACTAAAATCTAAATTTGAATTAAATTTAATTAAATCTAAATCCAATTAATCTATATTAAATTAATTGAAATGGCAGGTGAAATCTTCGATTTTTTACTGTTTAGAGAAGCTAGATGCGGATGGTCTAATGTTGGGTGGTCAAGAAATGATAAAACCGGCAGATGAAGCCAGAGTATACCGTTTTAAGAGTGAAGTCAGTGGATGAAGCATCCTTCAAATTGAATCTAAATTTATTTTTGGGGTAATGGATGCCCAAGCAATCGTCGAGATTAAGAGCTCGGCAGTGATTTATCGTTGGAAATGGAAAGAACTTCTCTTGAGGGATGAATCTGAATGGTAGTTGTTTTCATTTTTCTATGGCATCTTCTCTAGAAATTTCAGATGCAACTGACATCCTTTTTCAAAGACAAATGAAATATTTTTCTTCAGAGGAAACTGACGTTTGCGAATAAGATCCTCTTCAGAAAATTCTAATTCTAAAAGGGAAAAAAGAAGAAACCCTCATATGCTCAAAAAATTTCACTTATTATCTTAGAAATAATAAAGGAAAACTTCTATTTCTGAAATATTTTTCCATTCCAAATAAAAAGATGATGGGTGATCTCACCAAAAACAACCATTAGCTTGCCCAACCTGAAATCCCATAACCGCTCAAAACGTTCAATTAGCTCTATTTATACAACACTCCTAGATGATTTGTATGCAGCCAAAGAGGAGATACAAAGGATTGGTTGTGGATTTATGATTATCAAGTTATGATTTATGGAGAGAGTGGCGTTGAGAATAGAGCAGGCACCTAGGAAGATAGCAAAGGAAAGTGTAGAAAGGTGATCGACATTATAAACTGTGGATATGCAACAAAGTTTCTAGTTTCACAAAGTCACATTCCTTATTAGCATGCAATAATATAAGTCATATATTAAGAATTAAATGCAAATATTTAAGGAAAATGAAAATATGTGTTAGGAATAGACAATACGCATTAAGATATCCACTTCATCTTGCTTTCATTTTCCATCCTTACTCATTACACGCCTATGGAATTGAGATGGAGCCTTGCATGTCGACCTTTGAGGAGATTCAAATACAAGAACTGATCAAGATTATAACGAGAAAGGATAAAACTAAGTAATCAACTCCAAACCACATGTCATGCAAAGTTTGATTGATGCCCAAAGTCTAACTGCAGATTTATATCACTCAAACTCTTTGCCACATAAATTATGAAAGCTAATTTCCCAGTAGAAATAAATGTTTATGACAGAATGAATGATTTTTCCAAATTAAAGAACAGGGAATAAGTACATCTATAGAAAACAATGATAAATGCCTATAGATTAACATTTTTTCTTTTTTCTATTAGTAATTTTTGTTTGCGGAAATAAATGCATCTACAACACATGTATCAAGAAAAAATAATTTCACGTTGGTTTCACCATTTGTAGTTAGGGTATAAATTTAGGGAAAATATATAAACAACAATAATGAAACCCTAAAAATGCACAATGAAGCACAAGACAACATGAAAATCAAAATAATAAATTCAAATGCAAATTGATCTCCATATTATGCTTGATTTATCTCCATTGATCTTCTCCACCTCGCATGAAAATGCAATATTTTGAAGGTTTGATTGATGATTGCTCAATTTCACAACATAGCAATAATATGTAGATGATAGAGGAAAAATAGATAGATGAAAGATGATGGACAAGGATAAATTTAAGAAACCCCCCCTTAGCAAAGGTGTAAAATCTTGGAAAATCTTTCCTTTTATTTGAAAAAATTAGTAATTTTCCCTCGCGAATCTTATGCACATTATTAAAAAAATTGTAAAATCCTGACGAATCTTAATGAATAATTGGTAAGAAAAAATAATCACAGTGGCGAATCCTAGTGAATAATCACTAAAACGATTAATTATAATGGAAAATCTCTCCTTTAAAAAATTGCATAGTTCGTTGGCACAATTCCCTCATTTTCTAATTTTATTTTTAATATTGAAGTAGGGGCCCAAGGGCAGAAACTTGAAATTTTTACCATCGATTAGCTTTCAAATTAGACGGCTGCAAGTTCATTCTGTGAGCGAATATCAGTGTGAGTGAACATCATCGGTGGGACACTTAGGGATGTCTCGCCGATACAACAATGATGACACATGTCATGAAATATTGGCAATAATGAATGGTGGAGATCAAACAGAGCTTTGATTGGATGTCTTTCTAGGCACTTGGCATGAAAATTGTAGATTCCCTTCATGATTCTCTAGAATTACACAAGTGGTGTACCTTTGCCTTGGTGGACCCCAAGTGGAGTATGGAAGCCTTATCAACATGAGTGAACATCATCAGTGGGACACTTAGGGATGTCCTGTCGATACAATGATGATGACATATGTCATGAACTATTGGCAACAGTGAATAGTGGATATCAAATTTGGGGCCTCAACAACCTTTTTAAAAGGGACGTGCATATAAAGTCACAGAATTGACTTGCAACCATTTTATTAAAAAACTAATTGATGGAAATAAATAAAAAACCTATTCAAGGCTAAAATATCCCTAAAATTAAAAAGTAAGTTATTATTAGTGACTATATTTCCCAAAAATTAATGGCGAATATAATTAATATCTGTAATTACAGTATAAACTACTCGCGAATCAGTTCCAATGAAACATCATTTAAAAAATAATGCATTGGCAAATTAATCGAGACAAATTTTTTTTTTTGGAAAAACCTGGTGATTCAACATCCTTTGTAACTTGTATTAGTTGCCATTTTTTGAGGTCTCGATTTCAAATATTCATGAATTTGTGAAGATTCGCCACTAAAGTTTTCCGTGATGATGGATGAAATATTGGAGAGATAATTCAACAAAGTATGGGTATTGGAAAGATCATCCTCCCAAATGGATTGTGAGAGGTCATATATTTATAGAGTTTTTATGTAGAGGGAAGAAGATTTGATTTTATGTTTTAAAGGAAATAAACCCTAAAAGAAATGAGAGGGATAATTGACGAATTATCTTATTAAATAAATTAATTTGATACACATGAGTTCCAATTTTGGAAATGAAGCAAGAAGATATTCTTAGGATTTTATTAATTAAATAAATGTTTGGTTTAATTAATTAATGTTTAATCTATGATTTAATTAATTAAATGATATAAATTATTTAATTAACATTAGAAGAAAGAAATTATTATGAATAGAAAGAGAATAAATGAAATTAGTCAAATAAATAAGATTTATTTAACTAATTAGATGATGACATGGGTACCTAGGGGAAAACATGCTACAAGATATCCAAATGATGTAATGTTGTGACAAGGTGTTGCAAGGCATGGACATTTTTGGGTGTTCATAGTTGCAAGGCTTCAAAGACTCTCAAGTAAATGTATTGATTGAAGTTACATTTGAAAGGAGATTCGTTTTGATCTTTTCTGTATAAGACGTGCAAAATCGGTAAGTATACATAGAGAAAATGAACCACTTGGAAAAATGACTTGAAGAGATGTCATTCTATGGAACATAATAATCATAGCTAGCATAAAGATGAGTTCAATCTAGAATATAATATGGATAGCCATCAAAATGTGAATGATAGAGGAATGTGCCATGCATTATGGTTACAAGTACTTTGAAAGACATGAATATAACATGTGTGGGCATAGAGAATGCAAAATTTTGTTTGATAAAATGCCTCAAAGTGATGTGATGTCATTTAATGCATTAACTAATAGATAGGGGAAGGGTACCAAAACTCATTATAGCTAATTGCGTGCAACCTAGGCTCCTAAATAGTGTGTCAGATTGAGATGATTTTCTTTGGTTTTATTCATATGTGGATTAATAGGTTATAGGTACTATTTTGGCTTGTGGGGATTTGTGATGAATGTACGAGGGTTCAATAAATATGTAAGGGTCAAAAGTTATCATTTAGGATTGATTCCCAAAATGTTCCCTAAAATGACCCAATAGCCACCCTCTTTCACCACTAATAAATATTAAAAAAAGGACTATTGGTGTTAATATTAAGGTGCAAATATTACAATTTTAATGTTTACAACCACTCAAAATTGAACGGGTTAAATTCAATTATTAATGTTCAGTGTTCACTGTCAAAATCATAAAATTCCACAAGCACACATTACCCATCTAGCATTTGTCTCATACACCAAATGCCATTTAATCCAATTGAGATGCATGTCGGGTCCGACGGGTGCTTATTTTCCCATGCTATTTTTATAGGCACCACTTTTGTACCCCTATTTTGTGGTCTCCACTCATAGTAAGTGCTCACGATTTTGGTAGTCGGTTGGAATACCATCCAAAAAAAATGAAATTTTCCCTCTACAGTTGTTGGTAACGTCTAATCATTATTTCTCTTTTCATAATGCAAATAATGGCACTCCTAAATTTGTTTATGACACATCCTTTTCGACCCGTGAAAGGTTTATTGGCTATTTGATTATGTGGTAAATATAAACACCTTTTTTGACTATTTAAATAATTTCTTATCATGAAATCTCCACCATGTGATGCTTTCCATGGTTTGAGGTAACATCAAACTATCATTTATCCTTTCATTTTGGATAGATTAGTACTCATGAATTCATTTTGGCCAAGTACTCCTATATTTGTTGGTTCATGATTTTATCTCACAATTTTGACCTTGTTTTTGCAAAAATTCATGTATTTTTCTAGTTACAAAATTATTAAAATGAAACCATATGTGGTTTTTGAGTAATAACTCTTTCTTTTTTGGGCATATATTTGAAAACCCATGTCTATAATCAACTAGTTAAGAAATTATTATCATGAAAACATTAATTTTTAATAGGCCTCTTTCTTACAAACCCATTTTTGTATTTATCTAATTAAGGAATTAATATAATGAAACCCTAAACTTCTATGCTTTTTTTCTGAAAAATAGCTTTCTTATTTGGGCATAAATCAAATAAACCACATCTATTTTTGTCTGATTAAGGAATTATTATCATAAAGCCGTAAAATTCAATGGGTGCTTTTATGAAAATTTCTTTTCTTTTTAGGGCATATATCTGAAAACCCACTTATGTTTTCATGTGATTAAGGAATTTTTATAATCAAAACCTCAAGTTTTATGGGTATTTTCTAGAAAAAATGCTTGTTTTCTAGGCATATATCTAAAAACCCACATCTATATTCATCTTTCCTATGTTTGAATTACTATCATTTCATCATCCAATACAACATAATAGAATACTTCTACTATAAAATGTGTTATTAATTATCTTCTTTCCATTACACATACAACATAACACGATACATATATAAGATGAACTTTATATCATTTACTCCTTACTTAACAACATACATTTTCTTTATACATTAAGATATTAATATATAGAATCTATGTATATCTATACATATATACAAATATATATATATGTATAGATATAAATGTACATATATACATAAATCTATACATATATGTATATATATCTATTTTTGTATATTCTATCTTTACAATCATGAAATTCTGTATCTCTAAAGTTTGGATTTTTCCTTTTCAAATGTAAATAATGGTACTCCTAAATCTAATTATTATATCATGTACATTTAGATATTCATAAAAAGGTATATAAATTATTCTAGATCCATAAAACTAGGCATTATTGATTGATTTTATTCATCAAAGCCTCCATATGTATTTATATCTATTTTTGTGCATTGTTACAGCTTGGTAGAGGGGGTATATATGTCTTGTCAAGAGATTTTGGGACCTCATGTGCACACTAGCTGACTTAGGAACATGAATAGGTGGTTCCAAACCTGCTTGAGCATTCTAAACAACAAGCTTAGAACCTGAATATTCAAATGTATCATTTGCTTTTTTTGAATTGACATCTTCATTGATGGGGACTGCTGACTCTTCCTCAGTAGATTGTGGAATATTGAACCTCACTGCATGAGTAACTCTAATTATGCACCTCAAACCCAATAATTTTTCCCTTCTTCCCTAGTGTCATGATTTTTAGTGAGCCTATATGTGAACTGAAAAGGTCATAAAGGCATAAATATGTTTGTAAATAATAGAAACATAGGATAGACAATGTCAAATAAGTATATGTACATAGAAATGAACAAACCCCTAAACTCAGGAGTACAATTATGTGAAAAATAAAATGAGAAATGATAGGTTGATATTACCTAAAATCCTGGAGACATTTTTGCTTACATATGCCATGGTGGAGACACCATCCGACAAAGAGTGAAACATGATGAGAAATGATGAAATCAGACAAGAATTAAAATAGGGTATATTCATCCTATATATGTATGCTACTTTTTTCTATGTCCAATAGAAAGTAAATAGAAACTAACACAATTTACAAAAAAATGTATGCTATTATGTTCCTATGAACAACATAGACAAATATAGGTAACCAAAATACAAATATGGGTTTTGAGATATATACGGTCCAAAAATGCAAGAATATTTATGAAAATATCATTTACAAGTTTAGGGTATTATGATAATCAATCTTTAATCAAATAAATACATGATTTTTAATAGACATGTGGTCAAAATGATGCGACAAAGATAGGAGTACTCAGGTAGACTATATTCACGATTACCAATCTATACAAAATGAAAGGTTAAATGATAGGTTGAATTTACCTCAAACCATGGAGACTATTACATCTCCAAATTATCAGGTGATGGAGATGGCATAATAAGGGTTACGAGACATAATAACCCAACAAAAATAACCCTAGACAAAATAACCTGGTCACAATAACCTAGGGACAAAATAACCTAGGGTCATAATAACCAATGGATAGAATAACCCGTGGTCAAAATAACCCATGGACTAAATAAACCATGGTCATTATAGATCAAGCTAGTAAACCAGTTGAATATACAATTACCAATAGAGGGGAAAGTTTTCTTTTTCATGATAGTAATGATGAGAATCATTTTTTAATATTCTAGTTTACTAGCTTGATCTAAAATGACCATGGGTTATTTTTTCCATGGGTTATTTTGACCACAGGTTATTCTGTCCATGGGTTATTATGACCTTGGGTTATTTTGTCCTTGGGTTATTTTGGTCAGGTTTTTTGTCCAGGGTTGTTTTGGTCGGGTTATTATGTCTTGATACCCATGATAAGAGATGATGAAACAATTCAAAAAAGGTTTTTACAATTACCACATAATCAGACAACCAAGAAACCCTTCACGAAAACAAAAAATGCATAGTAAACAGTTTCAAGAGTACAATTGTTTTCATTTTGAAATGAGAAATGAAGACCTTAGAGATATAGGCTTTCATTGACTATAAAGAAACAATGTACAAAAATAAATATACAAATATATGTATAGATATATGTATATGTCTATATGTATATATATATATGTGTGTGTGTGTGTGTGTGTGTATATATATATATATGAATATCTAAAAGTGCAATGATTATGTAAGCTATTATGTAAAGAATAAAAGATACAAAGTTTTTCTTATATATGTATGGTGCTTTGTTGTTTGCGCTATGAAAAGTAGACAGTTACAAAGAAATTTTATAGTATATGTATGGTACTATGTTGTATTAGATAGTGAACTGATAGTATTTGAAACACAGGTAAATCAAATATAGGCATAGTTTTTAGATATATTCCTGAAAAACAAGCATTGCTTTCAAATATATATGTATAATGTATATATATTTATATGGATGTATGTATATGTATATATATATATTTGATCTATATGTATCTATATGTATATTTATGTGTATATATTTTTTATGCACATAATATAATATATACATACATATATATTCAAGTATACACACACACACACATATATATATGTAATAACATAAAGGTATCCCTTTTCCTTACTTAATTTTGGCATAATTGTCATTGAATTAACCTAATTTTTCCTAGTTCTAATGTTGTAATGTGTTGTACACATTGACATTGATCTTGCACCCCTTTTTAATAAAATACACCTAAATTGTACCTTATTTATAGTGTTGTAAAGTGTTATAACATAATTTCTCACTTATCTAGGGTCTCATTAATTAATTGTGGATAATTATCCCCTTTAATTAAAATTTAAGCCTTATTTGTGACACCTTCTGAGGATCCATCCTGACACCCATTATTCAAATTGTAAAAAATTTAATTGGGTAAAATAAAGGTCCTAGAAATTGGTACTAGGACCCATTCGCCCTAGGTGGCAAATGGGTCCTCCCTCTATAGGACCCCCTTTTCTTTACATATCTAACATGCGTTTTTTATTTTATTTCAGCCTCGAAGGAAAGGTCCTGGAAACTTGTTCTAGGACCCATTCGCCCTAGGTGGAGAATGGGTCCTCCCTTAATGAGGACCCCTTTTTTTGAGTTTAATTTTGGTGGGATTTTAATAATGTTCATTTCTAGATTTGGCGTTGACTTGAATTATTTGAATTTCAAGGTTAATCTTTACATGTAGTATAAATATGAGGTTAATTCACATTTTTTTTCCTAGCAAGTTTAAAAGCATCTTAGCAAGTTCAAGTTATCATAAGAGCATTATAGAGAACTTCAAGAGTATTTTCAAAGGCATTTCAAGGTAGATTATCATGGTTTTATTGTAGCAATTCAAGATCATTTCATTATGTCTAAGGCATAGTGCATTCATACATGTTGTTGAGGTAAGATAGAGGATGTAGTATTCAACACCTACTTGCATGAATTGTTTCACACCTTATTCAAGGATCAGGATCTACATTCTTCATTGCCACTACATGTTATATTGTAGATTTTTCTTCCAAGACATATTCCAAGGTATCAACAATGCATTATTTTCATGTTCATGCTTCAATTTCATTATTTCATCATTTGGTTTAGTTACCTACAAGGGGTTTGACTTAGGAAAACCCCTATTAACTAACAATCAAAAAGGTTTTCTTCCCTTGAGTGTCTGTTTTAAGATTTACAGGTTGAAGATCAAGTGGAGAAGTTTGGAGAAAATTTGTAAAAGTTCTCAAGTTGCAAAATTGACCTTTATAGTGCAAGAACAAAGAAAGGAAGCTACATAATCAATTATAGGTTTTCAGGAGATGAAAACTAGGGATCTTAGAGTGTAGACCTAAAGGAAAATAAACTAGATCTTTGTTTGAGAAACCTTGACAAGGATCAATTCACCACTAAAGTCGAATGAGTCCTTTGTGCCCTAAAAGCAGGCTTCTTGCAAGAAGGTACACACCATTTTAAGCTCTAAAAACTCCCCTTTTCATTTCTATAAAAATTATGGTTAGTTTTTTTATTGTTATTTGCATATTTTTCCTTCATAATTTCATGTTTCATACCTTACAAAAATTAATGGTTCCATATCTTGATCAATTCATTTTGGTGAACCAAATTTTTATATGAAACAATATATATATATATATATATATATATATAAAGAAACACATATGTGTGTGTGTGTCTATGCATATGTATAAGTATATGTTAAACATATACACAATACAAATGCAATACGACATTTAATGAAAATACAAGATGATGTCTACACTTTTATGAATATAAAGGAGCCTTTCATGAATTAACTGAGAAATATATTAAGCAGGCTTCTATGAATTAACTAAGATATATCTAAAGGAGGATTCTATGAGCTAGCTGAAAAATATAACCTAAATTGATGAATATAAATGATGCTTCTATGAAATAACTAAGAAATATATACCCAGCTTCATGAATATAAAGGAAGATTGTAAGAAATAACTAGTAAGAGTAAATACACATATAGTTTACTAAATTTATGAATAGTGTTTTTAAGGTTCATATCTTGTGAGGAAAGAGATACTCATTTACTTATAGCATATTAATAAACACTTCATGAATATAAATGTTAAGTACACACTTCAGGAAACTAACTTTCAAAGATTGTACCAACCTAAAAATGCATGGATATTTGAGGAATGTGCAAAGGATGCCCGTTGATGCTTTTTAGTATGCAAATGAGAATAATTGAGATTGACATTGGCTATTTTCCCTCTTATTTAATAATTCAAATCTAAAAATTCCATGCATTGAATTTCGTTGTTAGGTTTCAAATTTGATTTTTTTGGGATGAATCACGATCCAATCATTTGAAATTATAGTTGTGATTTACATAGGTTTTTAATGGTGAATTTTCTAGATTATGCATTATATTTGGATTTGATGTTTATATGGGGAACCCTTCCATCGTTATTTATTTGTGAGGACCTATTATAGTGAATTCAGTTAATACACACATAAATGGGAGATAGAGTGTTGAAGACTATGCATTTGATACCATAAATTTGATAGGAGTTTCTCATTACGTCATTTGAAGAACCAATAGCTGTGCATATGTATTTGTGAATATAATATGTAATGAGGTTGGTACCCTATGCAAGTGGGAGTATTTATAATTATAAAAGATTATTATAAATTGTAAATGTGGATTTATTGGTCCAACTTGTCTTGTATTATAAATTCTAAGGTATGTGTAGTTGACTACATACATTGGTCAACTACACATTGACTTGTGAACATGTATTAGAAATATTGAAACATTTTATTATAATAAATAAAAAAATTAGTGAGTCAAATGAAAATGTTTTTGGGGACAAAAGAAAGAAAGGAGTGAATAGTTATTGAAGTGTAGGCGATAATTGGGCCCCTTCCTTATACCATAAATAAAATTAGAAAGTAATCATTCAAATTGTTTCACCAAAAAGTGTAGATGTTGACACTTTTCGCTCAATTGGACCTTTGCCTATGGATTTTGGACCTTTTTCAGCCTCTTTTTACCCCTTTCCTATGCTTGTCTTCACCAAATCAACCCTTTCTTATGCTATAATGACACCTTAATCCTCATACATGTCCTATCTTAGTGTGTTTTATGAAGACAATCCCGACAAGCATCAATAACCACATAATAATCCCCAAAAACCAATCAAATCTACCTAGGTGGACTAGGTTGCCACCTTGGCCGACCTAGTCCCATGTGGCATAAATTTTAAATTTAACTTAATTTCTTTTGGGATTCTTTTCTCTAAAACCCTAAAGGTCGGCCTATACGGTGTTATTTTAGGAAAATTGGGGAATAACTTGTATAAATAAGCTTCGAAACACTAATTTCTCATAAGAGACACTATTTTTTCTTCTCAACTCAATCTCTCCACTCATCTCTCATCACTCCTTCTCAAGAAAGCTAGGGTTTCATATTCTAGGTCAACAAGACATCTTGTTGAAGCACTAGAGGGTTGAACCTCCATTTCTAAAACTCAAGATCAAGCATCATGGTAAGGTAAACTCCATTGTTTCATTCTTTACTTCATTGTCTCTTTATTTGATTTGATTATCTAAAATTTGTAGAAAAGTGCATAAAAACATGCACAATCTAGGATGGTTCATTTTCGGGAAAGAGAACATGCATAATACATAATTTGGTAGGGGACATATACCAATCACAAAAATTCCACTCAAGTCACATCAAAGCATCAAACCCTAGAAGGAGCAACAAGACAAGTTACAGGTCATTTTTGAGAGTTTTAGACACAGATTGATGCAAAAAAGGGAAATATCAACCGAGACACACAAAATCAGGACCTGAATTCTTGGAAAGCATCAAGAGGACTAGGTCACCACTATTGGCAACCTTGTCCCTATGCTAAGCCTGAAAAAGGGTTTTTGCATTTTTGGGTATGCTTTTCCCTAAAACCTGGTCCGACAGATTTTCCCGATAGGAGGACTAGGTTGCCCAACTTGGTGTAAGTGTCCCTCTATTGATTTCAGGAATTTTATAGAATATTCTAGAGCCTCTCATCTCTAGCATCACATTTCAAAGTGCACAAATTATCAACTCTCCCATTTACATTGTCTTCTACATACATTTAGGGCATATAGCTTAGTTAGTTTGCATTAGTTTAGATTTACTTTTTTTACATTTCACACATTAGATTAGTATTGTTTCATCGACATTACTCCAAACAACCTACACATTAGAATTAATTTGTGTATGAGCAAGGACCAGGTTCAAGAAAATGAACCACCAAAAATATGCAAAATACAGAAAGAGGATTCCCTAATGACCTCCTAGGTTTTTTCACCTAGAAGCTAACTTTGGAAGAATGGCTCTCTTTCACACTACTGGTTTGATGTTTTTGGGTGTTCATTCAAAGATAGATTAGGGGTTTTGATGTGTGTGAATGTTTCTAAATGAAATGAACTGAAAGTAAAAGCTAACTATGAATGTAAAACCGATAAAATACAACTATGCTAGAAAATACATTGAGACATACAACTATGTACAAGATAACCTAAGAAATATAAACAAACTATTATAAAAATGGATAATATTGAAGAGGTGTGAACCTGGAATCTTGCAAGGACTAGAAATTTTGTTTTATCTGTTGTCTATGTTGAAAGGGACACTTGTGCCAAGCTGGGCAACCTAGTTCTTTTTTAGGAAAATTCTAGAAAACTGCTCCGGAGCCCATTACAGCCAAAAGGGTATCCAAATTTACCAAAATCCTGGAAAATAGATTCAATGGGACTAGGTCTCCCAATGTAGCCACCTAGTTCTCTTCTAAATTTTTGTGAACAAGAAGATGGAATCTGGAGCCCTAGGTCTGTATTTTCTATTTCTCCAGGTGTCCAGCCTCGAAAATGTAGAATCTGATCTGTGGAGGTCTTCCAAGCTTGAACTAGGGTTTCTTTGACCCTAGAGAGATTGGGAAAGTTTATGACTAATATTTCACCTTGGTTATTTTCCTAATCTTCCTAGAATACCTACAAATCACACAAAGAGATGAAGAAATATTGATTGTTAGAGTATGGGGGCTTGCCTTGGTCAAGCCCCTTTTAGATAATCAAATAAAATGAAGATGCAATGAAGTAAAGCATGAAATGATGTATGAGACAATGGATTTTACCTTTCCATGATGTTTGATCTTGAGTTTCAACAATGGAGGTTCGATCCTTCAGTCTTTTAGTAAGATGTCATGTTGACCTAGAATATGAAACTCTAGCTTGCTTGAGAATAAGGAGTGATGAGAGATCAGAGGAGAGATTGAGTTGAGAAGAAAAATGAGTGTCTCTTATGAGAAATTATGGTTTTGAAGCTTATTTATACAAGTTATGCCCTAATTTTCTCGAAATAACAGCATACAGGCCAACGTTTAGGGTTCTAGAGACAAGAATCCTGAAAGAAATTAAGTTAAATTTGAAATGTTTCCCACATGGGACTAGGTCTCCCAAGGTGGTGACCTAGTCCACCTAGGAAAATTTGATTGGTTTCCAGGGATTATTATATGGTTATTGATGATCTTGTCAGGATTGTCTTCATAAAACAAACTAAGATTGGACATTAATGAGGATTAAAGTGTCATTATAGCATAAGAAAGGGTTGATTTGGTGAAGACAAGTGAAGGAAAGTGTGAATTTGTTTTACAAAACCTTACAACACTTCGGGAAAAGGCTTGGAAAGGGGTAAAAAGAGGCTAAAAAAGGTCCAAACTCTATAGGAAAAGGTCCAAATGAGCGAAAAGTGGCAACATCTACACTTTTTGGTGACACATTTAGCCCCCACTTTAGTGAGAGGATGAACTTGCTTCAAATGCACACTAAAGTAGCCCAATTGAGACAACAAAGAATGAAAAAGAACAAGAACAAGAAAGATGAAGGAGGTGGTCAATTCCCTAAGGATTTGAGATTCTAAGTCAACTTGACATCAATTCAAACAAAATTCAAGGGTGAATGCTTTATAGTAAAACAAGATGCATGATCATGCAATGATGAGTATTAGTATGAAGAGAAGTGTAAAGATGTGCTCACTCTAAGGCCACATAACATCAAGTAATCTACGAGGTGAGTTGTCCCAAAAGGTGAGAAACATGCAATCGATTGGTATGTACTCACAAAGGTGGCTATGAGGAAATTCATGTCACTTGTTGGGCTTCCCACTTATATATACCAAAGTTATACCTCATGATAACTTTGATAAGGAACCACAAAAGAAAGTGATGTTTGAAAATGATTTTGTTCAATGTGATTTTTCTTTGTTTATGCAATGTCTTAACCTAGGGAACATTATGTGTAATTTTTCCAAGAGAGGAAAAGTGAAAATTTAAATATCTTATATGCAAGAGAGGAAAGGGATCATCTTGTATGCAAAAGAAGAAAAATGAAAATGTCTCAACCTGAGAAAAATTGTACCTAATGTTTCACAGAGAGGGACTCACAACAAAAAAGAAAGATCTCAGAATGAAAATGTGAGTAGTGAGGTATGACCCCACTTTAAAGGAATTGCTACACACCATTCTATGATAAATTGATTTAAAGTAGAAGAGGAGGAAGAGGACATGAGAGGTTGTTAAAAAATCTATATGCCGAGTCATATGTTCCCAATAAGCTGCATCATAAAAGGGGGTGTATGTCACATGCCAGTCAATCTTAAGACATGCCATCCACATCCCAATATTGTTGTTATATGTTCACGAAAGGTTAATGAGTATTCAAAAGAGACAACGAAAAATGACATATGAGGGCAGAGGTTACCTAACCCCTTTCCCCGTCTTAGTGCAAGAGAAGAGTAAGCTTGAAAGGATTAACGAGATCCATGGTTGAGATAAAATCAGTATCGATTAAAGGAAATAGGTGCCTCCATATAAGAGAGCACGAAAATATTTAGGATGTTGGTGTTTACAACTCAAGGCCTTACACTCATTAGTGTGATGACCATGAACTTAGTGGTAAGAAAAAAAGGAATGTTTGGTGGAGCATTTCTTTCAAGTTCGGGGAGGGACATATATAAATTGATTTGGAGGAGTCTGAACAAGATACCTGCTTGATCAAGGGGAGAAGGTGATTCTTTGGTTTGTAACAAAGATGTGTCCTACTTAGTATAGGATGGTAGACCTACACAAGGTTCTATAGATTGTGAGATTTTGTACACTCTCTTATAGGAGTTTGTAAAAATTGAATCAGTAGGGTTATGCGAGAAAACATTTGTGTTAAGAAAAAAGTCCTTTTTTGGTTTCAAAGGATCACGTTCTAAGGTTTGGTTGGGAAGGTGAGAGGGGATGATGTTGATGTTAGAGGAAGGATTGATGATCTCGATTAAAGAAAAAAATCCAAGACCATGATGTGTTTTTTGTGTGTTAGGCTTCATAGTGTTGGAAATACGTTGTTCATTAGGCCCACAACCTTTTGCCACTATATCCAAGTTCCTTCATGAGCTCATAGAGTTTTTTCAACAATTTTGGATTGGGTGAGGGTTTATTATTCGCATAGGTGGATAAATTAGTTGAGTTGGATGCTTTCAAAGGATTGCTTGAGTCATGTGTTGACAAGATTGTGTTTCCCATTGTAGAGTCTTTGTGTATGGTCTTGGAATCTCCTAATAAAGAAGGGGTGAAGTTTAAGGAACCCAGATCATCCAAAGGTAGACATTGTATAGGTTCCACTTTCTTGGTAGGTGTGGATATGGTGGGGAGTTTGGATTGGTTTTTCTCAAGGTGTAAGAAACTATAAGTCTTAGGATCAGTGTCGAGTGTGTACACCTTTTTGTTGTAGATGTACTTCATCTTTTGATGAAGAGTGTGCGGGACTCCATTCATTGGATGAATCGATGGCCTCTCTAAGAGGAGGTTAGATGAAATATCATTAGGCATAACATGGATCAATGTGTCTAATGTGGCCACTCCAACTATAAGAGGCAAGGTGATAACACCAAGCATATTTTGTCCTACACTGTCACATCTAGTTTTAGATAAGGAGGTAAGTCGGATGGTTGATTTATCAATATGGAGCCTATCCAAGAGATGGACACTGCACACATTAACTACAGAGCCATTATCAACAAGGGTTAGATTGATCACTATGCATTTGTATTGAGATATGATCATGAAAGCTTCAACTTTGTTTTGCACATCTAAAGGAGGGAGCTCACTTCGGTGGAAAACAATGTCAACATTCAAGCCTTGAATCATAGTTGCAATGCCATTTTTTGCATAGTAGAAGCGACATTAATTTGTTGTAAGGTTTCCTACATAATGTTCTGATAGTGAGGTAAGGCTTGAATAAGGTCCCATACAAATATTTTGTGGGAGTATTCCTTAATTGGTCAACAATTTCATACTCCCTAAGAAAGGAATTTAAGTGAGGGGCAGCAGGAAGAATCAAAGGGGATGAAGCTAAGGATGTTATGGCTAATGGTTAGGAATATAGGTTATTTAGAGTGTAATGTGTATGAAAAATTATATTATGACTCAATTTCTCTAACACATTAGGCTTAGGTGGGGAGAGAGTGAATTCAGGTTTAGAAGGTGGAGAAAGAATGAGTTGAGGTTGAATAATATTAATATCCCCTTTGGAAAAAAGTCAAAGTTATCCTTGGTTTGCATCATGATATCCTCTCTAAGAGGAGAGAGTTTAGAAGAACTAAAAGCTTGATGTTCTTGAAAGTCAAGGAGTGGTTCTTCTAAAATAACATCATCATTATTAGGGGAATGATCAATGATGGGGTAGGGAGGAGAGGGGTGGGTAAGAGGGGAGTCTATTTGATTTTCTAAGGTCTTGTTCTCTTGTTTGATCCCATCTACCCTAGAAGGAGAACATGGAAGAGGTTAATCACATGCTTCATCACAAGTGGGGAGGCATCAAGAGAAGATCCACTATAATTGTCAAGTAGATTATCCCAAAGGGGAGGAGCATTAGAAAAGTGAGGTTCAAGAGTCTCATGACTTGTTATAGGAATTACTTCTAACACCAACCTATCCTCTTTGTATCGAGGAAGGATATTAGAAGACAAACAAGTTTGAGAATCATGGTGAGGGAGACTAGGTAAGGTGATGTCAAGAAATATGTTTATGATTTCATCATGTTGTTTAATGTTTGGAAAAGGGGGATGAGGTTAGGGAAAATCAAGACACTCAACTCTTATAGCTTATGTCACCAACATAAGTTCGTCACTAATAGGAGAGGTATAGGGAGAAGCACAAGTATGATTGTTATGATTGTCAACACAAATAACCTCATCAACGGGTAATGCAATATTAACAATGGTGTCAATGGTTTGGTTATTAACATGTTCTTTGATGAATTCATTACTATAATCTACATTGAACTCATAAGAAGGAATGATAAATTTATGCAATCCATTTGAAACCAAATGAAAGTCACATATTTTAAAATAAAAAATTGTAAGAGGGAAGAGGAAAGAGAATGAAATGCAATAATTTAAACTAAAATATTGAAATGCAATTTTCAAATGGGAAACAAGGTATTTTGTTTATTACACTATGCAACAATCTAAAAAAGAAGTGTAGGATATGCAAAATTGAAACTAAGCAATGCATGCAATGAGCTAATTTAAGCTATTTCTAATAAAATAAATGTAACAAGAACACAACCTATTGATACATGGAGGTAATGGCACAAAACAAAATCTTAAGAAATGGGTTTTCAACTCTCTAAAGGGACTTTTTAGAAGCCTAAAGAGACTAGGTCACCTAGGATGGCGACCTAGTCCTCCTGGTCATTTTTTTGAGATTTGATAGATAATTTTGATGGATGTGGGTGGTTTATGGGTTGTAAAATGAAGATATAAGAATAAAATGAAAAATTTCAGACAATTTGTAATGATTTAAGTACAAAAATGCAACCAACATGCACTTTTCACTAATACAAATTTTGGAGCCCTAGAATGAAACTTCACTAATCCAATCTGTAGTGGAAGTTAATTCTAGGATGCTAAAAAAGTCCAAATAAGAAGAGAGGATGTTTAAGGTCAGGTTCACCAAAATGAACCAGCAAAAACATGCACAATAGGGAAAGAGGATTCCATAATGAGCTCCTAGGTTTTTTCACCTAGAAGCTAATTTTGAAAGAATGGATCTCTTTCATAGTACTGGTTTGGTGTTTTTGTGTGTTCATTCAAAGATAGATTATGGTTTTTGATGTGTGTGAATGTGTCTAAATGAAATGAACTGAAAGTAAAAGATAACTATGAATGTAAACCCTATGAAATACAACTATTCTGGAAAACACATTGGTATATGCAACTATGTACAAGATAACCTAAGAAATATAAACAAACCATTACATAAACGGATAAGATTGAAAAGGTGTGCACCTAGAATATTTTAGGGGCCTTAAATTCTATTGTATTTTTTTTCGAAGCCAAAATGAACTCTTGTACCAAGCCGGGTGACTTAGTCCTTTTTCGGGAAAATTCTAGAAAACTGCTCTAGAGCCTATTTTAGCCAAAAGAGTACCTAGATTTACAAAAATACTTGGGAAAGCACTTTAGTGGGACTAGGTTGCCCAAAGTGGCGAGCTAGTCCTCTTCTAAATTTCTAGTTTTTTTGGTTTCTCCATGTGTTCAGTCTCAAAAATGTAGAATCTGATCTATGGAAGTCTTCCAAGCTTCAACTAGGGTTTTTTCAACCCTAGAGAGCTTGGGAAAGTTATTGACTAATCTTTCACCTTGGTTCTTTTACTAATCTTCCTACAAGACCTACAAATAACACAAAGAGAAGAAGAAATGTTGATTGTTAGAGTATGGCGGCTTGCCTTGGTCAAGCCCCTTTTAGATAATCAAATCAAATGAAGTAAAGCATGAAATGAAGTATGACACAATGGATTTCACCTTTCCATGATTTTTGATATTGAGTTGCAGCAATGGAGGTTCAACCCTTAAATGCTTCAACAAGATGTCTTATTGACCTAGAATATGAAACCCTAGCTTGCTTGAGATGGAGTGATGAGAGATGAGAGGAGAGATTGAGTTTAGAAGAAAAATGAGTGTCTCTTATGATAAATTATGGTTTTGAAGCTTATTTATATAATTTATGCCCTAATTTTAACGAAATAAAACCATACAGACTGACCTTTAGGGTTTTAGAAACAAGAATCCCAAAAGAAATTAAGTTAAATTTGAATTTTATGCCACATGGAACTAGGTCATCCAAGGTGGTGACCTAGTTCACCTAGGCAGATTTGATTGGTTTTCGGGGATTATTATGTGGTTATTGATGCTTGCTGGGATTGTCTTCATAAAACACACTAAGATAGGACATGAATGATGATTAAGGGGTCATTATAGGATAAGAAAAGGTTGATTTGGTGAAGAAATCCTAGGAAAGTGTGAAAATTTTTTAAACACCTTACAAGACTTTGGCACAAGGCTTCGAAAGAGGTAAAAAGAGGCTAAAAAAGTCCAAAATCCATAGGAAAGGCTTCAAATGAGTGAAAAGTGTCAACTTCTACAGTTTTTTGTAACACATTTAGCCCTCACTATAGTGAGAGGATGAACTTGATTCAATGTCACACTATAGTAGCCCAATGGAGATGAAAAGGAATGATGAAGAAGAAGAATGAGAAAGATGAAGGAGGTGGTCAAACCCCCAGGGATTTGAGATTCTAAGTGAACTTGACATCAATGCAAAAGACATTCAAGGGTGGATGCATTACTATAAAACAGGATGCATGATCATGAAATGACAAGGATTAGTATGAAGAGAAGTGTAAAGATGCACTCACTCAGGGGCCATTAAACATCAGGTCATCCGTAGGGTGAGTTCTCCCAAAAGGTGAGAAACATACACTCGATTGGTATGTACTCACAAAGGTGGCTATGGGGAAAGTCATGCTTCTTGTTGGGCTTCCCACTTAACTTTACCAAAGTTATACCTTGTAATAACTTTGATAAGGTGCTAGAAAAGAAAGTGATGTTTGAAAATGATTTTGTTCAAAGAGATTTTTCTTTGTTTATGTGATGTCTCAACCTAGGGAACATTATGCATAGTGTTGCCAAGAGAGATAAATTGAAAATGTACTCATCTTATATGCAAGAGAGGCAAGGGCTCGTCTTGTATGCAAAAGAGGAAATATGTAAATGTGTCAACCTAAGAAACATTGCACCTAATTTTTCCAAGAGAGGGAATCATAGAAAAAGAAAGATAGCACAATGAAAATGTGAGTGGTGATGTATGCCCCCACTTTCAAGGAATTTCTACACACCGTTCGATGAGAAATTTCTTTAAAGTAGAAGAGGAGGAAGAGGACATGAGATCTTGTTTAAAAATCCCTATGTCAATTCATATGTTTCCGATAAGTTGCATCATGAAAGGTGGTGTATGTCACATGCGAGTCAATCTTAAGACATGTCATCCACATCCCAAGCTTGTTTTTATATGTTAATGAAAGGTTAAGGAGTAGTTGAAAGAGACAACGACAAGTGAAATATGAGGGAAGAGGTTACCTAGCCCCTTGCCCCCACTTAGTGCAGGACAAGAGTGAGCCTAAAAGGCTTAATGAGATGCATGGTTCAGTGAAAATTAGTATCGATTAGAGGAAGTAGGTTCCTCCACATAAGAGAGAGCATGGAAATCCATAATATGTTGGATTTTACAACTCAAGGCCTTACACTCATTAGTGTGATGGCCATGAACTCCGTGGTAAGCACAAAAGGAATATTTGGTGGAGCATTTCTTTCAAGTCCGAGGAGGGAGAGATATCAAGTCATCTTGGAGGTGTCTCAACAAGATACCCACTTGATCAAGGGGAGAAGGTGATTCTTTGGTTTGTATCAAAGATGTGTCCTTTTTAGTATAGGATGGTATACATGTTACCTATTTTTTGCTACAACTCAAAATAGGTAGAGCGGAAATTTTGAAAATTCAATTGAAGGGTAAACTAGGTACACAATTTCTCTATTAAGTATCTATTATTGTGCAAAAGATTGATTAAAAGTAAGTTTATGTTTTATAATGCAAGTAAATTTTAAAATAATATCATATATTTGCATAAGAAATGTTTTATTCATACTGTAAAAACATGAGGTCCCACACAAGTCGTGGGAGTAACTATATCTCATCAGATATAAGATAACAAATAAATGCAAGAAATAGAAATACATAAAATTTAAAATGGGACCCGTCATTTCCTGGTGAATGAAGAATCCCATTGTTGAAGACTTTGTCAACATCGTTGAGTCATCCAATTCAGGCTCCAAAAAGAAATCTGCAAGGGTGAAAAGAGGTGTTAGAGCTCAGGGTTCCACACAAATCCTATGCATCTCTAATCATGAAATTATTTTATACCTTATATCTGATCAAGAAAAGAATATGAGCATTGAAGATTCATGAAATCCAAGGAAAATCATCAGAACAACATCCAATCCATTATTTTTTTATCTAACATGTTTGTTGAATGTGCACATACAAGTACAATCATATCATTCAGATATTGCTCAAAGGTTATGTGTGGTGGAAAATGTGGCTCCCACAAGGGTTGAGCCCAGCACATGACAATGACATAAGCAACATGTAAAAGCAAAGAAATCATAGTTATCATGTTCACAGGTAAATAATGGCAGCATTATGATATTCTCTCAAGTCAATTCCTCAATGGTGCATGATGACAATACAATCAAATCTAAAACAGAGTAAATTCCATATTCAAAGCTCAACTATCTCTTTGAAGTAAAGAATATAACAGATTTCATGGATTAAATGAGACATTTGAAGGGAAATGTGTAGCATTAAAATTTTATGAGCATATATTTAGAATTTCTCATCTCATACATCAGCTTCCTATTGTGTTAATATTGGTTCCATGGTCATTATCTCAAGAGCTATCATGAAGAAAGTTTATAAATATATGAAAGCTCAAGGGAAGCAAGGGATGATCATTCAAGGACAATAGAAATGTAACATTTAGAGAAGCAATGATCATTCGAAGGAGACACTATTTCTGAATCAGATAAAAGCACAATATTCAAGGTGCCTTTGAGTGCCTTTTTAATGCAAGTATTCTGAGGAAGTAAAGCATATAGTAAAGAGAGTTTGGGAATTTTTTGTAAATAAATCACTATTGCATGTACAACACAGTGAAACATCCTTCACTATAATGCAAAATATAGTTTTAAGTGCCATTCTGATAGTGTAGTCACCATGCTAGTTATGCATGTTGCAGACCAAAGGTAGATTGGAGACTGTTATAAAATATAAGAGAAGGAAAATATTAAGATATCAAGGATAGGGTTTCAATACTGATCCATGGAGACGAAGTTCCAAGGTCTAGACAACTATGGCTGCAGCTTCCTGACAAACTTTAGAGAAAAACTGGAGGGCCTTTTCTTGGATTTTATTCTTGAGGTTACATTATATTGTGAATTATTGCTATTACTAAGAAGAAATCACTTATTAATTTCTTATTACATCTTCTATTATCATTGAGAGTAATTTATGAATGTAAAACATTAAGCCTCTATATAGGCAGCTGGATGTTAAGAATGCAGGTAATCTGAATAAGGGAATAAGGGACTGTGAAAGCTGAGTTGTTAGTGTTATTGCAACAAAAAGGAAAAGAAAGGATCAAAGGAGGAAAAATCTAAAAGGGAGGTACCTTTATTTCCTTGTGTTGAGAAAACAAAAATAGACAACTGTAATCTAGAAACTAGATCCTGTGTATCAGAAGTAAGTGCTGACATTGAATTGAATCTAGGTGAGACCTCTCCAAGAAGAGGAATCATCAATTCAGATGACAAGGAATCAAGAATTAGGTTTTTCAAGAGGAAGAAACTTTAGTATTGAAGATGAAGCAAGGAGAAGAAGAACTCACACTGGATATATAGGTAGATTACAAGTATAATTCATAAAGGTATACACAAAGGTATTTCAGTATACCATGAATCATTGAAGGAACAACATTTCCATGATTAAGGGCACAATCAAATAACATGAAAGAAAGAAAAACCCTTATGAGATGTGAGACCATATGATTAGATTACTTGATATAGCACAAAAAACAAATACCCTAAACAAGGGATCTCAAGGGCACAGGTGAACAATAACAATACCCAGAATGCACAATAGCTGCAAGGTGAGGGTTTCAAGATACAATCCTAAATTTTTCTAGTTTCAAAGCTACCAATAAAGTTGTTCCTTTTATTTCTCACAATAATGGAAGAAAAGAGCTTGATTTTTAAGTAAATGACCCTCGAATTTATTCTCAGGCAAAGCCAAACCCACATGGGTTCATTATGCAATTACAGAAATGAGAAAATAACCCAGAAATAATATAGAAAACTGCAACCATAGAGTTGAAGGAGTTTCAAAACAAAATATATATTACATGGACGAGGCTAGAAGTTTCTTTTTACATTTTCATTCACTATGGGGATCGAATAAAAGAAAACTCTATAGGAATAGGAAAAGAAATGGAGAAAAATTTGAATAGAAAAAGTTTATCTTCCTTATTTCTAGAGAATTTTTTCCTCAAACCTACAAACTTCTTCTTTAGTTTTTCTCCAAGAGGATACTCATTCTCTTCATGGTGGCCATTAACTCAGAGAAGTATTAAAAGATAAAAAGGGCACAAGCAAAAAGAAAAAAACACATCAGAATATAGCTCTGGCCATGACATAAAAGAAGCTTGAAGTTACTTAAAATGAGAAGTAAAGTCCAAATTTATGTCTGGGAAAATTTTACCGTGCTCTTCTGGTGTAGTTCTTTGAGAGAGCTCTAAAAAAAAATCAAGAAACATATCAGTTCGAGTTCAGACCCTCTCCATGGTGGTTGCCAACACCAGTCTTATCTCAAAATACAAAGTGATAAGGAGAAAAAATGATTAGGGATTCAATACTTTTACATATTTTCCCTAATTTGAGTGAAGCTTTTTGACTGATGTTTAAAAATAAAAATCATTGAATTTTATTTTCCCATGAGTATTGACTTCTAAGTGAATTTACTCATTTTTTTTCCTTTTTACTCATGATTAGAGGTGATTAATCAAGTGCGTGGAGATTACTTTGCATATTTTAAAAAATAATCTAAATAAATATTCAAGGTAATTATTTCCTTGATATTTATCATAGCATGCAAAATATACAAGAGGATACTCATGCAAAATGGAGATGAGAAGTGAAGCTTAAGTTATTTTTGAGCTCATTACTCATGTGAAATGGAGAAAGGAGGTGGAACTAAGACTGATGCATTCATTGGATGTTTCAAAGTTTTCCTTTCACTTTCAGTCAAACTGGAGTTATTTTAAAGTACACTTGAATCAAGTGTGTCATTTGGAGAAGTTTGAGGCTAGTTTGGTGGTGATATTTCCATTTTTGTTCCCCTTTTTCTATGGTTTTTTCCTTTGCTCATGAGAAGCATGCAATTATTTTTCTCACTTTCAGTTAGCTTGGAGTTTCAACTCTTGGATGCTTTATGCATCCCTTTTTGTGTATATTGAGGAAAGGACTTAGTTTTCCTCAGTTCTTTCCTTTTATCCTCTTGCAATTTTTGCGGAGTGAGAGATTTGTAACTCATTTTTACAGTGATTAATATATTTAGCAACTTTTACAGGTTATGGAATATTGTTACTTGCAAAGTTTTTTCCTTCCATTTCGTTAAAATTGGGTGTTTCCCTTCTCATTTTCAGGTGTCTTGTATGTTGTGAATGATTTGGATCCAAATTTAACAAGTTTAAATTTCAAAACCTTTAAATTTTTGTGTCATACATGAATGCATGTATACTAAAGAATTTTTAGTCACGAGTCATAGGTTGTGAAAACACCATTTCCCTCATAGAGGATACATGATCAGGTCTTTTTATGAAATACTTATGTGATTAAATTGCCCGATTTGAGTTGTGAAAACATATTTTATGATTAATAGTTCTGAATAAGTCTAATGTTCATTTACATTTAGGTGTTTTACAATTCATATTTAAGTCCAGTTTATGCATTTATTTCAAGCCCTTCTTCCCTTTTCCAAACAAGTTACACGTAATCATTAGAATATCATAAAGGAAGTCGGCCCAGAATCTAGAGGTCTAGTTGCATATAGGGTACCCACAACCTGGAATTAGTCCAATGTTACATGAGATTGCAGAGATTTCTAACCTTGTATGTGGGTACAAATCCCTACGATAATAGTACCTACACAAATTTCTATAGATTGTGAGATTTTTCACACTCTCTTATAGGAGTGTGTAAACTCTGAATCAATAGGGTTATGCGAGATAAAATTGGTGTTAAGAAAAGAGTCCTTTGTTGGTTTCAAAGGATCACTTTTTAAGGTTTGGTTGGTAAGGTGAGGGGGATTGATGTTTATGTTGCAGGGAGGCTTGATGATCTTGATTAAAGGACAAAATCCAATACCATGATATGTTGTTTGTGTGTTAGGCTTGATAGGGTTGCAAATACCTTGTTCGTTAGTACCACATTCTTTTCCACTATAGCCAAGTTGCTTCATGATCTCATAACCTTTTCCATAGAGATTTTTAGCCACTTTTAGATTGAGTGAGGGTTCATTATTCACATATATGGCTAGATTAGTTGAGGTGGATTCTTTGAAAGGATCGATCGAGTCTTGTGTTGAAAAGATTGTGTTTCCTATTATAAAGTATTTGTGTATGGTCTTCAAATCTCCTAAAAAAGAAGGGGTGAATTTTAAGGAACCCCAATCATCCAAGGGTGGATGTTGTACAAGTTCCACTTGCTTGGTAGGTGTGGACATGGTGAGGAGTTTGGATTGGTTTTTCTCAAGGTGTAAGACACTATAAGGCATAGGATCAGCGTCGAGTATGTACACTTTGTTGTTGTATATGTACTTCATCTTTCGATAAAAAGTGCAAGTCACTTCATTCATTGCATGAACCCATGGCCTGCCTAAGATGAGGGTAGATGAAATATCATTAGGCATAACATGGATCAATGTGTCTAATGTGGCTACTCCAACTATAAGAGGAAAAGTGATCACACCAAGTGGTTTTTGTCGTACACTATCAGATCAAGTGATAGATAAGGAGGTAGGTCAGATGGTTGATTTATCAATATGGAGCCTATCCAAGAGATGGATGCTACAAAAAATAACTATAAAGCCATTATAAAAAAGTGTTTGATTGATCCCTATGCATTTGTATTGAGATATAATCATGAAAGATTTAGCTTTGTTTTGCACATCCAAAGGAGGGAGCTCACTTTTGTGGAAAATAATGTCAAGGTTCAAGCCTTGAATCATAGCTGCAATGTTGAATTTTTTTGCGTAGTAGAAGGGACAAGAATTTGTTGTAAGGTTTCTTGCATCATTTTATGATAGTGAGGGGAGTCTTGAATAAGGTCCCATAAAGATATTTTTGTGGGAGTACTCCTTAATTGGTCAACAAGTTCATACTCCCTAAGAAAGAAATTTAAGTGAGAGGCAACATGAAGAATTGGAGGGGATGAAGGTAAGGATGTTGAGGCTGATGGTTGGGAATGCAAGTTATTCTGGGTGTAATTTGTATGAGAAATGGTATTATGACTCAATTGGTCTAACACATTAGGCTTAGGTGGGGAGAGAGTGAATTCAAGTTTAGAAGGTGGAGAAAGAATGAGTTGAGGTTGAATAATACTAACATCCCCTTTGTAAGGACAATCAATGTTATCCTTGGTTTTCATCATGATATCCTCCCTAGGAGGAGAGAGTTTAGAAGAACTACAAGCATCATGTGCTTGACAGTCAAGGAGTGGTTCTTCTAAAATAATGTCATCACTAGTAGGGGAATGATCAATGATGGGGTAGAAAGGAGAGGGGTGGGTAAGAGGGGAGTCTATTTTATTGTCTAAGGTATCATTATCTTATTCCATACCATCTACCCTAGTAGGAGAGCATGGAAGAGGTTCATAACATGCTTCATCACAAGGGGGCGAGGCATCAAGAGAAGATCCACTATGATTATCAAATAGATTATCCCAAAGGGGAGGAGCATTAGGAAAGGGAGGTTCAAGAGTCTCATGACTTGTTATAGGTATAGCTTCTAACACTAGTCAAACTATCCTCTTTGCATCGAGGAAGGATATTAGAAGAGGGTAGATTTTGAGTGTCATGGTTAGGGAGACTAGGTAAGGTGGTTTCAAGAAATGTGTTTATGATTGCATCATGTTGTTGTTTGATGTTTGGCAAAGGGGGATGAGGAGAGGGACAATCAAGACCCTCAATTCTTGTAGCTTATGCCACCAAAACACCTTCACTAGTAATAGGAGAGGTATAGGGAGAAGAACAAGTATGATTGTTATGATTGTCAACACAAATAACCTCATCAAGGGGTAATGCAATGTTAAGAATGGTGTCAATGGTTTGGTTATTAACATGTCCTTTAATGATTTCATTATTATAATCTACATTGAACTCATAAGAAGGAATGTTGAATTTATGCAATCCATTTGAAACCAAGTCGAAGCCACATCTTTTAAAAGCAAACATTGTTAGAGGGAAGAGGAAAGAGAATGCAATGGAATAATTTAAACTAAAATATTGAAATGTAATTTTCAGATGGGAAACAAGGTAATTTTCTTATTACACTATGCAACAATCTGAAAAAGAAGTGTAGGATTTGAAAAATTGAAACTAAAGAATACATGAAATGAGCTAATTTAAGCTAGTTATAATAAATTACATGTAACATAAACACAACCTATTGATAAAGGGAGCTAATGGCACAAAATGAAAGCTTTAAAATTGGGTTTTCAGCTCTGTAAAGGGAAGTTTCAAAAGCCTAAAGGGACTATGTCACCCAACATGGCGACATAGTCCTCATAATTATTTTGAGATTTGATAGATAATTTTGATGTATGTGTGTGTTTTCTGGGTTGTACAATGTAGATCTAAGAAGAAAATCTAGAATTTTAGACAGTTTTTAATGATTTAAGTACAAAAATGCAACCTACATGCACTTTTCACTAATGCAATATGTAATGCAAGTTAATTCTAGAATACTAAATAAGTAAAAATCATAACAGAGGATGTTGAAGGTCAGGTTCACAAAAATGAGCCACCAAAAACATGCACAATAGGGAAAGAGGATTCCCCAATGAGCTCCTAGGGTTTTTAACCTACAATCTAACTTTGGAAGAAGGGTTCTCTTTCACACTTAGTTACTGGTTTGGTGTTTTTTGGTATTCATTCAAAGATAGATTAGGGGTTTTGATCTATTTGCATTTGTTTAAATGAAATGAATTAAATTTAAAAGCTAACTATGAATGTAAAACCTATGAAATACAACCATTCTAGACAACACATTGAGATATGCAACTATGTACAAGATAACCTAAGAAATATAAACAAACTATTATAGAGATGGATAAGATTTAAGAAGTGTGCACCTGTAATCTTGTAAGGGCTAGAAATGATGTTGTATTTGTTTTCGAAGTTGAAAGGGACACTTGTGCCATGTGAGGTGACCTAATCCTTTTTTTGGAAAATTGTGGAATACTACTTTAGAGCCTGTTTCAGCCAAAAGGGTATTCAAATTTACCAAAATCCTTGGAAAATAACTTAAGTGGGAATAGGTTGCCGAAAGTGGGGACCTAGTCCTCTTCTGAATTTATGTGACCAAGAAAATGGAATTTGGAGCCTTATGTCTGTGTTTTTTGTTTCTCCATGTGTCTAGCCCCAAAAAAGTAGAATCTAGTCTGTGGAGTTCTTCCAAGCTTCAACTAGGGTTTCTTCAACCCTAAAGAGCTTCAGGAAAGTTTTTGACTAATATTTCACCTTAGTTCTTCACCAAATCTTCCTATAAGACCTACAAATCACACAAAGAGAAGAATAAATGTTGATTGTTAGAGTATGGGGGCTTGTCATGGTCAAGCCCCTTTTAGATAATCAAATCAAATGAAGAGACAATGAAGTAAAGCATGAAATGAAGTATGAAACAATGGAGTTTACCTTGCCATGATGTTTAATCTTGAGTTGCAATATTGGACGTTCAAGCCTTCACTGGTTCAGTAAAATGTGTTGTCGACCTAGAATATGAAACCCTAGCTTGGTTGAGAAGGACTGATGAGAGATGAGAGGGGAGATTCATTTGATTAGAAAAATGAGTGTCTCTTATGAGAAACTAGGGTTTTGAAGCTTATTTATATAAGTTATGACCTAATTTTCCTGAAATAACATGATATAGGCTGACCTTTAGGGTTTTAGAGACAAGAATCCCAAAAGAAATTAAGTTAAATTTGAAATTTATGCCACATAGGACTAGGTTACCCAAGGTGGCGACCTAGTCCACTTGGGAAGATTTGATTGGTTTTGGGGATTTTTATGTGGTTATGGATGCTTGTTGAGATTGTCTAAATAAAACAAACTAAGATAGGACATGTATGAGGATTATGGGGTCATTATAGCATAAAAAAGGGTTCATATGGTGAATATAAGCCTAGGAAAGTGTGAAAATGTTTTACAACACTTTACAACACTTTGAAACAAGGCTTGGAAAGGGGCAAAAAGAGGCCTAAAAGGTCCAAAATCTATAGTAAAAGGTCCAAATGAGGCAAAAATGTCAACATCTACACTTTTTGGCGACAGATTTAGCCCCCACTTTAGTGAGAGGATGAAATTGCTTCAAACTCACACTAAAGTAGCCCAATGGATACAACAAAGAATGATAAAGAAGAAGAGCGTGAAAGATGAAGGAGGTGGTCAAGCCCCCAAGGATTTGAGATTCGAAGTCAACTTGACATCAATGAAAAAGACATTTAGGGGTGAATGCATTACAGTAAAACAAGATGCATGATCATGCATTGACAAGGATTAGTATTAAGAGAAGTGTAAAGATGCGCTCACTCTAGGGCCACAGAACATCAAATCATCCATGAGGTGAGTTGTCCCAAAAGGTGAGAAACATACACTTGATTTGTATGTACTCACAAAGGTGGCTATGGGGAAAGTCATGCTAATTGTTGGGCTTCCTGATTAACTATACCGAAGTTATACATCATAATAAATTTGATAAGGCACCACAAAAGAAAGTGATGTTTGAAAATGATTTTTTTCAAAGGAATTTTTCTTTGTTCGTGTGATGTCTCAACCTAGGGGACATTATGCGTAATGTTTCCAATAGAGGAAAAGTGCATATGTAATCATCTTGTATGCAAAACAGGAAAAAAGTAAATTTCTCAACCTGATCAACATTATACCTAATATTTCAAAGAGAGGGAATCACATGAAAAAAGGAAGATCGCACAATGAAAATGTGAGTGGTGATGTATTCTTTGGCGAGGGGAGGTGTGAATTCCCCTCTCACTACAAAGTGTGGAATAATCTCCATCTGATGTCTAAACTAATCTAACTAAACTTTTTGATCAAAAAATATGCACAATAGGGAAAGATGAATCCCCAATTAGCTCCTAGGATTTTTCACAATAGGGAAACAAACAATGAAGTAAATAATGAAATGAAGTATGAATTTGTTTTTTTTTACCTTTTGATGATGCTTGATCTTGAGTTGCAACAATGGAGGTTCAACCCTTGAGTGCTTTAGCAAGATGTCTTGTTGGCGTAGAATATGAAACCCTACCTTTTTTGAGAAGGAGAGATTGAGTTGAGAAAAATATGAGTGTACGTTATGAGAAATTAGAGTTTTGAAGCTTATTTATACAAGTTATTCCCTAATTTTCTTGAAATAACACCATACAAGCTGACATTTAGGGTTTTAGAGACAAGAATACTGAAAGAAATTAAGTTAAATTTGAACTTTATGCCACATGGGACTAGGTCGCCCAAGGTGGCGACCTAGTCCACCTGGGAAAATTTGATTGGTTTTCAGGGATTATTATGTGGTTATTGTTGCTTGTTAGGATTTTCTTCATAAAACACACTAAGATAGGATAAGTATGAGGATTAAGGGGTCATTATAGCATAAAAAATGGTTGATTTGGTGAAGACAAGCCTAGGAAAGTGTGAAAATGTTTTACAACACCTTACAAAACTTCGGCACAGGACTTGGAAAGGTGTAAAAAGAGGCTGAAAAATATCCAAAATCCATAGGCAAAGGTCCAAATGAGAAAAAAGTATCAACATCTATACTTTTTGGTGACACATTTATCCACCATTTTAGTGAGATGATGAACTTAATTCAAACTCACACTAAATTAGCCCAATGGAGATGACAGAGAATGACAAAGAATAAGAACGAGAAAGATGAAGGAGGTGGTCAAGCCCCCAAGGATTTGAGATTCTAAGTGAACTTGACATCAATGCAAAAGACATTCAAGGATGAATGCATTATAATAAAATAAGATGCATGATCATGTACTAACGAGGATTAGTATGAGGAGATGTGTAAAGATGCACTCTCTCTGGGGCCACAAAACATCAAGTCGTCTGTCAGGTGAGTTGTCCCAAAAGGTGAGAAACATACACTCAGTTGGTATGTACTAAAAAAGGTGGCTATGGGGAAATTCATGCCACTTGTTGGGCATCCTACTTAAATATACAAAATTTATACCTCGTGATAACTTTGATAAGGTGCCACAAAATAAAGTGATGTTTGAAAATGATTGTGCTTTGTCCACGCGATGTCTCAACCTAGGGAACATTATGTGTAATGTTTCCAAGAGAGGAAAAGTACAAATGTACTCCTCTTGTATGCAAGAGAGGCAAGGGCTCATCTTGTATGCAAAAGAGGAAAAATGCAAATGTCTCAACCTGAACAACATTGTACCTAATGTTTCCAAGTGAGGGTATTGCAATGAAAAAGGAAGATTGCACAATGAAAAATTTAGTGGTCATGTATGCCCCGAATTTTGATATTTTTCTAAAAACTGTTCTATGAGCAATTTATTTAAAGTAGAAGAGGAGGAAGAGGACATGAGAGCTTAGTCAGAAAGCCCTATGTTGAGTCATTTTTTTTCAATAAGCTGCATCATGAAAGAGGGTGTATGTCACATGTGAGTCAATCTTAAGACATGGCATCCACATCCCAAGCTTGCATTTATATGTTTATGAAAGTTTAATGAGTAGTCGAAAGATACAATGACAAGTGACATATGAGGGAAGAGGTTACCTAACCCCTTGCCACCACCTAGTGTAGGACAAGAGTGAGCCTAAAAGAGATTAATGAGATGCATGGTTGAGTCAAAATCAATATCGATTAGAGGAAGTTGGTGACTCCACATAAGAGAGCACATAAATCCTTAAGCTGTTGGATTTTACAACTCAAGGCCCTACACTCATTAGTGTGATGACCCTAAACTCAGTGGTAAGAACAAAATAAATTTTTGGTGGAGCATTTCTTTTGAGTTTGGGGATGGAGACATATCAAATGATCTTGGAGGAGTCTTAACAAGATACCCACTCCATCAAGGGGAGAAGGTGATTCTCTGGTTTGTAACAAAGATGTGTCCTTAGTACAGGATGGTATACCTATGCAAGGTTCTATAGATTGTGAGAGTTTGTACACTCTCTCATAGGAGTTTGTAAAATATGAATATGTAGGGTTATGTGAGATAAAATTAGTGTTAAGCAAAGAGTCCTTTGTTGGTTTCAAAGGATCACTTTCTATAGTTTGGTTGGGAAGGTGAGGGGGGATGATGTTGATGTTGGAGGAAGGCTTGATGATCTTGATTAAAGGAAAAAATCTAGGACCTTGATGTGTTTTTTGTGTGTTAGGCTTGATAGGGTTGCAGATACCTTGTTTGTTAGCACCACAACCTTTTCTGCTATAGCCAAGTTGCTTCATGAGCTCATAACCTTTTCCATAGAGCTTTTTCAGCAATTTTGGATCGGGTGAGGGTTCATTATTTGCATAGGTAGATAGATTAATTGAGGTGGATGCTTTCGAAGGATTGACTGAGTCTTGTGTTGACATGACTATGTTTTCCATTGTAGAGTTTTTGTGTATGGTCTTGGAATATCCTAATAATGGAGGGGTGAAGTTTAAGGAACCCAAATCATCCAATGGTGGACGTTGTACAAGTGCCACTTTCTTGCTAGGTGTGGACATGGTGAAGATTTTGGATTGGTTTTTATCAAGGTCTAAGACACTATAAGGCTCAAAATCAGCGTTGAGTGTGTACACTTTGTTGTTGTAGATGTACTACATCTTTCAATGAAAAGTTGAAGGCACTCCATTCATTGCATGAATCCATGGCATGCCTAACATGAGGTTAGAGGAAATATAATTAGGCGTAACATGGATAATTGTGTGTAATGTGGCCACTCCAATAGTAAGAGGCAAAGTGATCACACCAAGTGGCTTTTTTCCTACATTGTCAAATGTAGTGATAGATAGGGAGGTAGGTTGAATGTTTGATTTATCGATATATGGAACCTATCCCATAGATGGAAACAACACACATTAACTATGGAGCCATTATTAACAAGGGTTTGCTTGATCCCTATGCATTTGTATTGAGATATGATCATGAAAGCTTCAGCTTTGTTTTGCACATCCAAAGGAGGGAGCTCACTTTGGTGGAAAACAATGTCAGAATTCAAGCCTTGAATCATAGTTGCAGGTATGTGCAAGATCATCATGGAAAAAATATGCCCTTAAGTGGCAATAAAATTCAGAAGATCAGAGTTAGGCAACTTGACATAAAAATTTGAATAAGTTATCTATATTATTTGAAAAATATGTAGGAATAGAATCTGTAGAAAATTGAATGTAGTTTCTAAACTACTAGGTTTATTTGAAAAAACAAAAATCTATTTGGTGAAAATTTGATATTTCAATGCAGTAGTATTTAAATTTTAGGGAAAAAATAAGAAGTAGGTGTCTATCTGACTAGCCTAATCACAATAAAATGATAATATTTTCTTATAATATTTTAGATATAAGTAGGGGACACTTGTATTGATGTGATGCATACTTTTTTGTAATTTTTTTCCATGTAAATAACTAGTTAATAATTTTTTAAAAAAATATAAAAAATCATATGTCTGACCACCTTAACCTGGTCAAAACTTCATGAAATTCAATTTTTTTTTTTAATCCTATAGTATGAGAAGCATAGAATGTGACACATGTTTTGGATTCAAAAAATGTGATAACATTTGAAAGCTATAGATTTTTTTCAATCAGCCTATCAATCATGACTTTAGTGGTAATTCAAATAGAAAATGAATAATAATTATTTATTAAATTTAAAGTAAAGCATAATTTTTATTGGTGGAAACCTGAGAATCTCCTTTAAAATCCCTTTTCATTTCATCAATTTTGGGTAAAAAAGAAGTCGTCAGCCACATGGGCCATCATATCACTTACATATCGCCACTTTTTGGCCCATCATGATCCTGCACATACTCTTGCAATGCCATTTTTTTTGCGTAGTAGAAGGGACAAGAAATTTTTGTAAGATTTAGTGCATCATGTTGTGATAGTGAGGGGAGGCTTGAATAAGGTTTCATATTCCTTAATTGGTCAACAAGGTCATACTCCCTAAGAAAGGAATTTAAGTGAGGGGGGGAAAAAAGAATCAGAGGGGATGAAGGTAGGGATGTTGAGGGTGATGGTTGTGAACATGGGTTATTTTAGGTGTAACATGTATGAGAAATGGTATTATGATTCAATTGCTTCAATACATTAGGCTTAGGTGGGGAGAGGGTGAATTCAAGTTTAGAATGTGGAGAAAGAATGAGTTGAGGTTGAATAATATTAACATCCCCTTTCTAAGGAGAGTCAATGTTATCCTCCGTAGGAGGAGAGAGTTTAGAAGAACTTCAAGCATCATGTGCTTCTAGTGGATCTTCTAAAATAATGTCATCACTAGTAGGGGAATGATCAATGACAGGGTAGGGAGGAGAGGGGTGGGTAAGAGGGGAGTCTATTTTATTGTCTAAGGTCTTATTCTCATGTTTGATACAATCTACCCTAGTAGGAGAGCATGAAAGAGGTTCATCACATGCTTCATCACAAGGGAGGGAGTCATCAAGAGAAGATCTCCTATGATTGTCAAATAGATTATCCCAAAGGGGAGGAGCATTAGGAAAGGTAGGTTCAAGAGTCTCATTACTTGTTATAGGTATAGCTTCTAACACTAACCTATCCTCTTTGAATCAAGGAAGGATATTAGAAGAGGGACAAGTTTCAGCGTCATGGTAATGTAGACTAGGTAAGGTTATTTCAAGAAATTTATTTATGATTTCATCATGTTGTTGTTTAATGTTTTGCAAAGGGGGGTGAGGAGAGGGACAATCAAGACCCTCAACGCTTGTAGCTTCTTTCACAAAATTACCTTCGTCACTAATAGGAGAGATATAGGGAGAAGCACAAGTATGATTTATATGATTGTCAACACAAATAACCTTATCAAGGGGTAATACAATGTTAAGAATGGTGACAATGGTTTGGTTATTAACATGTTCTTTAATGAATCTATTATTATAATCTACATTGAACAAATAAAAAGGAATGTTGAATTTATGCAATCCATTTGAAACCAAATGAAAGACACATCTTCTAAAATAAAAAACTATAAGAGGGAAAAGGAAAGAGAATGCAATGCAATAATTTAAACTAAAGTATTGAAATACAATTTTCGGATGCGAAACAAGGTAAGTTTCTTATTACACTATGAAAAAATCTGAAAATGAAGTGTAGGATATGCAAAATTGAAACTAAAAATGCATGAAATTAGCTAATCTAAGCTAGTTCTAATAAAATACATGTAACATAAACACAACCTAAATATACAAGGAGGTAATGGCACAAAACAAAAGCTTAAGAATTGGCTTTTTGGGTTTGTAAAGGGAAGTTTCAGAAGCCTAAAGGGACTAGGTCACCTAGGATGGCGACCTAGTCCTCTTGGTGAATGTTTTTGAGATTTGATAGATAATTTTGATGGATGTGGGTGGTTTCTAGGTTGTACAATGCAGATCTAAGAAGAAAGAATATAATTTTAGATAGTTTGTAATGATTTAAGTACAAAAATGCAACCTACATGAACTTTTCACTAATGCAAATTTTGGAACCCTAGAATGCAAATTCACTAATGCAATATGCAATGTAATTTAATTCTAGGAGAATAAAGAAGTCCAAATTAGAAGAGAGGATGTTGAAGGTTAGGTTAATGTTAGGTTCACAAAAATGAACCACCAAAAACATGCACAATAGGGAAAGAGGATTCCCCAATGAGCTCCTAGGTTTTCTCACCTAGAAGCTAACTTTGGAAGAATAGCTCTCTTTCACACTACTGGTTTAGTTTTTTTGTGTTCATTGAAAGATAGATTAGGGTTTTTGATGTGGATGAATGTGTCTAAATGAAATGAATGGAAATTAAAAGCTAAATATGAATGTAAAACCTATGAAATACACCTATCCTAGAAAACACATTCAGATATGCAGCTATGTTCAAGATAACCTAAGAAATATAAATAAACTATTACAAAAATGAATAATATTAAAGAGGTGTGTACCTAGAATCTTGTAGGGGCTATAAATTTTGTTGTATTTGTTGTCAAAGATGAAAGGGACACTTGTGCCAAGCTGGGCGACCTATTCCTTTTCCAGGAAAATTCTGGAAAACTGCTCAAGAGCCTGTTTTAGCCAAAAGGTAATCCAGATTTACCAAAATCCTTGGAAAATCGCTTCAATGGGACTAGTTCACCCAAAGTGGTGACCTAATCCTCTTTTGAATTTCTGTGAACCAAAAGATGGAATCTGGAGCCGTATGTCTTTGTTCTGTATTTCTCCAAGTGTTCGACCCCGAAAATACAAAATCTAATCTATGGAGGTCTTCCAAGCTTCAACTAGGGTTTCTTCAACCCTAGAGAGTTTGGGCAAGTTGTTGACTAATCTTTCACCTTGTTTATTTTCCTAATCTTCCTACAAGAACTACAAATCACACAAAGAGAATAAGAAATGTTGATTGTTAGAGTATGGGGGCTGCCTTGGTCAAGCCCCTTTTAGATAATCAAATCAAATGAAGAGACAATGAAGTAAAGAATGAAATAAAGTATGAAACAATGGAGTTTACCTTGCCATGATGTTTGATCTTGAGTTGCAACAATGGAGGTTCATCCCTTGAGTGCTACAACAAGATGTCTTGTTGACCTAGAATATGAAACCCTAGCTTTCTTTTAAGGAAGGAGTGATGAGAGATGAGAGCAGAGATTGAGTTGAGAAAAAAATGAGTGTCTCTTATGAGAAATTAGTGTTTTAAAGCTTATTTATACAAGTTATGCCCTACTTTTCTCAAAATAACACCATACATGTCAACCTTTAGGATTTTAGAGAAAAGAATCTTGATAGAAATTAAGTTAAATTTGAAATTTATGCCACATGGGACTAAGTCGCCTAAGGTGGCAACCTAGTCCACTTGAGCAGATTTAATTGGTTTTTGGGGATTATTATGTGGTTATTGATGCTTTTCGGGATTATCTTATAAAAAACACTATGATAGGACATGTATGAGGATTAAGGGGTCATTATAGCGTAAGAAAGGGTTGATTTGGTGAAGACAAGCCTACAAAAGTGTGAAACTGTTTTACAAAACCTTACAACACTTCGGCACAAGGCTTGGAAAGGGGTAAAAAGAGGTTGAAAATGGTCCAAAATCCATAGGAAAAGGTCTAAATGAGTGTAAAATGAACCACCAAAAAGATATACAAGAAGGGAAAGAGGATTCCCCAAATAGGATGTCTAGGATTTTTCAGCTAAGAGCATTTGGTTTGGAAAGGGACTCTCTTTCCGCTTAATGATATTATTTTTGGGTGAGTTCATTCAAATATAGGTGTTGTATTGTGTGTGTTTATGTCTAAATGAAATAGTCTAAGTGTTGGAAATAGATAAAAGAAACTAAATGTTGATATGAAACCTAGAAAGTAGACTATGTTTGAAAACACATTAAGATATGCAGGCTTATACTAAATGACCTACGAAAGCTTATAAAAAAAAAAAAAAAAGTTGTAAAACTAGAAATGTGTACTTGGAAGTCTGTTGCAGACTTGAAGGAACTCAAAAACTCTAAAAATATGATTTTCTGGTCTGACGGGACACTTTTTCCAAGTTGGGCAACCTAGTCCTTTTTTGGGGTGATTTTGAGAAACTAACCCAAGGCCTGTTTTAGAAAAATGGGTATCCGGATCCACATAAATCTCTAGAAAATATGCATAGTGGGACTAGGTCACCACAACTAGAGGGAATGTCCCTTTTACCTTTTCTAAAAATCTGAAGATGGAAATGAGAGTTCTTGATCTGCACTTTTTACTCCTTCAAGTGTTTGGACCAAAAAACCTTGATCTTCAATTTGTAGGTGTCTTTTTGTGGATGATTTTCCCTAGTTGAGAAGCATATGCCCTAACAAGTCTTCAATCCACCCTTGAATGATCTCCAAACCTAAAAAAACACCTAAATCTTGCCATGGAGATAGATCTTGAATTGTTGCAGCCATTCAACCCTTGAATGCTTCAGCAAAGGATATCTTGATGACCTAGGATGCAAACCCTAGATTGCTTGAGAAAGAGAAGATGAGTGGTTGAGAAGATTGAGTGAAGGAAAAAAATGAGACTTAGAAGGAACAAAATGAGGGGAAAAACCCTTATTTATACATGTTATGCCCTAATTTCCCCGAAAATGACACATGATAGGACGACCTTAGGGTTTTGAGTGAGAATTCCCACAAGATTTTTTATGTAATTTTGAATTATAAGCCAAAAGGGACTAGGTCTCCCAAGGTGGTGACCTAGTCCACTTTGGAAAATTCAAGTGGTGGTCAAGAATAAAATGGTGTTAAATAATGTTTATTAGACTTGCCTCTCAAAACACACTTAAGTCGAGCCTAAAATTACATTAAGGGGTCATTTTTGACATAAGGAAGGATTAATTTAGTGATGAAAAGCCTAAAAAAGTGTGAGAGTTGGTTACAAAAGCTTATTACACTTTAGACTAAGGATTGGAAAGGCTTAATTTAGGTGAATTATTGTAGGAAATGAGGCCAAACTCCACAAGGAAGGGCCCAAATGAGTGAAAAGTGTCAAGGCTACACTTTTTTGCAGCATGACACATTTAGCCCCCACTTTAGTGAGAGGATGAACTTGCTTCAAACTCACACTAAAGTAGCCCAATGGAGATGGTGGAGAATGGTGGAGAATGAATAAGGCGCTGAAGCCCCAAGGATTTAAGATTCTATGTCAAAAAGACAACAATGCAGGAAGACACATTCAAGGGTGAGTGATTTGTAGTAAGACAAAATACATGATCATGCAATGACGAGAACTAGAATGAAGAGAGAAATGAAAGTGGAAAGTTGCATCAAGCCTCGACCATTTGTCTAGCTAGTTGTGGATCGCATCTAGGCTATTTGTCCAAAAAAGAGTAGGTGATTTAGTGATAAATTCATGCTAGTGTGTCAGCTTCCCACCGTATAATGAGAAAGTCATGCTAGTGTGTCGGCTTCCCATTATACTAACCATACCAAAGTTACCTCACTTGATAAATTTGATAAGGCACCATAATGCTTGTGTAAATGTTTTTAAATTTGAATGTTATGATTTTGTTGAAGGGGATTTTGCTTTGTTCATGTAAGGTCTTCTTCTTAGGGAGCATTATGCCTAATGTCTCCAAGAGAGGACAAGTCAGGGTGTCAAATCATTATCCATGGGATGCCTCATTCGCATCAGGCCACTTTAGTTGATCGTACACTCTTGGAAGTCATCAAACCCAGTGACACCATGAAGAAGAGGACACACCACAAGAAAATTAAAATCACACCATGGAATTTGCAAAAGGATGTCGTCTATGGATGCCCCCAGTTTAAAGTAATTGTTCCACCATCACTCTGAGCAATTTATTTGAAGTAGCAAAGGATAGGAGAAAGAAGACATGAGAGATAACTTGGAAAGCTCTATGCTAAGTCATATGTTTCCAAAGTGAGCTACATCACGGAAAGGGGTAGTATGTCACTTGTGAGCCAATCTTAATACATATCATCCACATCCCAAGCCCTCTCTCATATGTTCGTGAAAGGTTAATGACGAGTCAAGTTTGGAGATGACAAGTGACATACAAGGATAAGGATACTAAACCGCTTTGCCCCCACTTAGTGCAGGACAAGGGTGAGTCCGATATGGAGGATGGTATGTTGCTCCTCGCGAGGGATGTGAAACATGTAATAGTGAGTATGTTATGATTCTACAACTATTACATGGAAAGGAGCAACAACTAATGTTATTGGTGTGGGTAAGGAAATATTTTTTTGGAAAAGTGAGCCTTCATGGTGTAGACTTTGTCATATATGTGAGTAAGGTTATTGTAACTTGGGTGATGTGAAATATTTTTATTTGGTGGGGGAAATATTAGAGGATGCTTAAGATGTACCATGGGGTATGTATGAGGTTCATTGATTGAGGGGGATCGAGTGGACACTTGTGTATGCATAAACATAGTGGGCTTGGGTTGGTGTATCTCTAAGAAAGGTAAATTCAGTATCATCTTTTTACCATTACCCAAGGAATATACATTAGTATTGCTTGAAATGATTGCAACCATGTTTTTGTTTTCTTCCACCATGATACCTTCCCAAATGGGAGAGTTTGTATGAGAACTACAAATAAGATGTTCAGGACATTCATTGTTTGGTTCTATACTATTGACTTCATCACAAGTAAGGGAATGATCTATGGTTGAATTGTCTTGTTCCATCACAATATCTTCTTCACTAATGGGAGAGATATTAGGACAGGGGGAAAGCAGATTGTTGTGATTGTTGATGGTTTCATTTTTTGTGCTAAGGTGTCATTCTCTTGTGTTGTACTATCTATCCTAGGAGGAGAGATATTTGGAAAGTGACAAACAATAGGTTGTTCACATGACATGATTAGAGTTGGTAAATTAGCTTCATCACTCATAGGATAGGCATTAAGAGGATTGGACTATTTTGTTCAAATAGACCCTTCCAAATGTGAGGGATATTAGGAAGGAGAGAAATAATGCTATAACTCTCAATCATTGGAGTCCTTGATAACAACATAGCCTTAGTTATTAATTAATTATTTCTAGTAGGGGAGGTGTTGGGAGAGGATTTGGTAGGGGATGATCTCAACTTTTCTTAACAGAAAGAGGATTCACCTCTCACTACAAAGTGTGACATACCTCCCAAAATGTCGGATGGAGGTGTGGTACCAAAATGAACAACCAAAAATATAACACTTTACCTAGGGAAAAAGGATTCCTTATACTAGACCCCTTGGGTTTTTCACCCTAGGAGAACTTGGTGTGTGGGAATGGCACTCTTTCTGCTTGGTGGTTTTGGGATTTTTGGTAGTTTCATTCAAAGGGAGGGATAATTGATGAAGGTTGTGATATATGTGTGTGTTGTGTGGCTGAAAACTTGAAATGAAATGATACTAATCTAATGTGTGAAATATAAATAGATTAAATCTAAACTAATACAAACTAACTAATCTATATGCCCTAAATGTATGTAAAACATAAAATAAATGGGAAATTTGAGAACTTATTCACCTAGAAATGTGATGTTGCAAATGAAAGGCTCTGGAATATTTTGCAAAATGCTTGAAATTAGCAAAGGGATACTTATGCCATGTTGGGCGACATAGTCCTCTTGTCAGGAAAATCTACTAGACGAGGTTTCGAGGAAAACGGTACCCAAAAATGCAAAAACCCTTTTTCAGGCTTAGCATAGAGACAAGGTCACCAATAGGGGCGACCTAGTCCTCTTGATGCTTTGTGAGGATTTAGGTTCTAATTTTATGGGTCCCAATTGATGTTTCCCTTGTCTGCAATAGTCCGTGTCTAAAACACCCGAAAGTGACCTACAACTTGTGGGTATGTGCAAGGTCATGATGGACCAAAAAGTGGCTATATGTAACTGATATGATGGCCCATGTGGCTGACGAATTTTTTTTTACCCAAAAATGATGAAACAAAAAGGGTTTTTAAAGGAGACTCTCAAATTTCTACCAATATAAATTATGCTTTACTTTGAATTTAATAAATAATTATTATTCATTTTCTATTTGAATTATGACTAAAGTCCTGAAAAAATAGGTTGATTGAAAAAAATCTATAGCTTTCAAAAAGTATCACATTTTTTGAATCCAAAACATGTGTCACATTCTATGCTTCACATACTATAGGATTAAAACAAAAAAAATAGAATTTTATGAATTTTTGACCAAGTTAAGGTGGCCAGACATACAAGTTTTTTATATTTTTAAAATTTGTAATAAAAAAATCATAATTAATTATTTACTTGGAAAAAAATTACAAAAAAATATGCATCACATCGGGACATGTGTCCTCTACTTATATTTAAAATATTATAAAAAAATATTATCATTTTGTTGTGGTTAGGGTGGTCAGACAGACACCTACTTCTTATTTTTTCCTTTAAATTTAAGTACTACGACACTAAAATTTCAAATTTTCAGCAAATAGTTTTTTTAAAAGAAACCTAGTAGTTTAAAAACTACATTCAATTTGCTACAAATTCTATTCTTACATAGTTTTGAAATAATGTAGTTAACCTATTCAAATTTTTACGTCAAGTTGTCTAACTTTAATTTTCTATATTTTCATCACCACTTAAGGGCCTGTTTTCTCCATAATGATACTGTACATACCATTGTCTTGTTGTTCCCTCTAGGGTTTGATGCTTTGAGGCGAATTGAGTGGAATTTTGTATTTTCTCCAACACTTTGTACCTCACCAAATCTGAGTAGAAACCTGCAAACACATGCAAAAACCAAGAGAATGTTGGGGTTAGGAAATAGGGGTTTGCCTAAGTCAAACCCCTTTGATGGTAGCTAAACCCAAATGAGAAACAAGTCAAAGGAGAGTAAGATTGAATAATTAACTTAATGGAAACACTTACCAAACCTTTTTTGTTGATGTTCTTCAACGTGCAAGGACAACTCCAATGGAGGTTGCTTGTGAAACCCTTGTCCTTGATTGATTTCTTGTGAAGATAGGAGTATAAGAGTGCTTGTGAAGAGATGTAAAAATGAGCTTGGGGGAGAGAATAATTAAGGTGAAAAGCATAATTTTTACATGTAAAACCCTAATTTTCTTGAAATGCCGCATGATAGGCTGACACTAGGGTTTAGGAGGCAAGATTCCCATTAGGTTTTGTTTTAAATTTGGAATTTATGCCAAAAGGGACTAGGTTGCCCAAAGTGGCGACCTAGTCCACTTGGGAAATTTCAAGTGGTGGTCGGGAATTAAATTATGTTCAATGAAGTGAATTAGTTTTGCCTCTTGAAACACACTTAATTTGGGACTAAAAGTACATTTAGGGGACAAATTAGCATAAGAAAGGGTTAATTAGTGATTATAAGCTTAGGAAAGTGTTAAAATGCCTTACAACACTTTACAAAACCTTGGCACAAGGCTTGGAAAGGGGTAAAATGGTGTTGTTTAGGTGAATTATGTTGAAATGGTCTTATAAAAGTGAGGAAATGTGTTACAAAACTTCACAACACCCTAGTAAAACACCATTAGGTTATTGTTGAATTACAAGCTTACAAGACTAAATCAAGGTCAAACAAGGCCAAAATTTAAGGGAAAAGACCGAAATACGTGAAAAAGTGCCAAAGACTACACTTTTTCGTGACACATTTAGCCCCCACTTTAGTGAGAGTATGAACTTTCTTCAAACTTACACTAAAGTAGTTGAATCTTGTGTGCTGAGTAGGATCTAATGTACTCATGCGAGTAAGGTGAGATGACTATGATCAAGAGGGATGATCAATCCCCCTAGATGAAGATCCCATGGAAAACTAATCTTAAGTAATTAAGGTCACACAAGGAGTGATAAGAAAGAGTGGAGAAAAGTCGGATCAAGCTTTGACCATTTTTTCACTTAGTTGTGGATCAAATCTAGGCTCTTTTTTTTAAATAAAAATGTTGTACTCACTCTGGGCCTATGAGACTTTTGGTTGTCCACTGGGTGAGAATGCCAAAAGGTGGTGAGATACATACACATGGTTGGTATGAACTCACACACAAAAAGGTGGCTATGGGAAAGTCATGCTACTAGTTGAAGATCTCTAGGGGTGAAGAAACCCTAGTTGAAGCTTGCAAGACCTCCATAGATTAGATTTTGCATTTTCAGGGTTAGACACCTGGAGAAACAAAAAACATAGACCTAGGGCTCTAGATTCCATCTTTTGGTTCATATAAATTCAAAAGAGGACTAGGTCACCACTTTGGGAAACCTGGTCCCACTGAACCTATTTTCCAATGATTTTGGTAAATCTGGATACCCTTTTGGTTGAAACGGGCTCCAAAGTAGTTTTCCATAATTTTCCTGAAAAAGGACTAGGTCGCCCAGCTTGGCACAAGTGTCCCTTTCAGCTTCGACAACAAATACAGTAGAATCTCCACCCCCTACAAGATTCTAGGTGCACACCTTTTCAATCTTATCCATTTTTGTAATAGTTTGTCTATATTTTTTAGGTTATCTTGTACATAGTTGCATATCACAATGTGTTTTCCAACATAGTTGCATTTCATAGGTTTTACATTCATAGTTAGCTTTTACTTTTAGTTCATTTAATTTAGACAAATTCACACACATAAAAACCCCTAATGTATCTTTGAATGAACACCCAGAAACACCAAACCAGTAGTGCGAAAGAGAGTCATTCTTCCGAAGTTAGCTTCGAGGTGAAAAAACCTAGGAGCTCATAGGGGAATCCTCTATCCCTATTGTGTATGTTTTTGGTGGTTCATTCAAAATGTAAATGTCTCAACCTGACCAACATTGTACCTAATATTTCCAAGAGAGGGAATCACAAGAAAAAAGGAAGATCGCACAATGAAAAAGTGAGTAGTGATGTATTCATTGGAGAGGGGAGGTATGAATTCACCTCTCATTTTTGGATGATCTCCTTGATGTATTCATTTGGGTCAACATGAAGTATATTATGGGAAATTTGTGGACATCTAGCTCATTTTGGTAAACCATTGCATCTTTCCCTATTATGAATGTGCAGGTTATGCTTTAATGAGATTAAAGCATTGTGCATGTTTTTGGTGGTTCATTTTGGTGAACGATTGATCATACACATTACACCTGAAATAACCCACGTTCCCAACCATTAACCTCAAAATCCTTACCTTCACCCCCTCCCTTTCTTCTTGTTGCCCCTCACTTAAATTCCTTTCTTAGGTAGTATGACCTTGTTGACCAACTAAGGAATACTTGCACAAAAATATCTTTATGGGACCTTATTCAAGCCTCCCCTCACTATCAAAACATGATGCAAAAAGCCTTACAAAAATTTCTTGTCCCTTCTACTATGCAAACAAATGACATTACAGCTATGATTCAAGGCTTGAATGCTGACATTGTTTTCCACCAAAGCAAGCTCCTTCCTTTGGATTAGCAAAACAAAGCTAAAGCTTTCATGATCATATCTCAATACAAACACATAGGGATCAAGTGAACCCTTGTTGATAATGGCTCTACAATTAATGTGTGTATTGTCCATTTCTTGGATAGGCTCCATATTGATAAATCAACCATCCGACCTACCTCCTTATCTATAATTGGATTAGACACTGTAGGACAAAAGATGCTTTGTGTGATCAGTTTTCCTCTTACAGTTGGAGTGTCCACATTAGACACATTGATCCATGTTATGCCTAATGATATTTCATCTAACCTCATCTTAGGAAGGCCATGGATTCATGCAATGAATCGAGTTCCTTCTAGTCTTTATCAAAAGATTAAGTACATCTACAACAACAAAGTGTACACACTCAACATTGATCCCGAGCCTTATACTGTATTACACCTTCAGAAACACCAATCCAAAATCCTCAACATGTCCACACCTACCAAGAAAGTGGAACTTGTACAACATCCACCCTTGGATGATTGGGGTTCCTTAAACTTCACCCCTTCTTTATTAGGAGATTCCAAGACCATACACAAAGACTCTACAATGGGAAACATAGTCTTTTCAACACAAGACTCGACCGATCCTGTGTAAGCATCCACCTCAACTAATATAACCACCTATGCAAATAATGAACCCTCACCTGATCCAAAAGTGCTGAAATATCTCTATGGAAAAGGTTATGAGTTCATGAAGCAACTTGGCTATAGTGGCAAAGGTAGTGGTGCTAATGAACAAGGTACCAAAAACCCTATCGATCCTAACACACAAACAACACATCATGGTTTTGTATTTTCTCCTTTAATCGAGATCATCAAGCCTTCCTCCAACATTCACATCATCCCCCCTCGCCTTCCCAACCAAACCTTAGAAAGTGATCCTTTGAAACCAACAAAGCACTCTTTCCTTAACACCGATGTTATATTGCATAACCCTACTGATTCAGAGTTTACACACATGTGTAAGAGATTGTATAGAATCTCATAATATATAGAACCTTGCATAGGTATACCATCCTATACTAATCAGGACACATCTATGTTACAAACCAAAGAATCACCTTGTCCCCTTCATCAAGCAGGTATCTTGTTGAGACTGCTCCAAGGTCATTTGATATCTCTCCTTCCTCAAACTCAAAAGAAATGTTGCACCAAACATTCCTTTTGTGCTTACCACTGAGTTCATGGTCATCACACTAATGAGTGTAAGGCCTTGAGTTGTAAAATCTAACATCTTAAGGATTTTCATGCTCTCTCTTATGTGGAGGCACCTACTTCCTCTAATCAATACCAATTTTAACTCAACCATGCATCTCATTAATCCTTTCAGGCTCACTCTTGTCCAACACTAAGTGGGGGCAAGGGGTTAGGTAACCTATTCCCTCCTATGTAACTTATCGTTTTCTCTTTCGACTACTCGTTAAACTTTCATGAACATATAACAACAAGCTTGGGATGTGGACGAAATGTCTTAAGATTGACTCACATGTGACATGTACCCCCTTTCATGACATAGCTTATCAGAAACATATGACTTGGCATAGGGCATTCCAAACAAGCTCTCATGTCCTCTTCCTCTTCTCCTTGAAAGAAATTTCTCATAGAATGGTGTGCAACAATTCCTTCAAAGTGGGGGCATACACCACCACTCACATTTTCATTGTGTGATCTTCCTTTTTCCTTGTGATTCCCTCTATTGGAAACATTAGGTACAAAGTTTCTCAGGTTGAGACATTTGCATTTTTCCTCTTTTCTATATAAGATGAGCCCTTTCCTCTCTTGCATACAAGATGAGTACATTTTCACTTATCCTCTCTTGCCAACATTACACATAATGTTCCCTGGGTTGAGACATCGCATAAGCAAAGTAGAATCCCTTTGAAAAAAATCATTTTCAAACATGACTTTATTTTGTGGCACCTTATCAAAGTTATCATGAGGTATAACTTTGGTATAGTTAAGCGGGAAGCCCAAAAAGTGGAATGACTTTCCCCATAGCCACCTTTGTGAGTACATACCAACTGAGTGTATGTTTCTCACCTTTTGGGAAAACTCACCCTGTGGATGACCTAATGTTTTGTGGCCCTAGATTGAGTGCATCTTTATACTTCTCTCATACTAACCCTTGGCATTGCATGATCATGCATCTTGTTTTATTGTAATGCATTAAACCTTGAATGTATTTTGCATTGATGTCAAGTTGACAGAGAATCTCAGATCCTTGGGGGATTAACCACCTCCTTCATCTTTCCTATTCTTCTTCTTTGTCATTCTTTGGCATCTTCATTGAGCTAATTTAGTGTGATTTTAAAGCAAGTTCATCCTTTCACTAAAGTGAGGGCTAAATGTGTTACCAAAAAGTGTAGACGTTGACACTTTTTGCTCAATTGGCCCTTTTCCTATGGATTTTGGACCTTTTTTAGCCTCTTTTTACACCTTTCCAAGCCTTGTTTTGAAGTTTTGTAAGGTGCTGTAAAATTTTTTCACACTTTCCTAGGCTTTTCTTCACCAAATCAACCCTTTCTTATGCTATAATGACCCCTTAATCCTCATACATGTCCTATCTTAGTGTGTTTTATGAAGACAATCCCAATAAGCATCAATAACCACCTAATAATCCCCAAAATCCAATCAAATCTTCCCAAGTGGACTAGGTCGGCACCTTGGGTTACCTAGTCCCATCTGGCAGAAATTTCAAATTTAATTGAATTTCTTTCGAGATTCTTGTCTCTAAAACCCTAAAGGTTGGCCTGTATGGTGTTATTTCAGGAAAATTAAGTTATAACTTGTATAAATAAGCTTCAAAACCCTAATTTATGATAAGAGACTCATTTTTCTTCTCAACTCAATCTCTTCTCTTATCTCTCGTCACTCCTTCTCAAGAAAGCTAGGGTTTCATATTCTAGGTCAATAAGACATCTTGTTGAAGCACTCAAGGGTTGAACCTCCAATACTGTAACTCAAGATCAACCATCATGGCAAGGTAAAGTCCATTGTTTCATACTTCATTCCATGCTTTACTTCATTGTCTCTTCATTTTATTTGATTATCTATAAGGGGCTTTCCCAAGGCAAGCTCCTATACTCTAACAATCAACATTTCTTCTTCTCTTTGTGTGATTTGCAGGTATTGTAGGAAGATTACAAAAAGAACCAAGGTGAAAGATTAGTCAAAAATTTTCCCAAGCTCTCTAGGGTTGAATAAATCCTAGTTGAAGATCGGAAGACTTCCTTAGATCAGATTCTACATTTTCAGGGCTGGACACCTAGAGAAACAAAAAACACAAACCTAGGGCTCCAGATTCCATTTTCTGGTTCACAGAAATTCAAAAAATCACTAGGTCACCACTTTGGATGAGCTACTCCCACTGAAGCTGATTTCCAAGGATTTTGGTAAATCTAGATACTATTTTGGCTGAAACGGGCTCTAGAGCAGTTTTCTGGAATTTGCCCCAAAAAGGACTAGGTCGCCCAGCTTGGCACAAGTGTCCCTTTTGGCCTCAACAACAAATACAACAACATCTATAGCCCCTAAAATATTCCAGGTGAACACCTCTTCAATCTTATCCATTTCTGTAATAGTTTGTTTATATTGCTTAGGTTATCTTGTACATAGTTGCATATCTCAATGTGTTCTCCAACATAGTTATATTTCATAGGTTTTACATTCATAGTTAGCTTTTAATTTTATTTTATTTCATTTATACATATTCAAACACATCAAAACCCCTAATCTATCTTTGAATGAACACCCAGAAACACCAAACTAGTAGTGTGAAAGAGAGCTATACTTCCAAAGTTAGCTTCTAGGTGAAAACCCCTAGGAGCTCATTGGGGAATCCTCTTTCCCTATTGTGCATTTTTTTGGTGGTTCACAAACTATTTGAAAAATATATGCATGTGGGTGTTATACTAGTAGAAGTTACTATTATTTAGTATTTTATCTGGGTGTTGCCCCAGTATGAGATGATTAGAGGAAGAAGCATCATATTCTTAGGAAATTAGAGCCTAAAGGAATTATGAAGGAATTTTCATACCTTAACATGAGGATTCTTTATCAGATACTATATGAGCCATAAATTATTGTCTTTGATATAAGATATGGTGGTTAATAATATTTGACTCAATTTATCTATCGAAAAAATTAGGATGGATAATTGTGTTGTCCTTTATACATTAATGGTACAAATAAAATATTAGATGAATGGAAAATTTGATAGAAAATTCAAATATAATAGATCTATATATAGTTAATTTTCAGCCATTTATATCAAAGAGAGGTTTTATTAGGGGGTGATCCCACAATTTTGGTTTACAATTTCTAAGAGATTTTGATTTTTATTGAAATCACATATTTTTATAAAATATAATGATTTAAGCCTTAAAAATTTCCATTTGAAGGATTCCAATCAAAGATTGTTTGATCAAACCACCTTAGATCAAACCCCCTTGGATAGAACCTTGCTAGTTTTAAACCATACCTATAACAAAGTCTCCTTTACACCTATCAAAATGCTTATAAAAAAACACTTTTGATCTACCTTTTGGGGGATCAAATGAATTCATTTATTATTAGCTTTTTGTAATTAGGTAATCCTTATTATAAGCTTCCAAAAATTATAATTTTAAATAAATTTAATTTTATTATTTTATTTATTTTGTATTTCATGTGAATGCAGGTTTTTCACCGAAAATCAAGCTCTTTCTTCTACACATGTAGAAAAATAGAAGATTATAAAAAAGAATTGAAAAATATGAGTGCACTAGATATTGAAGTCCTTAATCAAGAAAAATTAAAAAAAATTATTTTGATACATACAAAAAAAGTTGTGTTATACAGTTCGCCTATGTTTGAATTGTAATTTGTTTGACTTCGAAACTTGATTAAGGAAAAAATACTCAATAAAATACTATGAAACTGATTGGAAGCACTAGATATAATACTTGAAAAACTAAATTTGAAACAATTAGAATTTTATCCTTCATGGAAGAAAAATTATGTGTTATACAATGAGTGTCACTCCTTAAGAATGGTGTTTACTGAAAAAACTAGTTTTCAAAGATGGAAAAAGAAGTGCAATCTGATTCAAATGTTTTTGAAAAAAATATATTTAGAATCTATAGACAAAAATTCACAAATCTAGTTTGTATCATCTTCAAATTCCTCACGGTTTAGCCGCTATAGGTGTCCAAAAGTGAAGATTTAGTTAGAAAATAATAGTTCGGTGTCAAGTTTGACCAAAAATTATAAACCAGTATTGTGGGATCACCCTAAGAAAATAAAAGGAAATACTACTTGGAGAGGAACAATAAGGAATAGACAATGTGTATGGAATAAACATGACACATCAAATGTTTATCAATGGAATTAACATAAATGGCAATGCACTAATATTCGTTGAAGGATAATATTTGTAAATTAGGTACTAAAAATATTAAGGTTGGTTTTCATGGTAATGTTGGTTAAACACTTTTTTAAAATACATAATTATTATGCCACAAAGAATAATATGGGTGTTATCTAGAGTACTCACATGATGTTTCACAAAGACATGTGGTTTGGAGGTGGTTGAATGAAACCTATAATGAATCCACAGTAAAAGTATATATCTCAAAAAATGAATTTGATCTATAATACATTTCTATGAAGACCTAAATAAATATGAGTACCGAAGATTTGGTCATACATTATACAAGGGAAAGATATGTTTATGGAAGAGAAGGATACATAGCAGATACAATTAAAGTCTACTTACTTGAAGGTTCAATTGTTGGTGAATGAGTAGCTCATAAATTATGAGAAGACACAGTTCTCACCTTGACAAAACCAATAATTTTTTTTCCTTTGGGGTTATAGGTTTCAAATTATACTTTTGGAAAAAGTGACTTATGTGACTTATTTGTAACTTAAAGTTAGAAAATAAACTAAATTTTCAAAAAGGTGATTTATTTTAAAAGAATTTTATTTAAAATAGGTAGTTATTAGGAAATTATAAGGTGGTTACCTGACAAAGCCTATTAATATAAGGATATTTCAACTGTAAATAGTGAATTTATAGAGGGGAATCTTTGGATAATTTTTCATAGATTCTTTTTGCTGACTTTTGGCTTGACACTTCTTACCTAAGTATTTTTGAAATCGTATAATTTCAAAAAGATAATAAACAATTCATTTTATTTGTATGTCTCAAATGTGTTTTGAGTTATTATTACTAGCTTCTCGTATGTTAAATTAGTGATCCCATTTTGTAATTATGGAATCCATTGGTCATTTATATATGATTGACGAAACATAGTCATACCCTAGTATATTGGTTTGAGAGTGTTGAAATAACTTATCTTCTTGTATGTTGAGGTTTTTTTATCCTTCTTTTATCATTTTTAAATACTAAGAAACATATTTTTTGATAAACCCCTTTAGAATATATTATCAATTCTGATATCTTGGTGTTCATATGTCTACCATTAATTTTTCTATTATTCATTTTCCTTTAGTTATGTCTTTCCTCCTTTATGTACTTTTAGTTTAAAAGTACACAAAAATATTAAAAACTATATCATAGAAGGGAGATACCCTTCTGAAATGTAGAAGAATTTTTTCATTGCATATGCAATCTCTCCAAATATTGCTGCATTGTTTCTAATTTCCATTGGGAAATTCAATTATCATTTCAACTTTCTAGTGCCAATCTTCTTACTGACAACACTATAACCCTATATCATAAACCCTCTACCCTATGCCTTATACCTTATACCCTCAACCATAAATCCAATACCCTAAGATATAAACGCTATAATACCCTAAAATCTATAACCTATGTACCTCATAGTTTGTACCATCAATCCTTTACCGTAAACCTGAAATAAATATCCTAAATCCGAAATCCTAAAAAATAAACCCAAAAATCTAAACCTTGTATCATCAATCTTATACCCTAAACAATATACAAGTAACTTAAACCCTACACTCTAGAGAAAAGTAACTATAATGAGGAGCATCAAAAGTTGATGGGAATTCTTAGACAATGATATGAAACAAAAAATTATTATGAAATGCTTTCATAGAATCACCTAAAACTAACCTATCGGGTAATGGAATCACATTTTTTATTAGCCTCAAATGATTGACACAAGGTTTCTCTTAAGGTTTGATTATCTTCGGTCTCAAATGCCTCATATTGGATAGTAATAATTCTACAACCATAACATTGTTGTAGAGGCCTAACATCAATAACTACACCCTTAAAACATATACCTTTACAACCAATTTGATTTTTATAACACTTCAGCAAGCTTCCTCTTAAGAACTTCATTTTACTCACACAAATTTTTACCCAATATTCTTAACCCTAAGCCCTATACTAAGATACCCCATACACTTAAACCTATACCCTCGACCCTAAACACTATCCCTCAACCCTCAACCCTATACTTAAACCATAAACCTTACACTATCATCAACCCTATACCCTATCTACCCTCAATCCTATACCCTAAACCTTATAACCTTAACATTATACCCTAAATTAAATACCCTAAACCATCAACATGAAATAGATACTATATACCCTCAACCATAAACCCATCACCCTTGACCCTATACCCAATATCCTCAAACCTAATCCCTATACCACATACAATTAACCCTAAACACTCAACCCTGAACACTTTTTGTTAACCCATACCCTCAACCATCAATTGTAAACCCTATACCTAAACCTTATACCTAACATTGTCAACCCAAAAGCCTAAACCATAAACATTGAGACCAAACCAAAAAAAAGGTGGATAATGTGAAGGGTTTTACCAAGCATGCAAAGCTTAATAGATAGAAGAAAATTTGAAAAAGATTACTTTCTCTTGAAGAAATAAAATAGAGGACTTTAAGGAAGAAATGTGTTAATCAAATTTTGGACTTAAACAGAAAACTTGATAATCATATTCAATTAAAGGAATGTTGCACATGTAATATAGGATGTTTCAATAACATGGACAAACTAGAAATGAATACAATCCTATAGATAGAGTAAATTTTGAAAGTCAAAATAATCTATCTCCTTTTCAATATATCAACAACCACTATGCTTCTCAAAACAACTATTTCTCCTCTGATAATTCAGATGCTACCAATATGACCTCTTTTGATAGTGAGAAAGATCTTGAAAGGTGTGAATCTAATTTACCTTCCAAATATTTGAAAAAGTTAAGTCCAAGTTTATTTAATCTTTACTCAAGGAAAATTGTCTTGCACAACAAAAAGATAAGTTTTCCCCATTGATCACCATAGAACATTCTTTGATAATAGCATCATAAATCACTTTCAACATTTCTCACATCCTTCAGAGTGTAGATGTTGTGTATTAAAACACATAAATATACTGAGAGGGGGAGTGAATTAGTATTTCCCTCAAATTAGTTCAATTTAGTTTATCAATCAAAACTTATAATTTTATTAATAAGATAAAACATTCAAAGAAAGAGCACAAAACCATAATATAATATTTAAATAGAAAACCCAACTTGAGGCAAAAACCATGATGAGAAAGCTACTTGGAGCTAGCCTCTAAATCCACCCTCACTAAATCAAACAATAGTTACAATAGGTTTTAATGTATGTAGCCTAGTGGAGTTTACAACTCACTACTCAACACTTATAGAATAGCACTGCAATCTCAAAATATAACACTTTGATGAATTAGATGATCAACCGCCACCACAAGACTTATACTAGCTCCAACTCATTTCCCTCAGCAGTTATACACATCTACTTTTGGCTCATTGCCTCCAACATTCACACTTGCACTTCTTCCTTTTATCACGACCTCTAACACTCACTTACTTTGGTAAGCTCACTGCCTTTTGCACATCGTTTATACTCTTCTACTTTCAGCTCACCACCTATAGTATACATTAAACATGCATTTGTAAATCTGCACACATTCCTTTTCCTTCAACACACTAATTTCAATAAATTAAATTAATCAAGAATTGGACACTTGTACACATTGATTACACACTTGATCTTTCATTTATACGTTCTGCAATCTTAAAAAACATTCTCCTTGTCAGCCACACTAAAATGTATGAAAAGGAAACATGTAATAGTCATGTTGAGTCACCTTAAAAACATACATGGGAAAGGGAAATTCAATGTGGTCCAAGTTAGAATATAAGAAATACGTAATTGCACTTTTCATGTGTTTCCATTCTATATACGCCATAAAAACTTGGCACAAATAAACAATCAACCCTCAAAATTATAACTATGGACCACAAGCTATACTAGAGAAACAAGATAAAATTATGTGGATTACATCACAAGAATCAAATAATATTCAAGAATCATTACATTCCATTATCTTAAAAGTTCATGCAACATTATAATGGCACAAGCAATAGATACAAAACTAGTATCTATTGCAAACTTAGACAACTCAATTTATGCCATACTTCAGCAACTAAAACTTGAAGAGGGACAACAAATAGACATGAAAAAAAAATTGTCCCAAACACAAGATCATAACAACATATTCAAAGAAATGAGAGCATTTATTTGAACCTTCCATGACCAGTAGTAGAGTCTTCACATTTGTTACTCGAGAAACTTTTGTAGTAACTTCTATGATCTGAAAACTAGAACAAACATGCTTCACACTTCACTCTCTATATCCTTCAAATAGTAGTATCATATCTTAAAATATAGAGGAACGCATAGCATTCTCAAGAACTTTTTAGAGAAACCTTCTTGAGTCATTTCCTATGAGATTTGAAAATCTTTTATATAGATTATATCAACAAATAATGAATACAACATTCATAGAATCAGACACTTATTGATGAACAACATGAGACAACTATTATAGAAAATAATGACAACCAAAAACATACATTGTACTAAACATCCTAATTTTAGCATATGAAACCATCCACACACTATCACTTTGCTGAAAATAATGACATCATAAAAAAAATCCATATTGTTGACATCACTAGTAACACTTGCAACATACTTGCAACACTAAGATCCTCATAGTTGCAATGTGAATGCATCATCAAAGAGAGAGAGTCATAAGAATATATGGAGGAAGAGGTAGACATAGATGGAGTGAGATACCTATGGAAAGAGTAGATAGAGGTGAAGAGATATGAAATGTACCTAGAATGGGAGAGAGAGAGGAGATATGGGGGTTTAGGGAGGGAGGGGGAGAGGGAGAGGGAGGTTTAAGGAGGGAAGGATAGAGAGGGGGAGAGGAAGAATGGGAGAGGAGGTCCTATAGAGTGGGGAAGGAGAAGAGGAGTAACAATGGATGGAGGAAGAGGTAGACCTAGAGGGAGTGAGAGACCTAGGGAAGGAGAAGATAGAGAGGTGATAACCTAGAGAGGGGAGGTAGAAAGAAGAGGAAGGAGAGAAGTGTAAGTGTGAATAAGTAACATAAGTAAAAACACTTCTTACTGAAACATTGAATCAAATATTAAGCAAATAATCTACTGAAAGCATCTCATTGTCTCCTATCTTCAAAGATTTATTAAGCTATTGTACTCTCAGATTTAAATAACACTATAACTATTAAAATGACAATCTAAAGAACAAAATGTTGTTGATGCATTGATATGAATCTATATGATTATACTAAATGATAAAATAAACTATTGTAATATGAATTGACATGAAAAACTATGGATGAAGCTATAAGAGGCAGCCATGATATGAAAATTGATTGTTGTTGCTTGATGCTTGGTGATTTACTATAGAGTAAGGTTACATAAAATTGATAATTTGGATCCTTTCTTTGTTGAATGAAGTTGTATTTATAGATCTCCTGGTAGAAAAAATGCACAGGGATAGCAAAGAGAGGCTTGGCTTCAATCTGAAGGATTGAATGGTGAGAGATGGAGGAGATGAAGAAGATTTTGGGGATTGTCTCTACCCATGAAAACACCAAGCAAGAGAATAGGAAGGATTAATGGAAGAGGATTGAAAGATGAATTTCCAATTTGTCTCCAATTTGTCTCCAAAACTTCCCGTGAAGTTTCAATCAATTAATGTTGACATATTTTTGACAAAAATTAGGCATAGGATATCTAATTTGATTTTGAGGAAATATAGAGGAATATTTTTATGCCTTTATTTAAATATTTTTGATTTATTTAAATTAGAAAAAGAGGGATAAATAATTTAATATAACAAACTATAGAAGTTGTTTATTAAATCAAAATAGAAGAATAAGGTAATTAATCAATAAAGTGTTTGATCTTTATTTAATTAATTTAAGATTTGATGTGATAGAATAAAATAGGGGAAATGATAATTAAATTAAACAAAGTATTTAATTTTTTTTATTTAATTAAGATGACATAATAGAAGAATTAGAATAATTTAAATGTGAACTATATAAATAAATATTTCTATTTATTCAATAGTAGAGGAATTTAGGATAATTAATCAAATAAGTTGTATTTAATTAATCAGATTCTCTAGACCAATTTTAGGTGTATACATTTTGCCCCTCTTTGAAGTGATGTGTTTACGTATTGCTTCAAAAAAAAATTTGATTTTGCTGCTAGTATTGACGAAAAAAAATTAGTATGTCGCAAACATGCCCCAAATATTGATTTGGAGGTGATTGATGATAATATGCCCCCTCAGGAGATATGATTTTTGAATTTTTTTGAAAAACATTATGATTTTTCAATGATTTAATGATGATTCGTTGATGATTCATTGATGATTTGATGGTGAAATAATTTATCTCCTGATAATGATGAAGAAATTTTTCCCCTTGGATGAATTTCAATTAAGCCTCTTTATGTTTGATGATTTTCGATCATGTCAGCCTTTGATTTGATATTGATTGATGATCCTCATAGATTAGAATATTATTGATCTCATGATTGGTGAGATTCAATGATTGATTGATTGATTGACCTCATGATAGGTGAGGATCAATGATAGATTGATGATTGACCTCATGATAGGTGAGGTTCATCGATAGATAGATTGATTGATTGATCTCATTATAGGCGAGGATCAATGATAGATTGATGATTGACCTCATGATAGGCAAGGATCGATGATAAATAGATTGATTGATTGAGTTCATTATAGGCGAGGTTCAATAATAGTTGCTCATGAGATTTTATCAAAGTCTTCTGAAAGACGTGGGACAGGATTTTGCATTTGGTGCAGGCTAGTATAGATATCATCAGTTGATATGGAAAATATATAATGTAGATGCAAAACTAATATGAATGCAATCTAATTTAACTATGCAAATATACATACAAATACTATCATCTTAACAGTCCATTTATCGTGCCTTTTATCATCATTAAGCTTTTAAAATATTGAAAGTGAGTACAAGCATCGATGTATGAGTTAGACCATGATGACCTGAGTAGTACTTCCATGATTTTTGATATTGCAAGTGAACACAAGAATCTAGGTATAATTGAACCGAGATGGCCTAAGAATTTCTTGCATAACAGGCATAGATTAATCATTTTAGTGTGTGAATTTTGAATGTCATCGGTAATACGTTTATATAGCACATCCCCTGACAATTCACACATTTATATGATTAACGTATGGATAGAAAAAAATAAAAATATCATTCTTCTTCCTTGTTTCTCTAGTTTATTACATCAGTGAGTTACTCTAAAGAAATGATAACCATAATTAATCAAAAATACAATTTATCCACCTTTTACTTAGAGTGTTCGAATCATTATTCAAATTAGATCATCCATCCTGATATTTTGTGATGTTTTTGTGATTTTTCAAGATTTTAGAAATCAAAAACTAACTTAGAGACCTATCCTAGGGGTCTCGGGAGCTAATCAAAGATTAGACTTGCCTACGGTATACATTTTAGAGACCACGTAGTTCGACTAACTCTGACTCATTTTTTGGTTTTGACTTTTTCAGATTGACCTTTTTGACTTATTTTTTTTATTTTCTGATATGATACGGATGTTTGATGTGTTTCTGATGGTGATTGATGTTGCGTTTCGATCATATGTTTTTGTTTTTTTTGCTAAGCTCATTTTTTTATTGCCCTTTTTCAGATTTTATGAATTTTTGTTTTTGTATTTTTGAAGATATTTTAAGATGAAAATGAGATGATATGCCTAATTGAAGGAACAAGATGCCCCAAAATAGGGGTAATGCAACCATGGATAAATGATAGATCAAAATTAAAGATTCACTGCAAAACATGTCACATAAGCAACATATCTCTTGTCAAAAGATGATAATGGTTGATTGATTAAGATGCAAGGAATCATTGATTCCATAAGACATGATGATGATAAGTACTTAGGATCACTAATTTCCTCTAAGTATGATAATATTGATAAGTTATTGACAAAAGATATGAGGATTGGACAATGTTCTGTAGCTAGGCTTAAATATGGTTTGCATGATATGGTTCAAGGTTGCAAAGGGACATGGTGACATGTATTTTGATAAGCTAGGAGATATGGAATGGAATAAAGAAAGGATAAAAATAATTAATGGATATGATCAAGATCAACTAGATAAGATAAAGACACAAGGCCCAAGTATTTTTCCCCTACTCCTCATCAAGACCAAGGAAAGGAAGAAAGGATGTATTTAGTAAGAATGATGGAATATGGATAAGATGAAAGATATGGTATGGAAGATATCGATAAAGTGTATAGGATAAGATATATGATGTTCAAGAAGATCCTTAACCTTGTCAAGATCAAAGGTGGAAATGTAAGGAATGAGCATAGAAAGGATAATGACCATGAATGACAAGATGGATGAAACTTGTCCCTAAGTGTAGAGTGCAAGAGGAATATGGAAGATAGGGAAATAGAGGAAGGACTTCAGCATCAAGTTTCACAACCAAATATCCCTCTAATAAACCATGGAAATGAGAATTAGATGCCTAAATGTTTCTAGATTAATGATATGATGGAAAAATCTAAGGACTTATGCAAAGGTTTGGATTAAAGGAGAATGATGGGGGATGAATGTTGGATAATGGATAGGAGGTTGGAAGGCTTGTTGATGGATATATGGAAAGGATTACAAGATCAGCATTGGCACACACCTTGAAGGGTGGCAGAGTGATGGAGGAAAAAATGATTTCGAAGGTGATAGGTTATTAGATGGAAAATTGGAGGAAGCTTTTGGATTAGCAAACTTGGATGCCAACTTAGATTTTATTGCTTCTATGATAATTTTTGGAATCCACATGACTTTTGACTTTGATTTTTGCATTTTTGCTTTGATGGGCCTTTCTGGTCTTTTAGATTTTTTTTTATTTTGGATCAAATTTTCTTTTATTTTTAATGTCTCTTCGAGGAGACATATTGATCCTTTGATACATGTGGATTTTGATATAGAAGCTTTTGATATTTGGCACCCAAATTGCTTCCAAGAGAAATGAGAGGGGTGGATTGAGATGAATGATATGGAGGTATTATGGATGAGTTAATGTGGGTAGAATTTTGAAAGGGCATGAAGGATGTGTGCCTTTGTTGTTCTTGAGAAATAGGATATGGACATAAGATAGAGGGAAGTTTTGATGGACTAGGATGAAGACCTAGGATAGATGGTATGTTTGGTGGATTAGGATGAGGACCTAAGATAGATGGAAGGTTTGATGAACTTGGACACTTAGGCTTATAATCAATGTCATGGTGATATGGGTATGTTTGAACAAAAAAGGGTTTTATGATACCTTGCTCATGAAGGCCTAATCCTTTTCCTTTGTAATTCATACTTTGACATATACGTTTACCAATGGGAAATGTATTATTTATGAAACAAGATGCGAGTCTATTTTGGGGAGGATATGATATGGATGAGAGGATAGGTGTTGGAAGTAAATCAAAATGGATAAAGGTGGAGGATCCAAATTTATAGGTGTGATAAGCTCTTGACATGGGGATGATGGGGTGTTTTGATCTTGACTTGTAAAATAATTATGAGGTGTATGAGATGGAGTAGCTTTGTCTTTATTAGGTGTGGAATCATCATGTAGTGGTGTGACAAGCATATCTTGATCTTGAGAAGGATAAACATCTTCATGGGATGAAAGGGTATCCTTGAATGGAAGCATATCTTGATCTTGATGAGGAAGGAAATCATGAGATTTTGTAGAAAGCATGTCTTGATCATCAGTTGGTAAGACATCATTAGATAGGATGGAAGAACTATCATTCTCTTGTGATGCAATAGAATCATGAGATGGTATGGATTGATTAGATGATGTGGAAGAGAAACCTGGAAGGATACTTGTCTCTTGAGATGGAAGGGAATTATTTTGGATGAAAAGTGAAAGGAGGGGGTCATCATAAGATTCTTGAAAAATGGTATCTTGATGTTGAAGATATTGAGATGTTGGATTGAGAGATTGACATGAATCATTGGATGTTGAAGATATAATAGAAGAGGATGATTGGATGAAATAGTTAGCTTGAGTGAAAGAATATTGAGGTTTATTTTGGCTTATGGTGGATGGAGATAAACGCATGAGATGATAGGATTGATCGATAGCATTTGTGTTTAAGGACTGTGATTTGGGCTTATTGAACTTTTGCAAAAATTCAAAGACATTGAACATGGATGATGTAGTTTTTGGTGGAGAGGGTATCATGTCAAGATTTTTGTTAGAGGAATAAGAAAAAATTCTAAAACTTTTAAAGGATGCGCTATATTTTTACAGAAGCGCCGAAACAAAGCATGGAAGCACCTAAACAATGAATGGAAGTGCCATAGTTTTCCATAGATGCACTATAGTTTTGACAGAAGCGCTAAAATAGAACACGCCAGAAACCCGCACGACACTTTTCAGAATAATTTACAAAATATGGGGTTAACGCCCCATGGTGGGCGCCAAATTGTAAGTGTGAGAAGTAACATAAGTAAAAACACTTCTTAATGAAACATTGAATCAAAGATTAAGCAAATAATCTACTAAAAGTGTCTCATTATCTCCTATCTTCAAAGATTTATTAAGCTATTGTGCTCTCAGATTTAAATAACACTATAACTATTAAAATGACAATCTAAAGAACAAAATGTTGCTGATGCAATGATATGAAGCTATATGATAATACTAAATCATAAAATAAACTATTGTAATAAGAATTGACATGAAAAACTATGGATGAAGCTACAGGAGGCAGCCCTAAGATGAAAATTGATTGTTTTTGCTTGATGTTTGATGCCTAATGCTTGATGATTTCCTACAGAGTAAGGTTGCATAAACTTGATAATCTAGATCCTTTATTTGTTGAATGAAGCTATATTTATAGATTTCCTGGTAGCAGAAAGACATAGGGATAGCAAGGAAAGGCTTGGATTCAATTTGGAGGATTGAACGGTGAGAGATGGAGGAGATGGAAAATATTTTGGGGATTGTCTCTACCCATGAAAACACTAGGCAAGAGAATAGGAATGATCGATGGAAGAGGATTGAGAGATGAATTTCCAATTTGTCTCTAATTTGTCTCCAAAACTTCCCATGAAGTTTTAATCAATTAATTTTGACATATTTTTTACATAAATTAGACATAGGATATCTAATTTGATTTTGAGGATATATAGAGGAATATTCTTCATGCCTTTATTTAAATATTTTTTATTTATTTAAATTAGCAAAAGAGAGATAAATAATTTAATAGAACAAACTATAGAAATTGTTTATTAAATCAAAATAGAAGAATATGGTAACTAATCAATAAAGTGTTTGATCTTTATTTAATTAATTTAAGATTTGATGTGATAGAATAAAATGGGGGAAATGATAATTAAATTAAATAAACTATTTAATTTTTTTTATTTAATTAAGATGAGATAATAAAAGAATTAGAATAATTTAAATTTGAACTATATAAATAAATATTTCTATTTATTCAATAGTAGAGGAATTTAGGATAATTAATCAAATAAGTGATATTTAATTAATTGGATTCTCTAGACCAATTTTAGGTGTATACAAGAAGAACAAAGAGAAAGAGTGGGATAAGGAGGGAAGGAGGAGATAGATAGGTGATGACCTAGAGAGGGGAGGAAATAAGAAGAGTACATAGAAGAACAAAGAAAAAGAGAGGGCTAAGGAGGGATGGAGAGGTAGACAAGGAGTAAACAAGAAACCTAGAGATGGGAGAGGTAGGGAGGTGATGGGGAGACATAAGGGAATGAGGGAGAGGTTCACACAAAGGGAAAGAAGGGCAAGGAGAAAGGGTAGGAAATAACTAGAGAGGGGAGTGATATAAAGGCGAGAGACCTATAGTCATGGGATAAAGGGTTGAGAGACATAGCATGAGAGATAGATGTGATAAAGATGAATGGGGATTGAGGTGGGTAATGAGAAGATGGAGAAGTAGAGAGGTAATGTGGGAAGGAGGGAGAGACATAGAGATGAGGGGAGAGAGAGTGTGGGAGGGAGAGGTAGTGATTGAGAGAATGGCGAGAGATAGGAGAGAAATAGTAACTAAATGAGAGAGAAGAAGAGAGAGGTAGGGAGGCAAGGTAGAGAGGGATAGATAGATAGAGGGTGGGAGAGGCATAGAGAGGTGAGAGAGGTGAGAGAGAAGAGAGGGAGAGAGAAAGGGAAGTATTGATAGAGAGGGTAGGAGGTAGAGAGTGAGGGAAAGGTAAAACCTCTGTTGGAATCAAGGAACACTGAGGGGGGGTGAATCAGTTTCTACAAAATTTAACTTTGTTAATCTGATCTTTAAATAACTTATAGCATTGAACCTAAAGAAATATGCAAGAACACAAATAAATCAACCACAATACCATAACAAATGGATTTTTATGTGGAAACCCTGTTAGGGGAAAAACCATGGTGGAAGGCCAATCCACAATATGAGTATACTTAGAATAAGTGTTTACAAATGGGAATGCACATGCATTCAGGCACATTGCTCAGATATAAAAGGAAGACTCACTGTCTTACAAAAAATTTGGATTACATCTAGAGGATTTGAACTGAGATAATAGCATCTTCTAATGCCAGATTATAGTTCCCATTAAGCTCATTTTTAACATTCTTCACACTCTATCTGATTTTTCTCTTCTACTCTTGAAACTCTATCTTCCTTAATTTGAATCACAAATCTCTATTCTATGCAAGTGAAAATATACACAATCTATCTATATTCCTTTTGAATTTCACATGTCATCACAACACACTCCAAAATGATATGAAAAATCGCTAATATATATCCATGACTAGGAATTAAATCAAATACATGTCAACTTTTACAAAATATAAAACATGTATAGACTGTCGGCTTGATCCATAAATAATTTACAATGCGCACCAACCAAAATTGGCCAAAACATAGTGACGACCCAAAAAAAAATCCTTAAACATGAAAACACCGTAAAAAAGATCACCTTGAATATTCGCAACATGCTTCATTCATCAAGTTGACCTTTTGCACTATTGAATTGAAAATTAATCAATCGGATCTTCTATATTGCACACCAATCAATACTAGGCTTTATGATTCTAAGATAAAATAGATTATACATTGAAAAACCTTCCCTGAGATCCACAACTCAAAATGATAATAGAGAATTGCATATGAATCGATATCCACAATTCTATCAGACGCTTTGTTCTAGCTTTGATAATTAATCACAAAACTTCAATCAGCCTTCTAATACAAGAAAATATTGAAGTGCAGATAGGAATGTTGATTAGGGTTACCATCAATGTCAACACCAGATGACTTAAGTAGTGTTCTTAGAATCTTTGGAAAAATCATTCATGCTAGACTTTTGGTAATCCTTCAAATCAAAAATCAAAATCATCTAGTTTGACTAAGTATGTGTGGATGAATCCTTCTTCATATACTTAATTAAATTATCACCTTGTGGATAAATTTTATTCCAAGATGACATCCAACATCGTGGGTTTTATGAGTTCATTATCCAAAATCTACATAAAATCCAAATAAAATCCAAAATAAATAAAATCAAAAAGCCATAAAGTCCAGTATCCCTCCAAAGTTCTTAAGAGTTCATTCCTTCATTCCATATATCTTTCATTTATCCCATTCCCATCATTTGATCCTTAAACAAATATATTTTTTCTTCTTTGTACCTAGATTTTACACAAACCTAATGAATTAGAGGTTCTCTTTCCATATTCCTAAAATTTGATCCTTATTTTATGACCTCCAAACTAGATCTCAATACAAGAAAAACATGGAGAAAAAGAAAGAAACATACACTTCAAGTGATTTGAGTCAAACTGAAATAGAAATCAACCCTAGGATATCCATTGATCTTCCAATTAATCCTCCTCCAATACCTAAAAATCCTCAAAAGGGAGGTTTCCAAGTGGAGGATATCACCAACAACCCCTAGGAATGACTCAAGATGAAATCATGGAGATGGTCTAGAATCTTGAAAACCACAAGATTGTCAACATGATGATGAGACTAAATCCTTCACAATATATGCTACCATTAGCAAAGGAAGGAGATAAACTCCTTTCTGATTATGATGTAAGTACTATCGTGGAATTACCTCTTGGGATTATGTTGCAAGTATCACTCGCACCACCCTTCCAAAATGTCATTCAGCCCATCTCACAACCAATATCATCTCTCTCCAATCCAATCCATAACTACCAAGGGGAGTTCATTGCTTCATGCACTTCAAACATATCCCCTTGTAATTAATCAATACTTGGACACAAATACCATCCCTCAAGACCTAAAGAATCCATACATTTCACTCATTTTCCATGACACCAATAATTCATCTACCTTCTCGACAACACCGACATATCCTCTTGGGACACAAATCTCTCTCCCCATGGTATCAGAAGAACAAGGGGTTTTATTTGGACAAGGGGGAATCTTTGATGCTTCATCATCACTTCCTCAATGAAACATACCACCTATCCCTCTACCACTTCCCCCTGCTAACATCAACATCCACATCAATCCAAGGTTTAGGGAAACCCTCTTTACCCAGAATACCGATCAAAAATCAATCAAATTAGAACAATCCTCGAAACATGTCACTGACACTGCAACACCAGGTGGAACCAATCCAAATAACCCAATCAATCATCATGCCATCTAGAACACCCTAGATTCCTCAAAACATGGTCCCTGAAGGACCTAGTACGTCAACCATACCCTCCACCACACAACCCATAGTTATCACTTAAAAATCTCAACTGCAATCCCAAGCTCAATATCAAGCACAAAAAGCTCAAGAAAAAGCCCTATTATAGAAGCAATCTTAACAACAAGCATTACAACAATACCAAGCACAACAACAGGTGACCCAACATTAAGCCCAACAACAAGCATTGTTGGCACAACAACCACAACAAGACCAACAACAAGAATTATTGACACAAAAAAAATTATAGGCATATTAGCAAGAAATACTTGTTGAACAAGCTCCTAAAAATGCACCACCAAGTCCACAAGTCAACCCACCCATCATTCAAGCCACCACATTGAACCAAGATGCATTCATTCCACTAGCTGATCCACAAAAGGATTTTTCTGCTTAAATCAAAAAGCTCTCACAATAGGTGTTGGACATACAATCCAAGAAAGCCACAAAACCACAAGGAAATTTATGCCCTTATGAATTTGATAGAAGCATTGTGACGAAGTCATTCCAACAAGGGTTTGAGATACCGAAATTCAACAAGTACCATGGAACTAGAAATCTTGAAGATCACATTAGGGAATTCCATGTACACTGCATGGAAGTTTCCTATGATGAATCTTATCTAATGGTGCTCTTCCCCAGAAGTATGGCTGGCCTAGCCATGGAATGGTTCTCCCGTCTTCCTCCTAGAATAAAAAATTTGCAATAAATTATGATGCATTCATACAAAATTACTCATTTATCATGGGGCATAGACATAATCCTAGAAGAATTGTCCAATCTTAAGCAAAGTAAGGGAGATTCATTCACATCCTTCTTGCAACAATGGCGATCCAAGCCCAATAGGAGAAAATGGGATATGCTAGAAGAATAACAAGTCAGAATCATCATCTCAAATCTTGAAGGTCTCCTAGCCTTCCATCTCAAAGTGCAGTGTATCACCACCTATGATCAACTCATCCCCAAATCTCTTATTATCGAGAGAGCCCTCATTGCACAAGGGGGAACACCCACTTATGAAGAAAATCATCCATCAACAAGCTACAATGACAAACCTCAAACACGAGTGAAAAAAAAATGTTACTATCAACAATGTTGTTGATTGCAAGGTTGTGATCAGTGCTCTGAGGTCTAAGACAAAAAAAAATCCCTACCAGAACCCTCAGAAAAATACCCAAAACACCACCCAATGCAACACATCTCAACAAAAAAATGACACAGAAACAACCAACAACATCAATGATCAAGGTGGAGCATCCACAAGAAAGTAATATCCCCCAAAGTGAAACTACACACCACTTGGAGAATCGATTGAATATTTCATGAAGTGACTCATTGATGCCAATATCATCATCCTCCTATTCATTTAAAATTACTAGGAGACTCAAGTTAAATTGCCCTGGTATAACGAAAATCACCTTTGTGATTTTCATAAGATAAAGGGGCATACAACAGTCGGTTGCATGAGGCTCAAAAGCTTGATCCAAGATATTATTGATGAAAAGACTATCATCATTGAGAAACCAACTAGAAATTAGGATCTCAAGATGTACGTGAATCTGATGTCAGATCACAATAAAGAAAACAAAAATGGCAAAGGAAAAAAATATGGTAGCATCAACCATGTTTATGACCATGTTGTCACATCATTGGATGAATGGGTAGGTGTTATCCATATCAACGGTTCCAATGTTGGCTATGGAGTCACCACATGAAGCGACAAAATCACCATCCCTGGACCATCCACATAAGCAAGAGCACCCCCTGCAAAATCAAAGTCAGTTTCAAATAGTTACAATGTCTTAGAACAACTAAAGAAGACCCTTGTGTGGATCTCCATCATGGAGTTACTGAAAATATCACCTGCCCATAGGGAAATCCTAGAAAAGGAACTCATTGAGTCTTCTTTACCCATAGACCTTGATGTAGACAAGTTCCAGGCTATGGTCAAAAATACCACCACACCACATCTCCTAACATTTTTTGAACAAGATCTTCCAACCTAGCCATCCCATAACCATGCACTTCATCTTGAAGTATTTGTCCATAACAATAAGGTCAAACGGGTCTTGGTGGATGGAGGTGTAGGGCTAAACATTTTTTCTCTCAAGTTAATAAAGAATCTAGGATTTTCGAAAGACATGATTTAAAAAGATAAAGGAATCACAATCTAGGATTACGATGATCAAGAAAGAGTGTCTCAAGGCACCATCTAACTTCCTATCTACATAGGACTAGCCAACATCATTACACTGTTTCCAGAAGGTTTTTTATATTATTCCATTCCTAGTTTCATTTCAGAGAAAAAACTCTCACTGTTCTCCAACCGAACCCTTGTGATTGGTTTCCTTCAATAATTTCTACAAAAAATTTCAAGAGTCACGACTCTTCATTCTATCCACCACAATTGTTATAGATTCTATTAAAAATGAAATATTTAAATAAGTTGCCTCATCGGCAATTTAAATATTTCATAAATAAGTTTTGCTCTAATTTTTCCTTATAACCTGACCATTGTGTTCACTATGGCTTCTATTACCCTTACTGCCTTACCGCGGTCAACCTGTTGACCCCTGGTGGTATGGCGGTATCTAGCTTTCACTGCCTTCTCTGTTGTTTACCACACCGTCGCGGTTTGTGTTCTAATCACTGACAATACTTCGCGGTATTAACCATCACGTCCTTCTCCAACCCTACCGCTCTACTGTGGTCTCATATCCTTCATCCCATAACATTGCGGTCGCCAGCATCTTTTGTCACCTTTCAATGCTTACCGCCTTACTGCGGTCTTCATCTTGACTCCCTGCGGTTGAGTGGTAACTGCTTTGAACACTGTCGCTTCCTTACTAATTTTTTACCGCAATCACCGCGGTCTCTGACTTGACTGTCAGCGGTACTACAATGACTATCCATAACCACCACTTCAATGCTACCTGACCATTAACTGCTTATCTCCGCCAACCACTGATCATTTATAGTGACACCGCGGTCTTTGGTTTGACCGTGCCCGATTGCAGGGTAAATGTTATCCATCACACCTCGCCACTTATCAACTATCCATCACACTACCACGGTCCCCATTATGACCAGCCACGGTGTGGCAGTAACCGTCTTCTCACCAGTTCCTCTTGACCACCGTAGTCACCACGGTCTATGGTTTAACCACGCGCGGTACTGTGGCATGTCCTCTGACTGCTCACATGCCAGTGACTTACCGCCCACCGCAACCCCGCGGTCTATGTTTAGACTGCGTGCAGTGGCACGGTAAGCGCTTTATGGTTGCGTGCTAACTGCTACCACCATATCCCGAGCCCATTGTGGGAGGCCGCGGTAAAGTGGTAAGTGATATAAAACTAAAAATTAAGGCAATGGTAAAGGGTATAGGCTATATATGAGTGGAAAAAATGATTTTTTAATGGGAAAAATAGCAAATGAATGGGTTTAAATGGGAAAAATGTTTTAAGATTTTTTATGTAAAATTCTAGTTCTAACAGTTGCTCCTGTTGGGGATGAGTGGTTTAACAAATCACTGCAAGAATCTAGAATGCAACTGGGAGAGCAAACCAACATATGAATGGTCTATAAAATTAAGGCAATGGAGGATGAAGGGAATGAAAGAGGGAAGGAGATGGAAGAGGGAAAGCAGAGGATGGAGAATGGAAGGTGAGAAATGACCCTAAACTATTGTACATGGAAAGAAAGCGACGCTTTCAAAAAGGGAACTCTCAAGAATTTCCATGTACTGGAAAACCCAGACCATTCAAAATTTCCTAAACTATTGTGCATGGAAAGAATATTTAAAGAGGGTAAGTCAAGAATTTTCCATGCACTAGCAATCCTTAACCCTATGTTGATCCTCAAGAGAAGAAATGCTTCAGGAACTTCCCATGTACAGGCAATTCCTGCTCCTCTCCATACATATTCTGCAAGAAATAGGAGTCTTCACCCCCTTTACCAATTATAACAAAAGGACCCAACCATAAGGCTTCAAACTTGCCATGCTTCCCCTTTTCTTGACATCGAGCATTCCACATTAGCACCAAGTCATCTTCTTCAGACTTTCTCTCCTTGGCCTTTTTATCAGAAAGGTATTTCATTTGTGGCTTTAATTTCACATTCTGCTTCTAAGCCACTCTCCTCACTTCATCAAGCTCTGCAAGCTGCTCCATTCTTTCCTCCATTGGATCAGAAATATCTAAGTCCTCTTGCAAAATAAAATTATAGACTGGAAAAAGATTCTACAATGGCATCCTAGCATGTGTCCCATATACCAACTCAAATGGAGATTTTCCAGTTGCCCTCTTCATTGTAATCCTATCTGCCCATACAACTAATCTTAACTTCGAATCACATGCCTTTTTGTTTGTATCCAATATCCTCCTTACTATCTTCAAAATATTTTTTTTACTTGACTATGCCTAGCCATTGGCCAGTGGATGGTATGGGGCAGAATGAGAAATATTAATACCATACATTTTACAAAAATCTCTAAACTCATCAGATCTAAAAAGCATCCCATTATCTGTGATCAATCTGACTTGGGTGCCAAATCCGGTTATAACATTCTCCATCAGAAAATTCATCACCACTTTGCTCGTTGCTTGCTTAGTTGGGACAACCTCCACCCACTTAGTAAAATAATATGTCGCCACTATTATCGATTTGTGTCCTCCACTTTATTTTTCTTGTACTTCTCCAATGAAATCAATTCCCCATTCATGAAAAGGTGCTTCTACCTACAAGGGTCTAAGTGGCAATGCTCCTTGGTACTTCAATCTCCTTGAAAATTTCTAGAAAGCCTCACATTTCCTCACATATGTAAAAGAATCATTGAATACCCAAGGCCAATAATACCTATCCCTGAGAATCTTGTGTGCAGTAGTCTTAGAAGAATAATTGCATCCACACACCCCTTCATGCATTTCTCTCAAAACATATTTTGCCTGGGATTCATCTAGGCATAATAGTAATATACCATCCCTATTTTTTGAGAATAGGTCTCCTTCTAAGAAAACATATTTTGAAGCATGCAACTTCAAAGTTCTCCTTTGATTATCATTCATCCCTTCAGGGCAGTTCATGTGTTTCAAATAATGCATCACATTTGTATACCATGGAGTATGCTCAATACTTGTTATGACCTCTTCCTTACCTTCGACACTGCAGATTTGGTTTGCATCAATATTTGTCTCTTCCATCAGCCTAGCTAGACCTTCAACTCTTATGAATTTGGTAATCTAAATCTGCATATTGAACTCTTGGATTTTGTTAATCCATCTACATCTCTTCCCTGTCACTTCTGTCTGCACCAAGATTTCCTTCACAGCTGTATGTGGGACATAAGCAATTACCTTAGCTCCAACAACGTAAGGTCTGAAAGACTTTGCTTCTTTGACCAATGCATAAGCCTATTTTTCCATAATATCATACTTCAATTCTGACCCTTGCAAAGACTTGCTGAAAAAAGAAATAGGCTACTCATGACATTCATCATTTTTATGTAACATAACAGCAGCTATGGTGAGAAATGAAGCAAAAGAAAAAATCTGAAATGGCTTAGTAAAATCAGGGGACTTTAGGCTAGGGGCTTCTTTGATTGCTCTTTTTATAGATATGAAAGCATCCATGGCTTCAGCAGTCCAATCCAATTTTTCTCCCTTTTTCAACATCTTAGATATAGGTTTAAGAAACTCAACAAAATTGGACACAAACTTCCTAGCAAAATTAATTTGACCAAAAAATGATTGAATGGCTTTGATAGTTTTAGGAATGCGAATTTTATCTATGGCATCTACTCTTTCAGAATCTATCCTAATCCCATCTTTTGACACAATATGCCCAAAAATTTTACCTTTTGTAACAAAAAAATGACACTTTTTAGGATTAAGACTAATAACATACTCCAAAGCTTTGATGAAGATCTTCTCCAAGTCCCCCACATGATTCTTTTCCCTTTTGGAATAAGTAGTGATATTGTCTTGATATATAACCATTATAGCATTTATTAGATCTACAAATTCTACATCCATTGCCCTTTGAAAGTAGCTCATGCATTTGTGAGACCAAATGGCATTCTCACATAGACATACATTCTCTATGGTGTAGTGAATGTTGTCTTGTATTGCTCTGATTATTTGACTTTGACCTGGTTGTACCCAAAAAATCCATCCATCATTGACAATAGCTCACAACTTGTTACTTTGTACAATATCGCCTCCATGTTTGGAAGAGGATAATTATCTTTTAAGGAAGAAACATTCAAATTTCTGAAATCTACACACAATCTTATATCCCCATTTTTCTTCCTAACTAGAACCAAATTTGAGACACATGTTGAATGCCTAATGGGCTTTATGATACCTCCATCTTTGAGCTTTTCTAGCTCCTCTTGCATCTTGGGTTCCAGGCTTGGGTTGATAGGCCTCTGCTTTTGTTTGAATGGATTTGTGTCTAGCTTAAGTGGAATCTCATGCTGAAAAATATCACCTCTATATGCTTTCAGATCCTCGTAAGACCAAGCAAACACATGCTTGTATTTTTTCAGCAATATAATCAAAATTCCCTTGATAGTTGGGCTTATTTTCCTTCCAATATAAACCCTTTTGGGTGCTAATTCAGTTCCCAAATTTATTTCCTCAACCTCTTCTTTCTTAATAGGTGTTTGCTTCATGAGAGAATGATCACTCCCATCATATACTCTCTCCAATGCAAAAATCTCTTTGGGAAGTTTTTTAGTTTTAAGCTGCAACACTTTCTTCCCGAATATAGTTTGTTTCCCATACTCTTCTTCCACAAAAGAATTAAAATCAATATCATGTGCCTCATACTGATCTATACAATGAAGAAATTTCAAAAGGTTAGTATCATCATTAAAGACTTGCCAGCTATATATGTTATCAGGGGCAGCAGGACTAGTTTTGAATTCAACCTGAGACACTCCTTTAGGTGATATGAAAACTACCCCAACTCCATTACCTTCTTGAATGCATGCCCCATCAAAATACATTTTCCACACACCTTGCTGATTTCTAGAAACAAGCTTATCAATTGGGTCGGTATTCACTAATTCTGGCTAAGACGATTCTACTTTGAAACTCCCTAAATCCACATCATAAAAACAATTAAGTTGTTCCTGAGGAATATACTCAACAATCTGATTCATCCTTGGTTCTCTATATAACTTTACATCTTCACCACTAGCTGGTATTGTCACATATGATAAATCAAACTGCACATTACCTCCAACTATTGTAGTCCATTGCCTTGATAAAAGCATTCCAAACTGAGGAGGTGTGTCAATCACAATTATATCAATATTATAGGTGGCTTATGGGTAAGTTGCTAATTTTACTTCCACATTTTTCATAATCCCCACAACTGGGACAAGCCTACTATCCATGGCATAACACTTACCACCCTCAATATCTATCCACATACCAAGTTGTTTCATTACCCCTATTGGCATAATATTCATAGAAGCACCTGAATCTATGATGAAACTTCCCACCAATTTAACATTTATAAGTAGGGTAGTAAAACATGGATCAATTTGAGGTGTATTCATTAATGTATCATTCAAGGAAACTTCTGCAACTTTTTTCTTTCCTTTCTGATCAACAATTCCAAGATTCCCCTTTTGTTCAAAATTCACACTTTGATTCCTCCCACTAAACATTAATTGAATAGCACTTTCCCTATACTCCTTAATTTTCATCATTTCAAGTAATGGGACAGACATTTTTACCTGGGATAAAGCTTGCACAAAATAAAAAGATGCACCTTCAACTCTTATCACCTTCTTTTGTTCTATTGATTCACCTTTGTTTTCCTCCCTCATTGATGTCTCATCCATCTTTTTTTTTCCTTGGAGAGTTCTTTATTTTCTTCTTTAGGGACATACTTTTGTTCTTTTTTATTAGGGTGCTCATCATTTGTCTTTTCTGGTATTTAATGGGATATCTTCTTATTCTTCAAAAATATTCCTCTTGGAACACCTTCATTTTCATTCACCATTCTATTCCTCAACCGATACTTGCTTTTAGCCTGCTCAACTACTGCAATATTCAATCTCTTAATTTCTTCCTCAGGTGGTCTCCTCACATTTCCCCTATTAGGCTGATTCGATGTGGTAGGAGGACCTCGTTCATCATCACTTTCTTCATAATCAGAAAAAAATTGTTGCTCTACCATGTGAACATTATATTTTTGATGATCAACATCATATTCATATCCTCCTTATTCTGAAGAGGAATACCCCTGCTCTGTCAAGTGAAGAATATGAGAAGTCAAATAGATATTATTGTCTTCATCATTATTATTTTTTTCCATGTCTTTTCCTCACACTAACTGAGCTACAACACAATAGTTTGAAGAATGTGGCATGTCACATACTGAACACCAAGGATTATTATCAATCATGTATGTCCCTCTCTTCTTCAAAGGATCATATGTCTCTTTATTTCTTGGCCTATTATCCATCATTGGCTTTCCATCTCTCCAATTCGTATTATAGGGCATATCATGTAGTTTGGGCCTTTCATTCCTATATGTGCTTTCTTGTTTATTTAGAGGAGCATATTGGGGAACCCTAGGATTATCCTTCTTGGCCATCATTCCTGTAGCCTTTCTGTTATTTTCAATAGTAAGCGTTATCCTTTGAGCTTCAGCCAAATTTCTAGGACCTCTGTTCCTAAGCTCATATCCTATCTTAGGATCAAAAGCTTTTAAATAAATGCTTAATTCAACAAGGTCGGATAATTTAGATCTAGGAGGTATCTTATTATGTAATTTAGAAAACTTTTGGTTGAAATCATAAGATGACTCATTTTGATGCTTCTGAATAGTCACCAATTCATGCAATGCAAATTCTGGTGCATATTGATTCCCATAGTGCTAAAAAAAAAATCATAAAACACATGAATAAAATCAATAGAAGTTGTTGGTAGACTATTGAACCAATCTCTGGCATCTTCAATTATTGACATCATAAAAAACCTCATCTACACATCTTCATACTGCATATCCAAATCTTGCAAAAAAGCATTAAAACTCCTTAAATGTTCTTCAGCTACAATTGCACTACTTCTTGTGAATTTTGGGACAAAAATTCTCCAACTATTTTCCATAGGATAAGGACATATTTGAAATCTAGCCAAGTCAAACTGCTTGATCATGGTTGCATATTGTGGAGGAGGATTTTGGTAATACTGTCATTGGTACAATGGATTATTATTTGCCACATATTGCTGACCTTGTGGGGGTACATGTTGTTGATAAGGAGGTGGTTGAACACCTTGATGTTGTGGTGGAGCATATTGATATCCATTTGGCTGATTTTGATGGACCTGTGGGGCTTTTGTTGGGTCTACATTATTGTTAACCTACCTATGTGGTGGCACATATTTATGCAAATTAGCCATTTGAGTATTTAGCTAAGCTTTCCTTAATTTGAACTCTTCAAGTTCTCTAATTGCTTGGAGCCTCTTCTCATATTCTATTTCAGCTCTCTCCACTTCTTGTCTCTCATGTCCCAATCTTGCATTTATTTCATCTTGAGCCATATGTTCATAGTTCTCCTCAGGGGCTGCTCCATAGCCAAGTCCATCCTGATTCTCTTCAAGAAATACCATTTTCTGATCATATTCATGTTGTCTTCTTTCTCTTTTAGCTTCACATTCAACCATGAACTCTTAAAATTTCTTAAGATCTGGTTGGTAGAAGGGATTCCTCTGTTCCTCAGGAGTGTGAGGTTCTTTGAAAGGGATGTTTTCATTTGCTAATGTACCATATGAATTGTGTGTCTCCAGTGATGCTTTTGATGGTCCTGTGTCAGTAGTCACCTTCTTACCTTTATCATTATTCTCTGTCCATTTATTTTTTCCATTAGGACCATCACCATCTTTGTAAGAAGATCTTCTTCCTTGTATTTTGGGAGCAATTGTGATGGTCTGATCTCTAGGAAGATTCCTTTCTAATATATACTTCATTTTATCAGTTTCAATGCACTTGTTCATTTAGAGTCACCACTCACTATCCAAAAGTGAGAAAATCTGCAATTCTTTATTCCCAGTGGAGTCTTCTATGAAATATTGACTCTATGACAAAGGCTTATTCTCAAATTATGTTCCCTAGTAGAGTCACCAAACTGTTGGTACTCAAAAATGCAGGTTTTAACCATAAGATTTAGGCAAGCCCTTATAACATTCTTGGACAACATACAAGGCCAATTATACCATTAAACCTTCTACTCTTTAGGTTCTGCTAGACCTAGGTAAGTGAACCTATGTGAAATATGCAGATTTAAAATAATTTCCTACTAAACAGTCTACCGACAATGGCAATTGGGAATAGATAGACAAAAAGACTACAACTACACCTATTACACTAAAGGAAAGATTTGAAAATATTATTTATAATGAATTCTATCCTCTGGGATATGACAGATTAGTTCCTTCCATCTATTGGGAAATGGAGTCAAAAATATTACTAATTACATATATATCTTCCTTTCTAACAAAATTCACGTTGTCAAACACTTTAAAGGATGAAGTTCTAATGACTGGCATGTGACTTCATGAATTTATGTTTGGCATAAATGGTGTTGAAATATTTTCTTACCTAGCTCTCCTTCAACAATCCAAAGGAAATATCACAAATACAGTGACTTACTCAAAGGAATTTAATTCTTCCTTGTAGACACCAGTAAATAAAATCACATAAAGTGAAGAAATACACTCTAATGAATCAAAACATACTTGATATTTAGACTCAAATGATCGAAAGATTTCAATTTGGAAAGAACCAAGAAAAAATATTAGTTATGACATCGCAACAACAAAATAATCATAAAGGAATTTGGTCAAAAAATATCATCCGCATTATGCTGTTTCGAGAAGGTTTTTTATATTATTCCATTCCTAGTTTCATTTCTGAGAAAAATCTCACTGTTCTCCAAATGAACCCTTGTGACTAGTTTCCTTCAATAATTTATACAAAAAAATTCAAGAGTCATGACTCTTCATTCTACCCACCACAACTGTTCCACATTTTGATAGAAATGAAATATTTAAATAAGTTGCCTCATCGACAATTTAAACTTTTCATACATAAGTTTTTCTCTAATTTTTCCTTATAACCTGACCATTGTGTTCACTGTGGCTTCTATTACCCTTTCCATCTTACCATGGTCAACCTGTTGACCCCTGGCGGTATGGCGGTATATGTCTTTCACTGCCTTCTCTACCATTTACCGCACTGTCGCGGTCTGTGTTATAGACTTCGGCGGTATGGCGGTATTAACCGTCACAGCCTTCTCTTCCCCTACCGCTCTACCAAGGTCTCATATCCATCATCCTATGGAATTGCAGTGGCCAACATCTTATTTCACCTTTCAATTCTTACCGCCTTACTATGGTCTTCATCTTGACTCCCTGCGGTTGAGCGGTAACTGCTTTGAACACCTCTACTTCCTTACTAATTGTTTACCGCAGTCACCACATTCTCAGACTTGACATTTGGCGATATTGCGGTGACTATCCATAATTGCCACCTCAATGCTACCTCACCATTAACTACCTATCTCCACTAACCACTGACCGTTTACTGTGCCATCATGGTCTGTGGTCTAACCACGCACGATTGTATGGTAACCATTATCTGTCACGCCTCACCGCTTATCAATTGTTCACCACACTATTGCGGTTGCCATTTTGACTGGCCATAGTGTGGTGGTAAATGTCTTCTCTCCGCTTCATCTTGACCACCGCAATCACCATGGTCATTGGTTTAACCGCACGTGGTACTACAGTATGTCCTCTGACTGCTCACACATCGATGACTTACCGCCCACCGCAACCCCACAGTCTATGTTTAGACCACATGCGGTGGCACGATAAGCGCTTTATGCCTGCCTGCTAACTACTACCGCCATACCACAAGCCCATTGCAGGAGGTCGCAATAAAGCGGTAAGTGATATAAAACTAAATATTAAGGCAGCGGTAAAGGGTATAGGCTATATATGAGTGGGAAAAATGATTTTTGAATGGGAAAAAGGTTTTAAGATTTTCATGTAAAATTCTAGTTCTAACACAAAGGTGAAAACATGAACTAGGTTGTTGCTAAAAATCTACCTTCTATCATATTTGAACAATGAGCAAAATTGGCCAAGTGGGCTCTAGAATTGCCCCAGAAAATAGGTCAAACAACCTCCTAGAGTCACAAAAACTTGAAGGCATGTAGAATTTTGATCCAAGAATGGAGTGAAAAGATGATTTGGAGAAATAGATCCATAAGTGAAAGATATTAATCAGCAAAGTTTCTTACTCAAACTTATTTGCAACTACACTTGTTCAGAACGAATCTGGGCTCACTAAATTGCCATTTCGAAAAAATTTCAAATCAACTCGTTGTGAGCTACCACTGGACATACAATCTCATTTAAATGCACTAATTACATATGCAAGAAGTATTTTATTGAATCATCGTCTATCATGAGATAGTGAGTGTCAAATTTGACCTCCCTAAAAAATGCAAGTGCAAAACTAAACAAATTGCATTTGCTTTTGGCTTGGTAAAAATATCAAATCATATCATGATGCTCTGAAACTAGACCAAGGAGTATATTTATGTGGGGAGAATGGAGACCAATAACCAATTCATCATGAAAATTCTCCATCTGTGAGATATCATCTTGAACAGGAGCCTACTTTGCAAGACTAAATGTTTGCAAACAACATAAAAGTGACAAAACCCTTCAACTTCGCTTTTCAAAACCTTGAAAGAACTTATCATGGGAAGCTTAAAATTGGCATACACATTCAAAATTTTCAATATGGGCACTTCAAATTTGCAAAATTCGAGTGCCACTAGTGTTGACATCAATGACAACCACATATTAGAAACACAACCACAACATCCAACAATCTCCACCTTTGGCATTGAGGGCAACACATGATGTGAAAAATACACCATCAATGCAACCAACTCTTCTTCCAAAATCTCCCCTTTACACATTGTTGTTCTCATGTTGTTCTTCTTCTCCTTAATTTTAGCTCTTCAATAGTTTTTCACGTTACTCTTCTCCCCCTTCGACATCAATGGAAAAGGTACACAAGCTCTGAACAACATATCTAAATCATCTGACTACTCCCCCTGAGTAGCAGCCATCACAACATCAATCTGGATCAATATATGACTATGCATGCATGGAATGATGCAAAGAATATGCATCTTAGTTTTTATTAGGAGGGGTAATCAACCCTAACTTCCCTCTGAGATACTCAAAAGTATCTTTAGGCAAAGGCTTAGTAAAGATATCTACAATTTTTCCTTTAGTAGGCACATACTCCAGTCTAACTTCCTTATCACTTACTTTGTCTCCCAAAAATTGGTACTTGATAGATATATGCTTTTTCTTTGAATGTAGTACCGGATTCTTAGATATGTTTATAGCACTTGAGTTGTCACAGAATATGGCACTAGGTTCATCATACACAACTTTGATATCTTTCAACATCTATTTCATCCACAAAACTTGAGTACGATTGTTAGCAGCAACAATATAATTTTACTCTACAATAGACAAGGAAACAACATTCTTCTTTTTACTTAACCATGAAATCAGTTTCTTTCCCAAGAAAAATGCACCATCACTCGTACTTTTCCTTTCATTCACATCTCCTACCCAATCAACATCAGTAAAGTCACTTAAACTAAGATCATCATCTTTAGGATACCATAGGCCAAAATCAATTGTTCCCTTCAAGTATCTAAAAATTATCTTCACAACAATCACATGAGATTCTTTAGGATCGGCTCAAAATCTAGCAACAATTCACAACATTCATGATATCAGGTCTAGTTTGAGTCAAATACAGTAATCCACCAACCATTGATCTGTATCTGGTTCAGTTTGCCTTCGAAGAATCATCATATTGTGTCAACTTACATCTGGTCACCATGGGTGTATCGACTGGTTTTGAATCTTCCATACCAAACTTCTTCAATAGTTCTCTCACATACTTGGACTGAGATATAAAGATCCCTTCATTTGCATGAGTAATTTGCAATCCCAAAAATAATGTCATCTCTCCAATCATTGACATCTCATTAGAAGACTTCATGCACAAACCATCATCTCCTCCAAAAATGATATCATCAACAAAGACTTCCACAAAAAAATATTTATCATCATCAATCTTAAAATATAGATTACTATAAACAGTACCTTTGTTAAATCAAAGCTTCATCAAGTACTTATCCAATCTATCATACCAAGCTCTAGGGGCTTGTTTGAGTCCATACAATTATTTCTTCAACTGACAAACCATATCTCCATGATCAATCAATTGAAATCCATCAGGTTGTTCAATAGACACCTATTCTTCTAGTTCACCATTTAGAAATGTTGACTTGACATCCATCTGATAAAATTTGTAGTTTTTGTAAGAAGCATAAGAAAGAAACAATCTCACAGCTTCAATTCTAGCAATAGGAGGAAAGGTTTCTTCAAAATCAATACCTTCCATGGGTATGTGCAGGATTATGATGGGCCAAAAAGTGGCGATATGTAAGCCATATGATGGCCCAATTGGTTGACGACTTTTATTTTACCCAAAATAGATGAAACGAAAATGGTTTTTAGAGGAGATTCTCAACTTTCAACCAATACAAATTATGCTTTACTTTGAATTTAATAAATTATTATTATTCATTTTCTATTAGAATTACGAATAAAGTCCTAATTGATAGGCTGATTGAAAAACATCTATAACTTTCAAATGGTATCACATTTTTTTAATCTGAAACATGCGTCACATTTTATGCTTCGCATACTATAGGAATAAAAAAAAAAAAAAAATGAATTTTATGAATTTTTCACTAAGTTAAGGTGGTTAGATAGATGAGCTTTTATATTTTTTAAAAGTTGTAATAAAAAATTCATAATTAATTATTTACATGGAAAAAAATTATAAAAAAATATGCATCACATCGGGACACGAGTCCTCTACTTATATCTAAAATATTATCATTTTATTATGGTTAGGGTGGTCAGACAGATACTTACTTCTTATTTTTACCTTTAAATTTAAATACTACTACATTGAAATTTCAAATTTTCACCAAATAGATTTTATTTTTTTTAAATAAAGGTCTAGTAGTTTAGAAACTACATTCAATTTTCTACAGATTCTATTTTTACATTTTTTTGAAATAATATAGATAACTTATTCAATTTTTACATCAAGTTGTCTAACTCTGATTTTTTGTCTTTTTATTGCCACTTAAGGGCCTATTTTTTCCATGATGATCCTGCACATACCCCCATCTGAGAGGATCCTTTACATACTAGTCTTGCTTTGTTTATGATAACTTTAGCTTGTTCATTCAACTTGTTTCTGAAGACCCATTTAGTTCCAATTACATTTTTGTCTTTAGGTCTAGGAACAAGAATCCATGTGTTATTCTTCTCAATTTGTTGTAGTTCTTCTTTCATTGCTTCAATCCAATGTTCATATTTGTATGCTTTATTTACATTACTTAGCTCAGTCTTTAAAATGAAATAGTATTCTTCTACAATTCTCCTCCTATTTTGGACACCTTTCTTCTTATCTCTTTCTTCTTATCTCCTATAATCTAATTTTCTGAATGATTCAATCTCACATACCTTGGAGTCTTACAGTGTTCTTGAATTTTAGGCTCTTGAGGTATCTCCTCTATACTTTCACTACTCTCTGCTTCTTCTCATTCTTCTTGATTCACTGGAACTGTCTAAACTTGATTCAAAGTCTGACTCTTGTCTGTACTATCATTCTGATCATCAGAATCATATCCATGGTTTTTGGAGGGTCTAGAAATATCTTCATCAACCTTAACATTTTCAGTTTCAACCATTTTCTTCAATCTCTTGTTGCAGCACTAGTAGGCCTTACTATTAGTGGAATAACCAAGAAAGATTCCTTCATCACTTCTAGCATCAAACTTTCCTAAATCTTCATCTCTCCTTATATAGAATTTACTCCCAAAGACTTTGAAATATATAATAGTAGGCTTATGACCAAACCATAGCTCAAAATGAGTCTTACCAGTATTACCTTTGATTTGTACTCGGTTAAGGATATAGACAAAAATACTCACAACTTCTCTCCAATGGATGTGAGGAAAATTTCCTTCTAACATCATAGTTCTAGAAACATCTTTAACTATTATGTTTCTTCTTTCCACAAGTCCATTTTGTTGAGGGGTCCGCAGTGCAGATAATTATCTCTTTATCCCATGTTCTTCACAAAAAGAATTAAACTCACCAGAAGTAAACTCACCACCTCTATCTAATCCCAGACAATTAATCTTTATACATGTTTTTGTCTCAACCTTAGCCTTAAAGATCTTGAACTTTTCTAGAGCTTAATATTTCTCCCTTAAGAAAGTAACCCACATCATCCTAGAGTAATAATTAATAAGCAACATGAAGTACCTCTAACCTTCTAGAATTTTGATTGTAGCAGGACCACACAAGTCACTATCCACAAGCTCCAACAATTCATTTGAACAATGTTGTTTGCTGTGAAATGAAATTCTAGTTTGTTTTCCCAGATCACATTCATTTCATATTGTATTAGTAGGCTTTACCAACTTAGGAAAATCTCTTATTGCCTGTGATGAACTTATCTTGATAATATTGTCAAATTTTACATGACACATTCTTCTATGCCACAACCAACTTTCATCAAATTGAGAAATCAGACAACTTTTACTGCCAGCATTTAGATGAAAGATGTTACCTTTTGTTTTAGTACCTGAAGCAATCACATTTCTAGAACTTCCTAGTATGCTACACTTTCCATCTTTGAATTGAATATTATATCCGTTATCAACCATCTATCCAACACTCAGAAGATTATGCTTCAAACCATCAACATAAAGAACATCATTAGTATTATCCTTACCATCAAAATAAATACCTCCTTTACCATGGATTATACCACCATTGTTATCACCAAATCTTACAACACCACCATCATACTTCTCCAGGCTTACAAATTTACTCTTATCACCTGTCATGTGATGTGAACATCCACTTTCAATTACACATTCATCTTTTTCTTCAACTCGAGCAGCTAGAGGTTTCTCCTCATTTGTACAACTAGCAGATTCAGTAGACACAAAATTATTATTTTTGATAGCAATAAACACAAACTCATCTTCACTTGCATTACCTTTGTAGGATTCATCATTTGTCACACCTTAACCAGTAGCATAGTAATACTTCTTTTGAAATTTAGGCTTGTAGGGTTTTGGCTTAGGAACTCTTTTCAGAAACCTTGATGCAAAATGACCTATCTTGTTGCAAGAAAAACATTTAATAGGAAATTTTCCTTTATACTTACCTTCTCCTCTAGCTTCTCTTTTGAAAATAAGTTCTTCAAGCTCATTCAATTCTCTTTCTTCTTTTTCAATCTGTCTCATTTCTTCCTCATATCTGAATACTTTTCTAGAAGAAATTTCACCTAGATCATATTGTTAGTGTAATTAATTAATTAATTATTACACTACCATAAGTTAACTTAGGTATTAATTAATCATATTAGTCCTAGGTTACTTTTAATCATTTAATAAAGATGTTGAGATAAGATTCCCTTCAGAAGATGAGTTGTCTTTTCTAGAAGTTATCTCCATCTTGTTACCATTCCATAGGTTAGGGTTTCATGTTGTCACATGAAGTGTGGTTTGTACACTTGGCAACATCTTATGCATTTTAGGTTTTGCTCTTTCCTATATAATCAAGCATATGTACTCTTTGTAATTAAGAATCCAGATCATCATAATAGAATCTCTATTTTGAATGTCATTATCATACTTTTTGTGTGGGTGAATATTTATTCTTGGCAAAGGTCCTCCATTGAAGTCTGCAACTTCATCAAGGCAACCTGTGTATCCAGCATTCCAACATGGTATCAGAGTTGTTCCAGTGAAGGTTCATCCCAGGATCAAGAAAGTTTGGCTCCAATTTGGACATATTCAGCTAGTTGAGGTATTATCTAGGGTTTGTAATTTTTTGTACTATTTGTACAAATTTGTAGAAAAAAATCTGCCTTCTAAGTCCTCCATCATGGCAAAAATATTTTAGATCTACGGGCATTTTTTATTTCAAAAAACGGGCTCATATTTGGCAAAAAAAATATTATTTGGGTATTCTCTACAGTTTGAAGAAAATTATTTTCTAGCCGACCATCAATTTATTCCTAAGTCGGCATCATATTTTTTATCCGTCAGCATCAATATTAATAGGGCTTCATTATATTAGTTTTGATTTTTAAATTGCTTTTCTCAATATTTAAAAATCATATCAAATCAGTTTTGTCTGCAGAGTACATTGTCTTGTCGACCGAGCTTTTTGCAGGAGGAGGTACATTTCTACCGGGTCCACCACCATGCATTGGTCCTTTTGTCAGCCTTTCCTCATTGCTCACCAGCCAGAACTCTACCTGCTGCCAATGTTTACTTCCTCGTCGGCCCGTGCTCTATACTCCACCGACCACCGCCGGTACCCGAGCCCTCATCACCCAAGGCCCCAGATATATCCGTGACTAGGTGGTATGCTATTTTTGAGTGGAGCCACCACCCAGATCTCCGCCCCGCCACCATCGGTGGTGGCGCCTTTTTTTTTTTGCTAACCCTACACCTGCAGTCACATCAATGACTAGGTGCTAGCACCCGAGGGGCTTATATTTTTGCTCCTAATTAGCCTGCAGGCCCTAATAGGGTAGTTTTTTTCATTTTATCATATCTTTTCACCAGGGTATCAAAAATCTACAAACAAGATTCTATCGGAAAGTAAATTTAGTGCTCTTTCTAGTGGTGGCATCCATTTTGGAAAATTTTGCTTCTAGAAAATTCTACAGTCAACTGAAGTCAAAACCCTAATTTGGACATAAAGACTCATATCTTTGCAACTGTTGATCAAAATTCAATGATTCTAGCGGCATCGGGAAGGTAATTCAGAGCTCTTTTCATCAGTCTAGTCACTTTGATCAGTTTTAGCTCCAGGTACTCTTGCATTTGTTTTGTTCAACTTCGTGCATTTGTTCAATAACTTGGATATCTTGAAGCTTGGGAAAAGGTATTTTATTTTGGGTGGCATCACTTCAACTACATATCAGTTTTGGGAGTTTCTATTTATTGTTGAAGGTCATTGTCTTTATATTTTTGGAGAAATTTGCTTGTACATTATGAGGCTTGTATATTATCCTTCTCTAACTATGTTGCACACGGGAAACTATAAACAATGGCGAGATGGGATCATCCACCATCTCCAAACACTTGAATTGATGCCACATTTGTATGGTACGGTTCCCCATCGAGGTCAAGGTATTCAAAAATTTGCTTGGAGTTGCAGCAGATATAATGTTTTAGCAGTGATTGCAATGCATGTTGATTGTGATATTTTGGAATCTATTGATCATTATGATACTCCTCACATCCTTTGGACTAAGATTTGGGAGATATATGGAGATTCATATACTCCACCCTTCCTTGATGGTCATGATTCAGAATGTCAGGTTTCAGATCAAGTACACCATGATGATATTGCTATGCAGGAGGTTGTTTGTTTGGATTGCCTTGACTCTTCCGAAGAGGTTGACAAGGTTGCTTCAGATGATTCTTCTTCTCCATTAGAGATAGTTGGTATCCCTTCACATTCAGTGATTCCTTGTCCAGAGTCATTGAATGAGGCTTCCATCATCATCATTCATCAGGACACATTCTATTTTCCAGACTTGACATCATGAGATGGCTTTGTTTCAGGTATCACTAACTTGGCTAATTCTATAGGTTTGGAGGACATTCTTGAGGGGATATCACTCCTCTATTCAGATATTTCATATATGAGACTTCCTCCATCTTCATCGTAGTTTCTTCTGCATCTTCCATTAGATTGGATAAAGTATTCTTTCAGTGGTTTTGAGGACACTTCATTATTGGGGGGGCAATCAAGTCTCCATCTATTCCTTCGATGGAAGGACCATCACATTGTTGTCTTTGTATCATGTTCAGCATCAGTTTCTGCATCATCCTGATTTGTCACCTTCTACATTGATTGGGTATGTACCTGCATGGGTTGTGGCATCTTCATCTTCATCAGGTAAGGAGACACATGAGTAGCTTTTAGAGACATCATCTACATCCATATACATCCTTCCTTCCTTCAATTCCTATCCGGAATGGGAAGCTACCCTGCATCTCTACATGGTTTTGTTTCTTCCAAAAGGGAGACAAGTTGTTTGTCGACATTGGATCATATTTTGTCTGCATACACTTACATTTCTTACAGGTGATCACATCTTTTGGGGGGGATATATAGTCTCTCTATTTTCCTCCTATGGGGTAATTTTCATTATATTGTATCCTTGTGATGATTGTTGTCCTTGGGGGGATGATGTTGATTCCTCCAATCATCACTTCTCTGCATTTCATCTCCTTTTTTGGAGAGGGGTTTTTCCTCTTTTCTCCATTTGTGGGAGATTAGTTGCATTTTCATCCTATGTACATGGGTACCTAATATGGCCATCAGCCGAGTCCCATCATCATCATGCATAATCATTGCATTTTCATTTCCTCCCTAAGTTGCACTTATGGGGGGGTGTTAGTGTAATTAATTAATTAATTACTACACTAGCATAAGTTAACTTAGGTATTAATTAATCATATTAGTCCTAGGTTACTTTTAATCATTTAATAAAGATGTTGAGATAAGATTCCCTTCTAGAAGATGAGTTTTCTTTTCTAGAAGTTATCTCCATCTTGTTATCATTCCCTAGGTTAGGGTTTCATGTTGTCACATGAAGTGTGGTTTGTATACTTGGCAACATCTTATGCATTTTAGGTTTTTCTCTTGCCTATATAATCAGGCATATGTACTCTTTGTAATTAAGAATCCAGATCATCATAATAGAATCTCTATTTTGAATGTCATTATCATACTTTCTGTGTGGGTGAATATTTCTTCTTGGCAAAGGTCCTCCATTGAAGTCTGTAGCTTCATCAAGGCAACCTGTGTATCCAGTTAACTTAGGTATTAATTAATCATATTAGTCCTAGGTTACTTTTAATCATTTAATAAAGATGTTGAGATAAGATTCCCTTCTAGAAGATGAGTTGTCTTTTCTAGAAGTTATCTCCATCTTGTTATCATTCCCTAGGTTAGGGTTTCATGTTCTCACATGAACTATGGTTTGTACACTTGGCAACATCTTATGCATTTTAGATTTTGCTCTTTCCTATATAATCAGGCATATGTACTCTTTGTAATTAAGAATCCAGATCATCATAATAGAATCTCTATTTTGAATGTCATTATCATACTTTCTATGTGGGTGAATATTTCTTCTTGGCAAAGGTCCTCCATTGAAGTCTGCAGCTTCATCAAGGCAACCTGTGTATCCAACATTCCAACACATATCTCTACTTGTCTCTCCTAGAAGTAGTAGCTTTGAATGAAAATTCTATCTTAGTAAGGGCATCACCGAATTCACTCAACTCAAAGGAAGTAAGTTACCAACCAACATATATCTAGTTATATTTGTCATCGTTTAGAGCTCTTTAATGGTTGCAGCTTTAATTTTGTATGCATCAAGAAAATATCTAAGCACTTTAGCAACAATCTCTTGTTCATCCACCTGTCCACCAACACATAAGTTCATTTACTCTCTGCATGTAAATAAAAATATTCTCATCATTTCCCATCTCGAACAATTCATATTTTTGTTTTAGACAATGCAGCTTAGCCATCTTCACATTAGCATCACCTTCATATAAATTTTCCAACTTTTTCCATATCTCAAATGCAATTTTACTTTCCATAAAAAATTTCATCTCAGAATTAATCAAAGCACTCAACAATGCTTCCTTAGCCCTAATGTTATATTCAACATCCCTAATCTCAGTAGTAGTAGTAGTATGACCATTTGGAGGGATAACATACCTATTGCATATAATGTGCTAGTAGGATAAACCAATGCATCTCAGATGACACTCCATTCGAGTCTTCCACAGAGAATAGTTTGTTCCATCAAATATAAAACTATCCTTCTTGAATCTGGCCATCCCAGATCACCTCAATCTATTAAAATTCTTCCAAGGAACCTGATCTGATACCAATTGTTGGCAACACAAGGGAAGAGAACTAAGAGGCGGGGTGAATCAATTGTCACATAATTTAAAAATTATTAACCTTATTAACCTTAATTCTGATATTTGATTATTAACAGTGAAAGCATGAATCAACAACACATCAGAAACACACATAACACAAAGATTTTTTGCGTGGAAACCCTGTTAGGGGAAAAACCACGGTGGAAGTTAATCCACAAGTTATACCTTGTTAAAAGTATAAGAAGAATGTAAGAGGAATGCACATGCATTTAGGCACACTGCCTAGAGCTCATTTCTCAAAGGAAGACTCATTGTCTTACAAAAAGTATTCAAATTAAAACCATCTGAAGAATGCCTAAGTATAGTTCCAGTTAAGCACATGAACACTTCTTCACTTTATTTCATTCTTATTCACACTCTTCTTTGCCTTCAAATTATCTAAACCTTATTTGCGAATAGAACTCACACAGTTCACATCACAAATGTCTCAAATGAGATAAAAAATACTTATATATATCCACAACAAGAAATTATATTGCTTTATTTCGACTTCAACACTGTAATAATAGAATGAATGCAAATTGTCAGCCCAAAACAATAAACATTATCAATGCACATCAACAAAGTTGGCCACAACATAGTAGAGACCAAAAACAATATCCTCAAACACAAAACACCATCAAATATTCTTCCTCGAAGATCCACAACATGCTTCAAACACCTTGTTGGTCATGAACATGAGAAACATGAACACATAAGAGAAAATGTTGGATCACAAGCACAATTATCAATGTGGATGTGTAGCAAAGATAAAACATGATCTATAAATTTCCACGAACACTTTCATAACATACGCAACAACTGAGATTACCAGAATCACATTGTCTTCTTCCATGAACACCACTTGTAGTAACTTAATAGCTTTCAAAACACAAAAAATTATAACTTCCTCAAATCTTCATGGGCACCTCTGAAACTTATGAAGTAGAAGCTAGATAGGCTTGAGAATAAACCCTTTAATCTACAACATCTAGTTATCAACATACTGAAATTTCTACCATACTGATCTTCACTGATTCATAGGCAACCTGTAACATATTTATTACATTTTTCTCAATATCCTCGACATATATAGTCTTAAGGATATTAATGCTAATAGTTTTGACATCAATGACAACCACATATCAGCAACACAACCACAACATCGAACAGTTATTATTCCTTATATTATTTTCATGGGTGTTATTTTTTGCCTATGTTGGTTTGTCATAGGATATTGATACTAGGGGATTGATTATCCCTCTTGATCATTGTCATCCTATCTTACTAGTGTTCATACATTTGGTCCCCTCTTGATGCGATTTTGTATAAATTTGTATGAGTTTGAAGAAAGTTCCTCCTCTCACTAAAGTGGGGGGTAAATTTAGTGTAGAAAAATGTCATCATTGACATTTTCACACTTGTTTGGGCCCTGCCTATTAAAAGTGGGCTTATTTATGCATTAAATTGGCTCTATTTTGTATCCACAAGCCTTAATTAATGCATCTTTTTCAAGATAATCCTAACATATATCTCCTAACCAATTAGAAATTAATGATTTCAAATTTTTTGGCCCCAATTTAGTGATCTAGGGCTTATACGCCACTTTGGGTGTATGCCTCCCACCTAATTTTTGGGGCCTCGATCTGGATTTCACATTGAATTAATCCTTTCTTGAAAATTGTGTCCCAAGATTAGCCTAATGGGACTCATATGCCACAACTAGAATATGGCTCCCACTTAGCTTGGACCTACTTTAAATGCAAATTTTTGGCAGGATTTTATTCTCCTAGATATGATGTCGACTTTTAGTTTTATAATTTCTGAAAATTTTACATAAACAAGTATAAATACAAGGTTATTTCACATAATTCCTCCTAGCAATTCAAGTATTCAATTATCTTAGCAATTTTATGACATAAAAAGAATTCAAGAGCATTTAAGAGTGATTATCAAGAAATTTGGACCATTATTCAAGTATCAAGCATCATGCCAAAGTCATCATGTGTCATGTTTATTTTTGAGCTAACATTTGTGATGTACGGTTTTATGATTGAAGCAAGCATTCAAATCAAGATCCAAATTCATGCTAGTCATTTCATACATGTTTGAAACATCTTATTTAAGATTTTAGTGATTGCAGCATAACATATTTGTTCATTCATCATTCTTCCTTTATATTTAATTTATTTTCATGGTTTGATTACCAAAACAGGGTTTGACCAAGGAAAACCACTATCCACTAACAAAACCACCCTGTTTCCCTCTCTTTTATGTGTGATTGTAGATCTAGGTGGTTGAGGTTGAAGATACATTGAAGAGAAAGATGGGAGAAAATTTGTGAAGTTGTGAAATATGTCATCTACCTTGCAAGATCATGGAAAGTCATCTACGAAGCAAAATTTAGTGTTTTAGAGCTAGAGATTTGGCAGGAAGGATGCTACAAGATATAATTATAGGATATCAAAGTTTTGGAGCAACCCTAATACTGGAACTAAATTTCAACTATTTTTAGACTTTTTCTATAGATCCTAATTCAATAGTTATAAATTCTAGTTTCAGCCCAAAACCCTAAACTAGAACTAAAGCACCCCTACTAGCGTATGAGTCCTAATATGCATTCAAATTAAAAAAATTAGAACTTTAGATCTTCATTGAAGCCTCTCCAAGTTTTTGGGTGCACCTCTATACTTTTCCAGCTTGTCATTCTCATTTAAGTTCATTTATAGGACATTTCCTTAAGTGTTGCATATCACAAGGCTTTATCATTAGGTTGTTCATGTTACTTATCTTTTCAAGCCCTAGCTTGGTGGTGAAACCCTCTTTAGTCATTTTATCACACCCTAGGACAATCTTTAGCATGTCTCTTTCTCTCATATACATCCTTGTATTGAGATCTCTAAGGTTTCTTTGAATGAAACTTGGAGAAAAGTGTTGTCCTATCCCCTAAAACATAGGGTGAATTTTTTTGACCTTTCAATGATAATACAAGTGCAATAAATATTTAAAAAAATATAATGATGAATTCATGAAAAATCATGTATCAATTAGGGATCACTTTATGAGAGAGAAGTTTGTGGAGTAAAGCTTCAATATGTACCTACAAAGGATTAGATTGCTGATATATTTTCTAAGCCTCTTCCTCAATATAATTTTGAGTATCTTCAAGAGAAATTGGGGGTTATTGCTCCTCCTTCTTTGCACTAGATGCATATGGTGATGCATCATTCCAGTGGATCTATAGATTCATTCTTTTTCTAAACTGATTTTGGTGGCTACCTCTCAAGAGGAATAGGTAGTGACATTGTTGTAGTATGGAATAAATGTTGTTATTGTACAAAGTTTGTTGAGTTGATTGATGTGTAATCCTAAAGAGGGGTATTGAGAGAATTTGCAAGTATCTTAGTTCTATATCAAAAGGGGAGAACAATTCAAAATATTTTATCCTTTGTCATTGATGAACTAAAGGGAGAGAGAGAGAGAGAAGACATGGGAAAAAGGAAAGTATCAAAGAGAGAGAGAGTGTAATGAGATAGTTGTGCAAAGAGGGGAACATAGAAAAGGAAATAAGTATTTTTAGAATTGTAAGTTATCTTTGATGTTTTTTACATCTTGTGTTACCATCAATAACAAAGGGGGAGATTGTTGCTAGTATGAAGGTGTTGTCATTGATGTCAACAAGCTTGTATTGTCATTGATGATAGTTGTGCAGTGGTTGAGAAGAGATTGTTTCTTCGATTAGTTACATTATATTAGACCATCAGTTAAGTTACTGATGTTAACCTTTGGTCTTGCTTTGATAAGTCTCTATTTATGGTTTAGATTTAGAGGATAGTGATAAAATTGATAAAATAAGGAAACAATGTGTGAAGAGGTAATCTATTTTTTCTTCAAATTTCTTTTGGGTTGAAGATCTATTTTTGTAATTTAGGTGTATTGGTTAGAGGTGTTCAGGGATTCTATATCAAAAAAATTAGCTTTTTGATCCATGGTGAGAGAAATTTTTGTTCACTAATGTGTGAAATAATTTTGTAGTTTTGCTTATATAGGTGTCTAGGAGAAATGGTTTTGCTCCACATTTTTCCATAGTTGTTCTTCAAGTCTTGCATTCTGAAGGTATGATGATGGTGTTGATCTTTTACCTATGTCAAGAGTATTTTTTGTTTAGTACTCTAGAAATTGGATTCCATTGTTGCAATGTTTAACCGTGTAGTCTGAGTGTACAAGCCACATGCAAATTCTAAAGGTGTGAATTGTTGAAAAATATTTTGATTCATTTCAAGTTAATGGAGGAATATTTTAGATCATGATGAAGCATGGTATGTGGTTTGCAAGTTGTCCTTGGATATGAGGAACTATGTAATTCAAAGTTTAATGCAGTTTGCACTGGTAATAGATGACCTAGTGTAAACACTACATTTGAAGATGGTTGAACTTTAATGAAAGAGTGGCATGGTTTGTGAGAGTTTATTTGGGTCCTAGTTAAGTTTTTTTGGTCTTCTTTTCATTCCTATCCACCACGAGAATGCTTAGTGCCAACATATTTTGAATTTGTAAAGTGTAAATTTGTGTGTAGTTGAGTTGAAGAAGTTTTTCAAGTTTTGGATGGTATAAATACAAGGAGAGTTGATGCGAGATGAAGTGTAGAATAGAGTTGAGTGTTTTGATGTGAAAATAAGTGCAAAGGTGCAAAATGCACTATGACCTATAATGTAAGATTGCTAAATGTAGTGAGATGAGGTATCTTGGTCTCTTAAAGGTTGTGACTATTGTTGTAGCTCTTGTGGTGCAATCTATGTTGCATTGAAATTGGGTTCTCTATGAAATTCCATGGGTATGTGTAGGATCATTATGCGACGAAAAGTGGTGATATGTAAGTGATATGATGGCCCATGTGGTTGATGACTTTTTTTTTACCAAAAAATGATGAAACAAAAAGAATTTTTAAAGGAGATTCTCATCTTTCCACCAATATAAATTATGTTTTACTTTGAATTTAATAAATAATTATTATTCATTTTCTATTTGAATTGTGACTAAAGTCCTGATTGATAGGCTAATTGAAAAAAATCTATAGCTTTCAAATGATATCACATTTTTTGAATGTGAAACATGCGTCACATTCTATGCTTCACATACTATAGGATTAAAAAAAATTATTTTCATGAAGTTTTGACCAAGTTAAGGTGGTCAGACATATGAGTTTTTATATTTTTAAAATTTCTAATAAAAAATTCATAATTAATTATTTACTTCGAAAAAAATTACAAAAAATTATGCATCACATTGGAACATGAGTCCTCTACTTATATATAAAAACATAAAAAAATATTATCATTTTATTGTGGTTAGGGTGGTCAGATAGCCACCCACTTCTTATTTTTTCCCTAAAATTGAAGTACTATTGCATTGAAACTTCAAATTTTCACAAAATAGATTTTAAAAAATAAATAAACCTAGTAGTTTAGAAACTACATTCAATTTGCTATAGATTCTATTCTTACATATTTTTGAAACAATATAGATAACTTATTCAATTTTTTATGTCAAGTTTTCTAACTCTGATTTTCTTAATTTTCATCTGCACTTAAGGGCTTGTTTTCTCCATAATGATCCTGCACATACCCCCATCTTCTATCTTCTCTCTATTCTAGTAGTGAGCCTAGGTTGTGAGAATTTCTAGAAAGTGTTTCCTATTCTGGTAGTGAGCCTCTTTGTACAAATTTTTTCAATTACTTATACTGTGAGCTAATACTCACCATCGTTTTTCCCTTATAAGGTTTTCCACATAAATTTGGTGTTCTCTTTTGTATGGTGTTGGTTGTTTCATTTTTTGTTATCTAATTTTGATGTTTAAACATTATAACAGATTAAGGGTTTAATGAATGCATGTGGATCTGATTACTATTGAGGGTTTTAATTTTCTAATTTGATACAACTGATTTACAAGCCCTTGACAATTTTCTTGTTTATTCAACAAGTACATCTATTTCTCTAAGCAGTGGTCTAGCTTATTAGCCATGTGAAAGATGTTGAAGGTATTTTCTTAATGGTTGTATCCATGCTAAATTTTCTTTCATTCTATACATGATATCTAGTTCTTTAAGTAGTGATATAGTGTATGAGTTGAACACAATATCATATCAAAGAAAATATGAATTACTATAGGCAAAGCATGTGAAATTTAATGATATATCTATCTGAAATATAGAAAAAAATAAGGTTCCACTAATTTGAAAAGATAACAAAGGGGGTATGATACACCTATTTTCCTTAATGATTAGGAAATGAGATCCATAGAAATAATTGACTTACAACCCTTAGGTGAGTCAACTCAGTGAGGGAGTCTACTAGTTTCCTTATGATTTAGGATGGTATATTAGCCTAAACAACACTTTTGGGGGGAAAACTGAAAAAATATTAAATCAACTCAATTATCCCCATTCAAATATGAATCTTAAATTTAAAGAATAATATAGATGGGTATGTACAGGATCATTATGGGCCAAAAAGTGGCGATATGTAAGTGATATGATGGCCCATGTGGCTGACAACGTTTTTTTTACCCAAAATTGATGAAACAAAAAGGGTTTTTAAAGGAGATTCTTAGCTTTCCACCAATATAAATTATTCTTTAGTTTGAATTTAATAAATAATTATTATTCATTTTCTATTCGAATTATGACTAAAATACCGATTGATAGGCTGATTGAAAAACATCTATAGCTTTCAAACTGTATCACATTTTTTGAATCCGAAATATGTGTCACATTCTATGCTTGACATACTATAGGATAAAAAAAAATGAATTCATGAAGTTTTGACCAAGTTAAGGTGGTTAGACATACGATTTTTTATATTTTTTAAAAGTTGTAATAAAAAATTCATTATTAATTATTTACTTGGAAAAAAATTACAAAAACATATGCATCACATCAGGACATGAGTCCTCTACTTATATCTAAATTATTAAAAAACAATATTATCATTTTACTATGGTTAGGGTGATCAGATAGATACATACTTCTTATTTTTTCCCCGAAACTTAAGTACTACTACATTGAAATTTCAAATTTTCACCAAATAGATTTTCTTTTTTAAAAAACAAACCTAGTAGTTTAGAAACTAAATTCAATTTTCTACAAATTCTATTCTTACATATTTTTGAAACAATATAGATAACTTATTCAAATTTTTATGTCAAGTTTCCTAACTTTGATTTTCTAAATTTTCATCACCACTTAAGGGCCTATTTTTTCCATGATGATCCTACACATACACAGACATAAACAATAAAGTTCTTGTAAAGATGAGAAGGTTTGAATATTGTGTACCTATCACAAAAAAATAAAATCATAGGCCTTTTAGGGACCGATTCGCCTATAGGCAAATGTGTCCTTGTAAAAAGGTTTCAAATCTGATTTTATAGTACTCAGACCTTGTGTCTACAATCCTAATACCCCTAGATCCCACTATTAGAAAGCCAAAAATAAATTTGAGATCTAAGTTTATGTGGCTTGAAAATAAAGGTGACAACAAATGTAACTTTACAAAATCTCTCTTCTAAGATCTTCAACTTTTCTTGAACCTATGAACCTACACATATAGAAGAGGGGTAAAATTGTTTATTTTTAGTGAATGGGGGTTTACCTTGGTCAAACCTCATTGCATGATAATTAAAAATTGAATTGAAAGGAAACATGAAAGGAATGATGAATGAATAATTCTATGTTGCAACTTACCAAACCCTTCAATAAACCATTGGAGGACTAAAATCTTGATCTTGATCTTGCATGAAATTGATTCAATGGATGTGGATATTTATACTTGAATTCTTGACTTAATCTTTCAAACCTACATCACAATGATAGCTCCAAAAACATGGATGATTTCAAGATACTTTGACATGATGTTTAAGAAATTTTCTATTCGATTCCCTTGAAAATAATATTTTCTCATATGAAAGTTGACCTCTTGCTAGATGTATTGAATTAATAAAATAACCTTGCTTTTGAAATGAAGAAAATTAGTCTCCTTTCACCTCTATGGTTTTGGACATAAAAAGAAAGTTGTAATCTTCACACACATCACTCAAGAACAAACCCTTGAGATATCAATGCAACAAAGAAAGAGATATTTCAAGAGGGTTGTGCTAAAGGATGTATGAGATCTAATGAGGGGTTCACCACCAAGTTTAGACTTAGAAAATATGATGATATGAAAAATGAAATGTAAAACCCTAGTTCAATGAAATGACCTATGAAATAAATTATAAATGCAAACAAAATGAACAAAAAAGTAGAAGGAAAAGTAATGTGCACCTGAACACCTTGAGGTTATTGGAAATAGCTCTAAAACAATAAATATTTTGACTTTTTAATCATTTGGGACTAATTCGCCAACCTAGGTGAATCAATCCCAGATCTGGGTTTTTATCTACAAGTCTATTTCAGGGAAAAGGATATCATAATCTATAAATAGCTTTGGCAAAAAGCTATAGTGGGACTCATTCACCACTCTTGGAAAATCAACCCTGCTCCACTTTTTTGGAAATTGAAAGTTCTTATTTGCACTTCAACAGCTGCACTTTCCTTCCAAATTGAGTTTTGGATCCAAATCTATGAAAATACATGCAAAATAGAATATAAACTTGATTTGCTAATGGGGGTTTTTCCTCGATCAAACCCCTAGTTTTGTAATTAAAGCTTGATAGAAATAATGAAATGTGCATGAAAACCCTAGCCTTGAATGTGTCTAAGACTAAGAATCTTGAAACATGATGCAATCCTATTCTAATATGCAAGAATATAATGTAAGAATGGAAATATAAAGATGAATTAATTACTTGTGGGGATCTCTAATCACCCAAAATGAGCTCTAATGGTTCTTGTACCTTCCTTAGGATGAATGTAGAATGATGATGGATGATGGAATCACTTAGGAAACAAGTCTTTAGGCTTGGATTTATGGCTAGTTACATCTCCCCTACCTAGAATCCATCATGATTCACCATAGAAAACCATGATCAACCCTTAAAATTTCTATATCTTGAATGAAAGTTACCTTGAATACCTGCAAAAACAATTTAAGGCTACTCCAAAGCTTCAAATTTGCTTGCTTTTAAAACTTGAATACTCTTGTGAAAGATTTCTTGAAGATTCTTGATGCTTGTCTCTTGAAACTGATTCCTCAAAGTGCTTAGAGATGATAAAAAAAATCACTTAGAAACTTGATTTTAAAGGCATTAACACCTAATTGACCATTATTTAGATCTCAAAGGTTGACATCCACCAAAAATTTGAATTAAAATGGTGAATTTCCTGCTCAAAATTGAAAAAAATCCCAAATGGGACTCATTCACCACCCTTTGGTGAATGGGTCCCACCTAAGGGGACTCATTTGCCACCTTGGCGAATGAGTCCCACCTTATCTTTTTGAGGTGGGTTTTCAGGATTTTTAGTGTTTTGAATGATTCTATAAGATTTTTAGGTAAAATGAGCCTTCAGATCCAAAATAATGGATCTTAGGGGCTTAAAAATGATGATTTTAAAGGGAAATTATAGCAAGGATGCCAAAATGGGTCCAAATTAAGTGTTAAATTGCCTCACTTTCAAGAACGTACAATTTTCAACACTATATTTAGACCCACTTTAGCACCCATATGCCTCTATGTGCATATGCAAGCTAAAGGAATCCAATGATAACCTTTGTTTCATAAAAGGATACATATATAAGTTTAATCATAATATAGAAGAATGAAGCCCCCACTATAGCTATCTATAAAACCATAATGTTAGGAACCACATCATGCAAGACAAATTTGTTAGGTGTCTAAAATAATCTTATCTAACTTCTAGAAATCTAATTCGAGCGTAGATTTATGCCCCCCCTTGATTTTTCTTGCTTTGCAGAGGTGGAATCAAGGTAGCAATCTAGCCATGTCAAATAGGTTAAGTCATATCATAGGGCATTTCAAAGTACCATTCTATATAATGATAGATGGTTCATGATTTTGGGAGTGGAATCATGATTCCAATGCAAAAACCAACATAAAAAATGGAGATCTCTAGCACCTGTTATGTCAATTTGAATGAAATGTATTGTTTAACCCTAATGTAGTAGAAACCATAATTTTTACTTACATAAGAGAAAAAAGTGATGTAAATTATAACTATTTTGTCATTTACCTTTTTGTAGCTTGAAATTGATTGAAGAATAATGAAATATGCCTAGCAAAAGAGATTACATGCTTGCAATACTGGACGTGTTGTGGGAGCAGGTGGCACACAACAAGCATCAACATGAGGTGAGTTGATTTTTCTACCTTAGCTTTGTCTTTATGCAATTATTTTATGATTTTTATGCATTTCTAGTTTAATTTAGGACCTTGGAAAAAAGTTCGCAAAGTGTTCCCTTTTTTGCAAAGGGTCCTCTTTCCTCACAAAGTGTCCCTTTTGTTCGTGATGTATCAAAATTTTTCACAAAGTGTCTCAAAAGGGGTCTAAAGTGACTAGGGCCTCTAAGAAAGCTCACTAGAACAACCTTTAGTACACTTTTATCATTGTTTATGTAAAAATTTAAGAGTTTAGACTACTTATATGACATTTTTATTTTATGTTTTAGGTTCCCACCCATTCGCGGCAATGTCAAGGTGGCAAGTAGATGAGCCTTCTCATAGATTTAGGCCCCACTCTTTTAGTGGAGGATACAAAGTTGTTATATAATGTAGCATTATACTAGGTGTAACTCATGCCCCCCATGAGGTATGATGATGTGATGTTGATGGAACTAGCAGAGCACTAGGATGTTGATACATGCACATTCCATCTACCAACTGGTCAAATGATGATCACACTGGAGGATGTGCACCACATACTCTGAGTTCCTATTTGGGGTGATTGAGTACATTTATGAGCAGAGAAAAAATTTGAGGAGATGAAATATGACATGTAGTTCTACCTTGATGAACTAGTAAATGATGATAGAGTGAGGCCATAGATTGATCTAGCAATGCTAGTATACTCATGGGCCCCATTGGTTAGATCGATTATGATGCTGACAGTGGCACTAGTGCATGTCCCTAACTTATAGGGAGCACATTTAAAGGGAGGAATAGTACACCTAATATGAGGGATGGCAAAGTACAAGATAGTATACACCGGGGGACACAACATCCTAGTGCAGTTATATTTTGATCTTAGTTGATTTATCTTTCAGGAGGTGGACAATATGGTACACTATATGCTTCTACAGGTTTGGTGCCTTGAGCATATTACTTGTACCAGACCTACTAGCTTCTTGTGTCCAACAGCCTTAGGGTATCCTCAGGCCTTCAACTATCCTCTATGATGGTTTTGGAAATATGATGATTTGCACTTCTGGAGAGTTTGATTTGACCAAATGGAGGAGGATGAGATCCTTTGGAGACCTTATTAGCTTGTGATTCAGTGGCTAGATCACACTTGATAGATGAGGAGATTGTAGCTTGACAAGTTTTTGATTGGTAGAAATGATTATGTAGTGCATCCTTTCTATTATAATCATGTCATGCAACAATGGGTTGTTCTAAATAACACCTACGGCATGACCCTTCTTCAAGCGATCAGTGTGGAGTGGCCGAAGACCTGCTTATTTGTATGGTGGATGTTGTCTATAGTGACTCTCGATACTTAGATCATCATATGCCTCTAGTCTCCGATGTGGATGACATGAGTGTCATAGATGAATATGAGTGGTGGAAAATATCATGACCAAATCTCATTTTTTTATGGAGGAGTTGATAGGTGATGCATGACCATTCTCAGATGAAGGAGATAAGGTAGAGGACATGGCTGAGGAGACATGTTATATGACTTCAAACATATTTATATATTTCATAGATAAGGATTATGATGAGACTACATATCCTAACTATGATGGCTAGGATGGACTAGATGAGGAACAATCCATGAGCGAGGGCGGTGAGGTAGAATATGAGGATCCAATGGGGCATGAGTGGGGAGATCCATATCCCATTCATGTTACTAGATCACGAGTAGCAGTTGTAGCAAGCACCAACACCCACAACCATGGAGAGGCTAGCACGTCCTCCATACCACCTGCACACAATAAGCTTGATTTTACACAACCTGCCAGAGAGATAGATGATGGTATTTTATTTACTATTATTCTTTATGGTTATATGATTATTATATATATATATATATATCATGACGTGTATAGATTATATTTAATGTTTCCATATTGCAAGATTTGTGGGAGATTTTTCAAGATCTTTATCCACATGTGGTTGTAGCGATAGTGGCCCCATCATTCGACGAGGAGGCCACAAACTCAGACTATGTGCCCCACCCATTGTAGATGAGGGCCCAGAGTCATTCAGGCCATACATTAGACTGCGAGCAACATATGAGAGTTTGAGGAGGCATGTCCACCGAGTTCATGCTACCCCATAGGATTAGTTATCTCGAAGCCCAGGAAATTTTGAGAGACTAAAATCAGAGGTATTCAAGCTTTAGGAAAAGAGAGATTATATAGTAGGGGAGAATCAAGAGGACCTTGGACATATATGATGCTTAAATTTTTCTCTAAGTACATTCAGTGGATCGTGATCATGATCACACACCACTATCTTCTGACAAACTACTATTAGACAGATGTGAGTACTAGGTTCAGATGAATCTAGTTGTCACAAAGCTTAGTGGCATTCCATATATATTTTGATGACATGGACACAAAACTTTGATATATATATATGAGAATTTTATGTTTTATTACTTGTGTTTATGTGTTGAATGTTAAATGGAAATGTGATTAATGATATACAAATTTTAAGATTATTTAATGAATTTCTCAATGATTTAACATGTTTTATGTGATCTAATAAAAAATTATTATAGTTTCTCTTAGATGCTACATTTATGATTGAGTATGTGATGCTAAATTAAATGCACCTATGATCTAATTAAAGAATATTAAATGCATATAAGGATCTAATCAAACACAACATACATGATGAACTTGAATAGCATGAAACCTAAAGTAATCACTTAAAAATGAATTAAATAATCACTTTAGTTTTCTTGAGACACACCCATAATTATTTTTCATGAATGAAGTAATGCGAGAGCACATGGAATATCATCCACTAACTCTAACATCGCTACTTTATCATTCATACTATTCAAAAGGATTAGAAAAAACACTAGTGCAAATGTGCGACATTAATAGGGTCTTTGAGAGGTGTTCCATCCATTTTTGTTAATGTGTATGCATCAAACCCATAAATTTCATTGATTATGTAAGGTCCTAACCAATTAGGACTGAATTTTCCTTTTTAGTTGGGTTGGCATTAATGTTTTGTTGATTTTCATATAAGGTTGAGTCACCTTTGTTGAATACTTGATGGATGACATGATCATTATGACTACGCTGATATTTTTTAACCTAAGCTTAGATATTCTCAAAGCATTTATGTGTTGTTCATCAAGCATCTCAAGCTAGTGCAATCATTGTTCTTTATAACTATTGTCATCAACAGGTCCTTGAAGAGAAATCCGTAATGTAGGGATTTCTAACTCCAAGGGAATAATCACCTCAGTAGTATAAACAAGGTTCCAAGGTGCTGTTCCAGTGGATATTTTGATGCTAGTACGGTAAGACCATAATGCATATGTTAGTTTCATGTGCTAATCCTTGTTATGTCTATTTACTATTTTCCTTAAGATTTATTCGATAGTTTTATTAGTTGATTTAACTTGACTGTTAGATTGTGGATAGTAAGGTGTTGAAAAGCAATGTTGGATATTAAATGTGTCAATGAATTTCTTCTCATCATTATTCTTAAATGGTGTCCCACTATTTGAAACTAATATGGAAGGAAGTCCAAAGTGAGCAATAATGTGTTCCAATAGGAAACAACATATTACATTAGCAGTTGTGGATCGAAGAGGAATAGATTCTACCCATTTTATAAAATAATCTATCATTGTGATTATAAATGTATGTATAGCAAATGAAGGTGATGAGATTTTTCCAATTAGATCTACTCCCCACACTAAGAATTCCAAACATGAATTTGGGCGAGAAACTCAAAAGCGGGAGAATGAATCAAATTTTGATGTTCCTAACATTTGTGACATCTCTTAACATACTCAAATAAATTATTTTCCATATGTCTATTAATATCCCATGTGAATGAGTATTTGCAGTAAGTATCTCCCTCCAAAATGAGCTAGATAGGGACCCACATGAGCTTCTTTGAGTGTTAGGGGGACATCAGATTCTTTAAGACATCTAAGTAGAATTCCATTAAAGGATCTTCTATATAATATGTCGGTGACAATGATGTACTTGGTTGAAATTTTTTATAAGAAAGTTTGGATGTTCTTTATTATTTTCTTGGGAAGGGTACCATGTTTCAAATAATTAAATATTGTATCATACCATTCACTCGAGTCTCCCTTGGTTGCTTCTAATACTTCTTCAATTTTACCCTCGATTGATGGTTTCATGATTGGTTGAACAATAAATGTGAAATCCTTTGAAGGATCTTGTGGTGATATAAGAGAAGTTGCACTCACCATTGCATCTGCATGTCGATTATCCTTTCGATGGATGTTTCAATTTGTAAATGAGTCAAAATTCTCTAATAAATTCATTGCGGTATCCTTTTATTTTGATAATTTTTCATGCTTTGCTTGATATGTCCCATTTATTTGCTTAATTACCAATTTCGAATCACCAAATATCTTAATTTATTTTGCACCATGATTAAAGTGACACATAGCCCAGTGAGAAACACTTCATACTCAAGAGTGTTGTTTGTACATAGGAATTTTAACTGATATGACAAGGGAATAGGATTTCCTACAGGTGGAATTAATATAACCCCAGTGCTAGAGCATGTTCTACACTTAGATCCATCAAAGTATAATTCCCATGTATTAATTTTGATTGTTATCACATTATCATCAAGGAAAGAGTCATTGCTAGGTAATGCCAAAGGAGGTGCATTAGCCAATTGGTCGGTCAAGGCTTGAACCTTAATTTCTTTATGTGAGACAAACTTAAGGTAAAACTCAGTCAACAACATCACCCATTTAGCTAAATTCCCTGATAAATTTTTTTTATTGAAAATATATTTGAGAGGATCAAATTTTATCATCACACGTATTTCCATATTCAGCAAGTAATGTTGTAGTTTACTAGTAGTGAATACAAGAGCCAAATTTTTTTTTTATATTGCTGTGTATTATTTTTCATAATCAATCAAAGTCTGGCTAATGTAATAGATAGGATTATCTTTACCTTTCTCATATTGTTGAGCCAAAAATGCTACGAGAGCATGGGCTAATGTAGGTATATAAATCATGAATGATTTTTTTTGCATAACAGGTTGTAAAACATGTGAAGTTGCAAGGTACTTCTTCAAAATCTCAAAAGCATGTTTACAATCCTCATTCCAATTAAAGTGTACATCCTTTTTTGAGGAGATGTGTAAATGGTAATGTTTGATCAGCTAAGGATGTGACAAAATGATAGATGACTTGAATTGTTCTTTGTAATGTGCACAATTGAGAGATTTTTTTAGGAGGTGGAATTTTGACTATATAGCATCAATTTTCTTTGTGTCCACCTTGATTCCTCTGTGAGATACGAAAAAAATATAGAAGTTTTCCACTATCTACACGAAAGATACTTTTTGGATTCAATCTCATGTTGTATTTGTCTATCCGCTCAAATAATTTTTGAAGGACATTAATGTCGTCTTGTCTTGTTAATGATTTGGATAGAATGTCATCAACACAATCTTCTAAAATCTTATGTACATGTAATCATGAAATATCAATTTCATTGCTCGTTGATATGTTGTGCCCACATTCTTCAATCCAAAAGGCATCATGCCCTAGAAATAGTATCCCCAAACTCTTGTGAATGTTGTTATATATTGATCTTGAGGGTTGATGAATATTTTATCGTATCTAGAAAATCCATCAATGAATGACAACAAAACATGTGTCGTAGTCGAGTATACTATCATATAAATTTTCGGAAGGGGAAAATTATCTTTTAAAGATGCTTTACTCAGATCATGAAAATATGTACACATCCTAATATGATTGTCAGGTTTTGTGACAGCGACAATATTTGAGATCCAAGAAGAATAATCTATAGGTCTTATGAAACTGGCATCAAGGATTTTTTTGAGTTCTCCTTTAACAAGAAAGGTTATCTTAGGATTCCTTTTTTTGTATCTTTTGTCCAATGGGCTTAGCATTTTCAAAAAGGACTATGTTGTGTGTCACTATCTGAGCATCAATTCCTCACATGTCCAAATATTTCCAAGCAGAAAGTTTAAGAAAATTCATTAAGTAACATTATGTGATTCTCTTGTTCTTCATCGTCAAGGCACTTTCGTATCTTAATGACTTTTTCCTTATCATTGATTTCCATTGGTATGTCAATTGTATCCCCTAGAGAAAGTGCATGTGGGTTTGGAAATTCAAGGTTGTATTCTTCTATACTTATGTCCATCTTGTTAGTTTCATCTTTTGAATCTCTTTGCTTGGTGCTAATCAAAACACATGTGAGCTTTTAATTTTGAGGAGTAGTAGGTGACTTGTCGTAAACTCCTAACATTTTCTGCAATGCATCATCATCTTCGAAGTATTCCTATGATGGTTCATAATCTATGTCAAGCAATTTAGGATGCTTCAAAGTGAGGTTGATTTTGGGCTTGCCCATGATATTGTTGATGTTTAAAACTGATCTCTTTGTTGCTTGTGTAATATTAGAGGGACAATACCCTAAACCAGTCTTTGTCTCTTGCATGTTAGGATCTATAGGAAAATGAATTCCTTGTTCTTTATTTCCACATGCTTTACCATTGTAGCCCAATTGTTTAACAAGTTCATATAACCTCTCCCATAATTTTTTTTTTAATTTCTTCCGAGTTTGGTGGTTGTTGATAATCTATCTCATCGAACTTAGTTGTACGACTTGTATCTTCTTCATGAGTAGATGATTTGGATGCTTAAGAATTTTCTTCCAAGTTTTGAGTTGACATGATTATTGGTTTCTTTTGTTTCTTCTCTTCTTTTCTTGTGATTATGTATTCTACCATAAATGAGGGTGTGAAATCCAAGGAACCCCAATCATTGTCTAAGCATTTTGATACTATTTCCATTTCTTTCTTGTCTTCTTTTGGAGATTCTATGTTAGATGTTGGAATCAATGTGCTCAGAGGACTTGTTCCTTTTTCGACTTGCAAGCAAATTTTAGGCTCAAGTTCCTTTTCAACTTGGTATACCTTGTTTTCATAGACATACTTCATGATACGATGAAGGGTTGAAGGCACCACATGAATCGCATGTATCCATCATCTTCCTAGAAGGAGATTGTATGAAAGGTCATGAGGCATAACATCAATAAGAGTTTGTAAGGTAGCCTCTATGACTGTAATAGGTAAAGTAATCACACCAAGATGTTTATTTCCTACATTGTCGAACTCTCAAATCAATAAAGAGTTAGGTTCCATCTTTGATTTTTCTACACACAATCTATTAGAGACTTTTACACTACACATGTTAAAGGCTGAGCCATTATCAACAAGAGTCATTTTTATGCCTATTTTATTGAATTGGACTATTATCATGACGATGTCATTTTTCTTTCTCAATTCCAAAGGAGGTAGCTCATATTGGTGAAAGGTTATTTCTATATTAATTGTATTCACTCCTTGTATGAGAGATTCTACACCATTTTCATTTGTATCGGGAGGAACCACTACTTGTTGTAAGGCTATTTGTAGCATAGTATGATAGGTGAATTTTGAATTAAGTCCCATAGGGATATCTTTGTAGGAGTATCCTTGAGTTTTTCAACAAAATTATACACCTTTCCACTATGTGAAGTTAAATTAGGAGCACTAAGAAAAATGGGATTAGCTAAAGGTAAGGATTTCGGGGTTGGTTGTTGTGGTGTATATTATTTCTAGTTCTATATGTATGAGGAACTATACTAAAACTCAGTTGCTATAATAAATTATTCTTAGGTGGATAAAGAATAAGCTATGAGTTATTTTTAGGTTGTGTTTTATGTGAAGGTGGGTAAAGGATGATTTGAGGTTGAATCACATTAGCTTCTCTTGGTTTTGGTTTCTCATAACAAGCCTTAGTGGATGGGATTTTTGAGATGAAGTCCTCAAGGGTTTCATTTAACATGTCAAAGTCATCACTACTAAAAGGCTTGAGAGTTAGGTAAACTTCGAAAGAGAGATTTGACATAGTAAAATAACTATATTTTTTCCAAGTGGCTTGGGTGTTTTGGTCTTTGTTTTATGTTTTTCTTTCTAATTTATTTCTAATGTAAACTAATCTAAATGTTGAAAATAAAAAACTATAAAAATCTAACTCTATCCACAATTTCAATGAATGTAAATGATGTTATTTCTAATGATTGCAATATAATAGACAATAACTAAACTAAAATGAAAAAGTAATAATAGGAAACAAAAGCTTGAAAATTGGAAATTTAACTATAAATAAAAACTCAAAATTTGTGCTAGGACTGATTCGCCCAAGGTGGTGAATGAGTCCTAGTAGGAATGTTTTTCAAAATTTTCACATTTTTTTGATTTCTTTTTATGTTTCTTATGTTGTATGATCTAGATCTAAGATGAAAATGTAGATTTCGATTGATTTTTAGTGAAATTAAATGCAAAAATTCAAGCTAAATGATATTTCACTAATGCAATATTTGGAACCCTAGAATGAAAATTAACCAATGCAAATATTAATGCAATGTTAATGCAAGCTAAATATAGGATGAAAATGGACTCTGGAAAAAATACAAATTTAGTGTTCTAAAGGTAGGTTCACCAAAATTAAATGTAGAAAATTAGTGTCTCCTTTCACCTCTTGGGTTTTGGACCTAAAAGGAAAGGGGAAATCTTCACACACTCCACTCAAGAAAAAACCCTTGATATCTCAATGCAAGGGACAAATATATCTTGTAAGAGGGTTGTCCTAAAGGCTGAATGGGATCTAATGAGGGGTTCACCACTAAGTCTAGACTTGGACAAGACCATGATATGCAAAGTGAAATGCAAAACCCTAGTTTAATGCAATGACCTATGAAATTAATTATAAATGAAAACAAATAGAATAGAAAAGAAAGACAAGTTATGTCCACCTGGGAACCTTCAGGTGGCTATAAATAGCTCTAAAAAACTAAAACTTCTAACATTTAATCAATAGGGCCTCATTCGCCCAAGTACTAGATTTAGGTTTTATCTAGAAGTATGTTTCTGGGAAAAGGGTATCCTATAGTGGGACTCATTCACCACTCTTGAAAAATCATTCCTACTCTACTTTTTTAGAAATTGAAATTTTTGATCTATACTTCAACACCTACCCTTTCCTTCCAAATTGAGTTTTGGATCTGAATCTATGAAAACACCTGCAAAATAGAATATAAACTTGATTTTCTAATGGCGTGTTTTCCTTGGTCAAAGCCCATGCTTAAGTGTGTCTTAGACTAAGAGAAATGAAACATGATGCAATCCTATTCTAATATGCAACAATATGATTCAAGAAAGGAAATATAAAGATGAATGACTCACTTGTGGTGATCTCTAATCACCCCAAATGAGCTCTAATGATCCTTGTTACTTCCTTAGGTTGAATGTAAAATGATGATGAAAGACGGAATCACTTAGGAAACAAGCCTTTAGGCTTGGCTTGATGGCTAGTTGCATCTCCCCAACCTACAATCCATCATGATTCACCATAGGCAACCATGATCAACCCTTAACAATGGTAGATCTTGAATGAAAGTGAGCTTGAAGACTTGACAAAACACTTTAAGGCTGCTCCAAAGCTTCAACTTTGCTTGCTTTTAAAACTTGAATACTCTTGTGAAAGATTGTTTGAAGATTGTTATTGCTTTTCTCTTCAAAATGCTTTCTCAAAGTGCTTAAAGATGATAAAAAATGACTTCAAAACTTTCTTTTATAGTCATTAACACCTAATTGACTATTATTTAGATCTCAAAGGCTATCATCCACCAAAAATTTGAATTAAAATTGTGAATTTCTCGCTCAAAATAAAAGAAGACCTCAAATGGGACTCATTTGCCACCCTTGAAAAATGGTTCCCACCTAAGGAGAATCATTCACCCAAGGTTATGAATGAGTCCCACCTTAGTGTTTTGAGGGGGGTTTTTTGGATTTTTGGTCTTTTGAATGATTTTATAGGATTATTAGGTAAAATAAGCCTCGATATCCGAAATAATGGGTCTTAAGGGCCTATTAATGATGATTCTAAAGGGAAATTAATGCAAGGATTCCAAAATGGGTCCAAATTAAGTTTAACATTTCCTCTCTTTCAAGAGCATACAATTTTCTATACGATATATTTTATAGATGATTTTCTAATTTCTCAAAAATTAAACATTACAAGCTAACATTTGAATATGAATTTGGGATCATCAAAATACGACAAAAAACATATTTAAAATTTTAATTTGCAACTTAAAGGGGACCTATTCTCTCATGGGTGAATGGGTCCCTACCTAAGTTATTTATTAGGATTTGTGAATTTTAGGGTGTTAATAATGATAAATGTATTAATTAAATCAGACTCCCCCTTGATAAATTGTAATTAATTAGGCATGTAAATGAAAAAATTATGAAATTAGAGGATTAATTAAGTCCATTTAAACTATTGGATCCAAACATAGTGTGAAATGTAAAGTAGTACATTTTTTGACACTAAATTTAGCCCCAAGTTTAGTGAGAGGATGACCTTGCATCAAACTCACACTAAAGTAGAAAAATAATCATCAAGAGGGGTCCAAGTGTACAAATATCGATGGGATAGGATGACAAAGATCAAGGAGGCGGCCAAGCCCCCAGGATCTATGATCCCATTTTAAACCAACATAAGCACAAAAGGACACATAGAATATGTATGGTATGAGGCATCAAGACAAGATATGCAAACACGCAATGTTAAATTTAATGCGAGGAAAGAAAGATGAATTAGCAAGTTGTATTATTCCATTTCCTTCAAACACACTCATAAGGATAAAAAATCAGTTATGAAACAAATGGTTCCATAGGAAATCAAGTTGTGTTATGCTTGGTGTCCAAGAGAAACACTCTCAAAAGAGCTAGTGAAACCCGGTGTCGACTAGGTGAGCCCCCATGAAAGTGCCAAACACACAAAGGGGTGGATGATAGGAAAGTCATGTGAGGTCCATAGTCTCTCATGTATCATCCATACCATAGTTATACCTCCTAATAACTTTGATAAGGCACCAAGGAAATGGTCACAAGGCTAGCAAGCTATGTTATGCTAGGAGCTCATGAAAAAAGCTCCACTAGAAAGCACATTGTGTTATGCTTGGTGGCCTTGAGAAAGGTTATACATGAAATGAGATAGGATATTCAAGGGGATTTTTATTAGTTCATGAAAGGTCTCACCCTAGGGAATATCATGCCTAATTTATCCAAGAGAGGACTAGTCAAGGATAAAAGATTCACAACTTCAAGAATGCAATCCATAGCAACACCACTAAGAGAAATGTCATATGCTCAGAAAGATCACAATATTGAAGGACATCAAACCCAATGTCACCAAGAAGAATATGCATCATATGAATTGAGAATACCACACTTTTAACAAAAAGGTCACACTTCCTTGGAGATCTCTGTTATCATCACTAAGAAGGGGATATGCAAAAAATGAATGGGGAAAAATATGCCCCCCACTTAAAATTTCAACATACTAGCTATGTTTGTATTTTAAGTAGAAAGAGAGGAAGAGGGGATCCTTGTAAAGAATGCATCCCAAAAAAACTAGTTATCATTGCTTCCTAATCATAGAGATAAAGACAACCAGCAAGAACTATCATATTTCTACCAAGATATGGTCGCACTTGAGATTGTACCACCATGAATGCTAATGAGAAAGAAAAATAAAGCTAATAATGTCATATAGTGATGAGCAACATTATTGGATGGAAATCAATATCAATTAGAGGAAATAGGTGCATCAACACAAGGAAGAGAACCACAATCCTAAAGATGAATTTTATTACTCAAAAGCTTAGATTCATTAGTAGAATGGCCATGAACATGATGATATGCACAAAATGAACTTTTTTTGTAAAATTTATTTCATGTTCTTTGAGGGATAGATATCAAGCGATCTTAGAGAAGTCTTGATAAGATACTCTCTTCATCAACATTAGAATATATTCCTTTATTTTGTGAGAAAAGTATCTCTTGCTTAGTAAAAGGTTTCATACATACACAAGACTCTTTAGATTGTAATATTTTTTACTCTCCTTTAAAAGAAGGCGTAAAATCTAATGAACCCCAATCATTACTAAGACATGTTTTTGAAGATATCTTAGGAGTTTTTTTCATGATACATTAATATTAAGAGAATATTTCTTTGATTCTTTCAATTATTTCAAGGGATAGTAACTAATACCACTAGTGGTTTCTTGTGTGTTAGAATCTCTAAGGATATAAATACTTATGTAGGAGAATCCTTGGCTCTTGGCAATCTTGCATCAACCAAAAATATTTTTCATTCAGTTTTTGTTCTTGTTATTGTTCAAGTTGGTAGATTTGATACTTCTTCATGTTTGCTCAACAAAGATTATGGATCTATGGTTTCATCATGGACATGTTCAATTTCCTTACTCCAATTTTTCAGCTTGATTGGATCTTTTTCCAAAAAGTTATCATTTTTCAGATTGAGTGATAGTTTTGGAACTGGCCCCACAATAATTTCAAAACCTAATGGCTAGTTTGATCGATCGTGGATCCTTCTCATGACTTGTGGATCTTCACAGTGTGTTTCGATCTATTTCATGGATTGTCCCTGACCTTAATCTTAGCTCCACACTTCATCATGCACATCATCCTTCATCAAAGATTGTAATGATCTTACATGTATGAGCATTGTATTTTGACCATGTTGTATCAGGCCTATGAGTTGAATCTGTAAGATCAGATGTGACTGACTATATGTAAGTTACATTTATGATAATAAGAATACGTGTATCTGCATTTTCTTTCATGTTTTGTGTTTCTTCTATTGTGTGACTCTTGATGCATTGTCTGGATTGTTCTCTTTGAGGTACCTCCTACCATGACTGCACCAGATTGGTATCAGAGCAAGATTCATTCCTTGTGAGATCGTCAGATTTTGTATAGTCTTGTTGAATATTTTTTGTGGGGTGCCAGACTGAGGATTCAACCTACAACTACATAAGACTTGTGCAAATATTGTGGGAATAAGAAATGGGAGAGGAAATGGAGCACATGGAAATGAAAACCCAACTATAATGGAGATGTTCAGAGGAATTTCTACTAGATTGGAAGCAGTTGAAAAAAACTAGAGGATATTTCAAGCAGTTGACGATGTGAGTGATGAAGAAATAGAAGAATGGGAATAAGTTTCAAGATAAGAGCAACTTGGCCTTGATCAAGGAGAAGAAAGGTTCATAAGAACCCTAACCAGAGTAAACACTAAACCAGATTTCAATCCACTAGATTATAATGGTAAGTTGGATTTAGATGAATTGCTAGATTGGATAACAGAGATGGAAAATTAATTTTATTCTAAAGGTATCCTATAAGATAAGAATGTGAAATTTTCTTGTACAAAGTTGAGAGGACATGCATCCCTTTGGTGGGAACATTTGCAGACAGATAGGCAAAGAAAAGGAAAGGATAAGATAAGATCATGGGATCAAATGGTGAATAAGCTAAAGACAAAGTTCATGCCTAATGACTATCAGATCAATTTGTTCAAGAAGTTGCAGAATCTTAAACAAAAGGAATCAGGTGTGACTGAGTATATTGAGGAGTTCTATAAGTTGAACATCAGATTTGGACATTCAGAGGATGAGATCGAGCAAGTAGCCAAATATGTAAATGGTGTGAGGTCATCTATACAAGATGAGATCAGTTTGATTAAGTTGTCAATTTTGGAAGAAGCATATCAATGTGCCCTAAAATCATAAGAGAAGATAAACAAAAGATATGAGGAAAGACAAAGAGGAAGAGGTGGACGATTTCAAAAAGGACAGATTTTTACTAGAGGAGGTAGAGGATCTTTTCCATATCAGAACAAGGATAAGCAGGTCAGTAAGAATGAGAATTCATACTAAAGAGATGATGGAAACTCTTACTGAAGAGGAGGATATGGTCGTTACTGAAATGAAGGATATAGAAAAGATGATAGAGGATAGGAGAAAACAATATTCAAGGGAACTTGTTTCAAATGTGGTGGAGAAGGACATAGAGCCTTTTAATGAAAATAGGGAGAGATAAGCTGAAGGACTGAGAACAATAGAATAAAAACCTTTATTGAGGAGAATCATGTTGGATAACCTAATCAACTAGAAGAAGGAGAAGTGTTGGTGAATAGGAGAATATTGCGTCAAAGTTAATTGGAGAAGGAAGCGTTGCAGAGAAATAATTTGTTTCAAACCAGATGCAAGCTATCTGGTAAATGTTGCAAAGTAATCATTGATAGTGGAAGCTTGGAGAATCTAGCTTCTGAAGAAATGGTGATCAAATTGAAGTTGGAAAGATTGAAACACCTAAAGCCCTATTAGATAGCTTGGATTCAAGATGAGCATAAGATACTGGTAAGTGAACAATGTTTGGTGAAATTGAAGATAGGAAATTATCAGGGTGAATTTTTGTGTGAGATCATGCCTATGGATGTATGCCATATTTTGTTGGGAAGACCTTGTAAGTATGATAGATAGGATATTCATGATGGAAAGAAGAACATATACACTATTATTGCTAATGGGATGAAGCAGACTTTGTTACCCTTAGAGGATGGTACTAAAGTTGAGGTTTGCATGACTCCTAGAATTTGTTTGGTTGATGGGAGGATATTTCTAGATGGACTGAGACATGAGAACATGTATTATGACTTGGTGCCTAAGAAGGTGGAAAAAATGAAGCATGTAGAAGGACAATCTGAGGAGATAAAGGAATTGTTGGAAGAATATGAAGATATCAAATTTCAGATAATGTACCTGATGGATTGCCACCTATAAGTAGTATTAGTCATTGCATGGATTTGATTCTTGGTGATAATTTACCTAATAAATTAGCACACTGGATGACACCAACAGAGAATGAAGATTTGTTGAGAAAAGGTTTGATCAAAGAAATATTAAGTCCTTGTGTTGTACTTGCAGTGCTATCACCTAAGAAGGAAGGAGAATGGAGGATGTGTATAGATTCTAGATCCATAAACAAGATCATAGTGAAGTATAGATTTCCTTTGCCCTAGATGGATGACATTATCGATTTTTTGAGTGGAGCTAAATACTTTACCTGGATAGATTTAAAGAGTAGATATCATCATATCAGAATTAGAGAAGGTGATAAATGGAAGACATCATTCAAGACAAATGAAGGATTGCATGAGTGGTTGGTAATACCTTTTGGACTAAAAAAATGCACCGAGTAATTTCATGAGGTTGATGAATGAAGTATTTAATAAATTCTTGGGTAAGTTTGTGATTGTCTATTTGGACATCTTGATTTTTAGTAAGACTAGAGAAGAAAATTTGTTACATATAAGACAAGTTTTGTAGATGTTTAGGGAAGAGAATTTGTTGATAAACATCAAGAAGTGTAGCTTTATGAATGAAGAATTGGTATATCTTGGGTTTTTGATACCTATGAATTGATTGAAGATGGATCTTAAGAAGGTAAGAAAAATTGTTGAATCACCTACACCTAAAATCATTGGAGAGGTAAGATCATTTCATAGATTGGCTATTTTCTACCAAAAGTTCATTAGGAATTTCAGGTTTATTTGTAGTCCTATAACAGAAATAATGAGAGGAGATAGGAAGAATTTTAGATGGACATCTGGAGTAGACATAAGTTTTGCATTGTTAAAATAGAAGGTGACTGAGCATCCTGTGTTGGCTTTACCGGAATTTAGTAAGGTATTTTAGGTAGACTGTAATGTGAGTGGACATGCAATTGGAGCAGTGTTAAGTCAAGAAGGAAGACCAATAGCTTATTTTAGTGAGAAGTTGAATGATGTGAGAAAAAGGTATTCAATGTATGATCGAGAGTTTTATGCCATAGTTCAAGCCTTGAAGAATTTTAGACATTACTTGTTGTCTAAGGAGTTTGTATTGTATACCGATCATCAGGCTTTGCAATACTTGAACAATTAAGGTAAGTTAAATCAGAAACACACGAGATGGCTGGAATTCTCATAGAGTTATACTTTTCTTCTGGAACATAGGAGTGGAAATTAAAATAGAGTTGTCGGTGCTTTGAGTAGGAGAAGGAATTTATTGACACAAATGAGAATGGAGGTATTAGGCTTTGATGAATTGAAGAACCTATATGAGAAAGACCCAAATTTTGTAGAACCTTGGAGAGCATGTAAAGAACCAGTTTTGGAGGATAAAAGTTAGTGGTTGGATTATTTCATTCAGGAAGATATGTTGTTCAGAGGAAATTAGTTTTGTATACCCCGAAGTTCAATGAGGGATAATTTGGTAAAAGAGAAACATAATGGAGGATTGGCAGGACACTTTGGAATTGATAAAATGATAGCATTGGTAAGTGAAAACTAATTTTGGCCACAAATTCATAAGGATGTTAGGAAATTTGTGTAGGGTTGCAGAGTTTTTCAAGTTGCAAAAGGAAGTAGTCAGAATGTTGGATTGTATAAACCTTTGATAGTTCCAAAAAGACCTTGGGAAGATATCACTATGGATTTCATACTTGGTTTTCCTAAGACAGAAAGAGGTAATGAAGACAACATATTTGTGGTGGAAGACAGATTTTTCAAGATGGTGTATTTCATACCTTGTAAGAAGACAACATATGTAGTACATGTAGAAGACTTGTTTTTCAAGGAAGTGGTCAGATTGCATGGATTACCTAGGATTATTGTTTCACACAGAGATACAAATTTTGCTAGTTACTTTTGGAGGACACTTTGGAAGATGTTGAAGATAGATTTGAAGTTCAGCTCTACTTTTCACCCATAGACTTATGGATAGATAGAGGTAGTGAACAGGAGGTTGGGAAATTTGTTGAGATGTTTGGTTGGAGAGAACACCAAAATTTGGGATTTATCCCTTGCACAAGAAGAGTTTTCCTACAATGATTTAGTGAACAGGAGTACAGGAAAGACACCTTTGGAGATTGTTACTAGAGTTCATCCTAGAGGTATATCAAAATTACGAGACATCAGTAAAGAAGATAAAAGGAGTGTATAAGCAAAGGAATTTATAACACATCTAAAGAAAGTACATAATCAAGTGAAGTAGAATTTGGAAGATATGAACAAAAAATACAAGGAGTGAGGAGATGAAAAGAGGAGACATAAGGAATTTGAAGTTGGAGATGAAGTAATGGTATATTTAAGGAAGGAAAGATTCCCAGTTGGCACATACAATAAGCTCAAGATGAGGAAGTTTGGACCCTATAGTATTTTGAAGAAGTTTGATTCAAGAAATGCATAGGAAGTAGAGTTACCAGATGACATGGGTATATCACCTATATTCAACATTGCAGATCTACATTAGTACCATAAAGTAGAATTGAGTGAAGACAATAAAGAAAAATTGGAAGAACAACTTCCTAAACAACAATGAGATGGGATAAAAGTGATTTTGGATGTCAGAGAGGGGAGAAAGAATCATGGTTCAAGACAATACAAAGAATATCTAGTGAAGGGTATGTGCAGGATCATGATGGGCCAAAAAGTGGCGATATCTAAGTGATACGATGGCCCAAGTGGCTGACAACCTTTTTTTAACCCAAAATTGATGAAACGAAAAGGGTTTTTAAAGAAGATTCTTAGCTTTCCACCAATATAAATTATTCTTTACTTTGAATTTAATAAATAATTATTATTCATTTTCTATTTAAATTATGACTAAAGTCGTGATTGATATGCTGATTGAAAAACACCTATAGCTTTCAAACGGTATCACATTTTTTGAATCTGAAATATGTGTCACATTCTATGCTTCAAATAATATAGGATTAAAAAAAAATGAATTTCATGAAGTTTTGACCAAGTTAAGGTGGTTAGACATACATTTTTTTATATTTTTTAAAATTTGTAATAAAAAAATCATAATTAATTATTTACTTGGAAAAAAATTACAAAAAAATATGCATCACATTGGAACATGAATCCCCTACTTATATCTATTATCTTATAAAAAAATTATCATTTTATTGTAGTTAGGGTGGTAAGACAGACACCTACTTCTTAGTTTTTCCCTAAAATTGAAGTACTACTGCATTGAAATTTCAAATTTTCACCAAATAGGATTTTTAAAAAAAAATGAACCTAGTAGTTTAGAAACTACATTCAATTTTCTACAAATTCTATTCTTACATATTTTTAAAATAATATAGATAACTTATTCAAATTTTTACGTCAAGCTGCCTAACTCTTATTTTTTGAATTTTATTGTCACTTAAAGGCCTGTTTTTTCCATGATGATCCTGCACATACCTGTTGGGAATTTATGCCTCAAGGTTCTGGCTTGTTCCCTTCTGACTTGGTGTTTTCCTTCATGATTCTTGCCTTTATCGCAGTGGCTCTGACTTGTCTTGGCGGTTACCACCATACTGCAAGCGATGGGTCTACTCACTGCAGTAGCGCAATGAGACCGCCAACGGTGGGCTTGGCAGTTACTGCCATATCAAATGCAGTGGGTCAACTCACCATGGTAGAGCAATGAGACTACCTATGGTTGGGTCTGGTGGTTACCGCCATACCACAGCCAATCAAGTGACTGACCGTGGTGGCCGCGCTATGACCGCCTATGGCCTAGTTGGTGGTTACCACCATATAGTGGCCAGTCAAGTGACTGACCGCGGTGGCTGCGGTAAGACTGCCAGTGGTCAACTAGGATGACATACCACCTTACCATGAGGCTTGTTTGTCTAGGCTGTGGTAGCGCGGTAGGAGATCAGATGGGCTTAGGGAAGATTTTGATCGAGTTGGACTCAGTGTCAGTGTGACAGGCGAATGATCATTTAGCATGTGGCAGGATGACTGCATCTGGTTGGCCGAAGACAATGAAAGGATTGAGCTTGGTGGAGACTTGGGCCAGAGCTCAAAGGAGCTCGGATGGCTTACTACCATACCACTAGGAGGGTCGATCTGGGCAATGGTATTGTGGTAGATGGCAGGGTGAGCTCGAGGAAGCTCACCGCCATACCGCGACGGGGTTGTTTGAGCTCGACGATAGTGCAGTGGAGGAAAAATGTGCTCAGGACTCGGTTGACTGAGTTGGACCGGTTTGACCAACTATCAGCAGAGATAGGCAAATGAAATGGTGACATGTCGAAAGTTCTTTGAGATCCCATTGGCTAGAGAGTTATTTTTTTGTTGTGATAGAGCTGAATTATTGATGGAAGGTTGACGGACGTGTCTGGGTCGAGTTAATGATTGTGTGGCTTGATGTAGTTGTATAAGCGATGCACGTTATCAGGGAATAGTTGATGCTTTTAGGTGGATAATTTATTATCCTAATGATCATTGCTAGTAGGGATGGGCTAAATTGGTATGCACACGGTGTAAGATTATAAATAATCTTGTGTGTAGTTGGAGACAGATGATTAGTGATATCAGAGAGAGGTTGAGAGTGTGCGAGTTGTTCAATAGTGAACACTTTGACTCTTGGATCTGGTAATATGTGAACCTATGAGGTTGGGCTAGCCATGAGGCTGGTTGTGACAATCTTTTAAGAGGAGCTTAAGGGAATATACATGGTATGTCATGAGGACATTGTAACTATGTGATGATTCCATTTTTGTGTTGCCAGTATTCTTTCTCTAGATGAACAAGATGTAATATCTTGAAGAGCATAACTCTGTGTTTTTATTGTAACTTTTTTTGTTACTGAATAATACAAGTGAGCTAAATATTTTAGAGGTGGGGTTTTTTACCTGAAAAGGCTTTCTCCACGTATATTTGTGTATTCATATTTTTGTCTTTCATGGCTATCTATTTGTGTTGAATCTATTTTTGCTTGCACTCACTTCTCTCAAAGGATCAATGGGCAATCAGCTATGCCTATTTTCGCTTTATGGCATGGTTGGTTGTGTCTTTGTTATGATTTTGAATTGAAATCACTAAGGCACTATTGTCTTAGATGCATATCTTGATGACAGACAGAATCTGTATCCCCCACAAGTGGTATCAAAGCTAGTAGCTTGTTGCTCATGATACCGACAAGTGGTATCAGAGGATGTTTGAGGGACGTCAAGGCTTGATGATACCAACTAGTGGTATCAAAGTCTTCTCCTGTTTACTGAAGTTCTGGGTTTTCTCTTGTGAAGATTTCTTAGCCTGGCAAGCTTGAGGAAGTCTAGAGAAATCAGTTGGTGATTGATCCTTCGATGAGTGGAAGTGTGTGCTTCATTGATTCAACACACAATTTTGAAAGACATTGGAGATGACTGGAGTTGGTCATGTTGTGGCAAAATGGTTTGAGGCTCCTGGCTCGCAGCAAAGTTCCTGATGCAAAGGGCGTGAGGTGTTTTCATGGCTGAGTGCCAGCGAAGCATGGTGTTCATATTGGGTATCTATGTGAGAGGCTCCCTGGTAGTATGGACTTGCTTGTGTTGTTGATCAACTATGGAGAATTGTGTTTGTGCTGGGTTCTTTTGACTTAGCACTAAAAGTAGTTTCTCTGGTGTCCTAATTGCACGGTGGCTATGAAGTGACCTTGGTGGTCTGCAACTTATGGAGTTTGCTTTTGCATGACTGTGGTGTTGGAACTGGTCTGAAATGGACCTATTGTTCCTATGTGCCTGTGTCTTGCACTTGCGTGGTTTAGATCCATGTCATTAGTTCTGGAGGTTTTGTGTAGATTTTCCTAAACAGTCTATGATGCATGTTCATGTTGTTTTTCATTGTTTTGGTTAACTATGATGGTTGTGTACAGACTCCCAGGTGAGTCATCCAAATGAGCAGTGAATATGGAGATGCGTGAGTTTTTTATAAACACTATGGTTTTGCAAGTTTTACACAGTCAAGGAAAACTTGTGTTGTGTGGAGTTGTTGTCCGCTATTTTCTAGATCCTGGTTTGGGGTGTGACTGGATGAGATAGTTGCAGTTTGACTAGATTTGAGGAGGTGTGATGTCTTCTTTGCATAAGAGTGTTAATATGCATTTACTTTCAGCATTCTTATGGTGTTTCTTGTTGGTTACCTAGACTTTAGTGGTTGAGTTGTGGACGTGACTGGAAAATCGGATTTGTTGCTGATCTGATGTTTGAGTCATGCTTGTCTACTTTGGTTGTTCTCTTTGATGATCTCAGTTTTGCAGTTTCCAGTGCAATGATAGATTTGCAGGTTTTCATTTGGGTGCATCCACGAGTTGTGCAATGTTGTGGGTTGTCCTTACCTACATGTTTGTTGTGAGACAACTCAGAAGTGGACTATCAATATCCATGAGGTTGTGACTGTGTGGTGCAGATCTATTAGTTGACCTTGTCTATGGTCACTTGTGCATTGGCATGGCTATTTTGAGATGAGAGAAGGAATGGAATTCGAGTACCTGAATATCTAGTAATGGGGATCTGAAGCATTTGAATCATGATGTCATGGAGAGTTGGATACACTGGCTTAGTGTAAACTTTTGATAGTGATGGGGTGGTCAGTCATGGTGCTTGGAAATATCAGTGTCACTGTTCAGTGGGAGCTTTAGCAATGACTGGTGTCCTTCTTTTGTGTTGCAGTTGTTGTGTTCTTTTGCATCTGCATGTTCACTATTTGAAGGTGTGCAACATCTTGGAGCCATGAAGGACATTGTTAGTTTTGGCTGAGTTGCTGGTGGTGCTTGACAGGTGATGTTGGTTTAGTGTTTTTTTGCTTTATGTCATGGTATACTCTTGCTTGTGCATTAGAGTTTTGGCATGTTTCTTTTCTCTTGAAGACCATGGATATTTCACTTGAAGCATGGTATCTCCTAAGGGGGATATGTAGATCATGGTGTCATGATTAGTTTTTTTAAGCTTTGAAAGTGGTCTGGGGTTTCTCTATGTTTTGAGTGCATTGGTCATATGTTGGAGGACTTCATGTTTATTGCAGTGATGCATTTTGGATTCAACATGAGATGACAAGTTGTTGATACTCATGGATGCATGAAGAATAAGGTGAGGCTGGTATTCTTATGAGAATGTTGTTTTTACAGCTGAAAGTCCAAGAAGCTTACACCTTGGTTGAATTTGAAGTTCAACAAAGACCATGAAGGAGATTTCTCTTGGGTAAGTCATGGTGGCTTATATATCTTGGAGGAGCATCTCTTCTTTTCTTCTTGGTCTACTCAGCAATGGGGTCACTTTGAAAGGTATTCACCCATTATATCTTTCATAGATATGAATCTTGAGTTGTTTTAAAACTCTAGAGGATTCATAATGGAAGGTGGATAACATAGTGTATCTCCTTGTTCTTTTGAGGACTCATAGGAGATGGTTATATGGGTTAGTCTGAAATTCTTGATGCTTACATCCATGGTGTTGTTGGATGTTGTTAAGGATTTTCCTTTGGGATGTGTAGAAGATCATTCTTCTCATGACTTACATTTAGAAATGTGTGCAGAAGGTGGCTACATGGTTTGACTTGTGGTTTCTCTCTAATCTAGTCTTGTTCTTCCTTATTATTCTTTTGACTTTAGATGTTTGTGGAGCTGTGATGGTCACTATTTTTTGTGGTCATGCGTTGTCACTTGGGTGATGACACGTAGGTTCCTATGCCTATTTCTTCAATCGGATATGAAGGATTTTGGAAGATTTTTGGAAGGCAGTTGAGAGAAAACTTTCTTGCAGTAGGTGGTTGCAGGTGTTGCAGATCAGTGTGGATATTCCTTGGAACTACATGGTTACATTTCTTTGTGCAGGGTTTGGTGGACTTGGTATGCCTGGATCATTTGTGATGGTGCTATGTTTGCATTCATCTGGATAGTAACCTTGTAGTGGGAGTACCTAGACATGTTTGGTCTTTTGACTGGTTGACACAAGGTTCTTGTTTGTTGCTGAGACTGGTGGTTTTATGATGGCATGAGTCTGCTGCTAGTTTTTCATACTTTTGAGGTATGGGTAATTGGATGGTTTAAAATGATCTGTGGATGCTGGTTTTCAATCATGTGGTTTGATCAATTGGATGGAGGGCAATCGATTTTATGGTCGTTGTTCTAGCTAGTTGGTTTCTTGTTCTAGAGAATGGTTTTGGTGTTCGCAATGTGCTTTGTTTGTTGTTTTTGTTTTTATGCCTTTGTCGTCTAGAGGTTCAGATGTTTGTGTTCCTGAGACTGGTGCATATATGCCTTGGCTTTCTCCTTTTCCTATGTTGGATGTTTGGAGCAGTAGCCTGGGATGGTGGAAATTTTTGATGTCATTGCAAGGGTCTTGGTTGGAGCATGGAAGCATGGTTTTGGTCCTAGTTTGATTGTTTGGAGCAAGCCTAAATGTCTTCGGCAAGTGGGAGATTTTTGGAAATTTATGCCTCAACATTCTAGCTTGTTCCCTTCTGACTTGGCATTTTCCTTCATGATTCTTTCCTTTACTTCCTTTGACTGGTCTTGGCGGCTACTGCCATACCATAGGCAGTGGGTCTACTCATCGCCGTAGCATGGTGAGATCTCCAATGGTGGGCTTGGCGGTTACCACCATACAGCAGGCGATGGGTCAACTCACCACAGTAGTGCGGTGAGAATATTTGCGGTTGGGTATGGTAGTTATCACCATACTGTAGCCAGTTAAGTGACTGACCACGGTGACCATGGTATGACTGCCTACAGCTTGGCTGGTGGTTACCACCATATCGCAACCAGTCAGGTGACTAACCACGGTGGTCGCGGTAAGACCACTAGTGGTCAACTAGGATGACTTACCGCCTTACCGCGAGGCATGTTGGTCTAGGCTATGGTAGCATGGTAGGAGTTTAGATGGGCTCAGGGTAGAGTTTGACCGAGTTGGACTCAATGTTAGTGCGACAGGTGAATGACTATTTGGCACGTGGTAGGATGACTGCATCTGGTTGGCCGAAGACAATGAAAAGACTGAGCTTGGTGGAGACTTGGGCCAGAGCTCGGATGGCTTACCGCCATACCACGAGGTAGGTTAGTCTGGGTAACGGTAGTGCAGTAGATGGTGGGGTGAGCTCGAGCGAGCTCACCACCATACCACGATGGGGTTGTTTGAGCTCGACAGTAGCACGATGGAGGTAGAATGTGCTCGGGACTCAGTTGACTGAGTTGGACCAATTTGACTAACTGTCAGCAGTGATAAGCGAATGAAATGGTGACATGTGGAAATTTCTTTGAGATCCCATTGGCCAAAGAGTTATTTCTTGATTTCGATAGAGATAAATTATTGATTGAAGGTTGACGGACATGTCTGGGCCATGTTAATGATTGTGTGGCTCGATGTAGCTGTATAAGTGGTGCACGTTATCAGAGAATAGTCGATGCTTGCAGGTGGATAAATTATTATCCTAATGACAATTGCTGGCAGGGTTGGGCTGAATAGGTATGCACACAGTGTAAGATTATAAATAATCTTGTGTGTGGTTCGAGATAGATGATGAGCGATATCAGAGAGAGGCTGAGAGTGTTAGAGCTACTCAACAGTGAACACTTTGACTCTTGGATCTGATAAGATGTGAATGTGTGAGGCCAAGTGGCTGGGCTAGGCATGAGGTTGGCTGTGACAATCTTTTGAGAGGAGATGAAGGGAATCTACATGGTATGTCATGAGGACATTATAACTGTGTGATGATTCCATTTCTATGTTGCCACTATTCTTACTCCAAATGAACAAGATGTAATATCCTGAATAGCATAGCTCTGTGTTTGTATTGTAACATTTTTTGTTACTAAATAATACAATTGAGCTGAATGTTTTGGTGGTGGGGTTTTTTACGTAAAAAGGTTTTCCCCATGTATATCTATGTGCTCATAGGTTTGTCTTTCATGGTTATCTATTTGTGTTGAATATGTTTTTGCTTGCACTTACTTCTCTCAGAGGATCAATGGGGGATCAACTGTGCCTATTTCCACTTTATCGCATGGTTGGTTGTGTATTTTTTGTGATTTTGAATTGAAATCACTAGGGCACTATTGTCTTAGATGCATATCTTGATGAGATACTGAATCCATATCCCCCACAATACCCTGTAGTGGAAAGGTAGACCAATGGAGGATTCGTCTAGGATTTCTATGGCTGAGGTAGACTGTATTGGTTTCCCTTTTTCCACAAGGAAGTGAGGGACTCACTTTTGATTAACCTCGTATGTCTAATGCAGGAGCATCCTTGGTTAATGGCAATCTTGCATCAACCAAATATATTTTTCATTCAAATTTTTTTCTTGTTCTTGTTCAAGTTGGTAGATCTGGTATTTCTTCGTGTTTTGTGATGAGATCTCATGGATCTATAGTTTCATTGTGGACATATCCTTACTCCAAGTTTTTAGCTCGATTGGATCTTTTTCTGGTAAGTTAGTGCTTCCGGATTGAGTGAAAATTTTGGAACTAGCCCCAAAATAATTTCAAAACCTAACGGCTAGTTTGATAGATCGTGGATCCTTCTCATGACTTGCAAATCTTCACAATGTGTTTTGATCTATTTCATGGAGTTTCCTCAGACTTAATCTTAAGTGCACACTTCATCATGCACATCTATCGTGTAAGAAATTCAAATTTGAGGCCGACCTATTCTTGCAAACATGACGTTTCCTTCATCGGATATTGTAATGATCTTTGGTCAACGTGGATTTTTTTTAACCCGTGGATATGATATAAATCTTGTAATGAATCATGAGGATGACTATCAATCAAGACCAGGTAGAATAAGATGTATATAGAATTTGATCTGTAATATTTTCACTCGTATGTATGAGCACTATATTTTGATCATGTTGTATCAAGCCTATGAGCTGAATCTATAAGCCTAGATGTGGCTGACTATATGTAATCGACATTTTTGATAATAAGAATATTTGTATCTTCATTTTCTGCCATGTTCTGTGTTGCTTTTGTTGTGTAACTCTTTTTGCATGGTCCAAATTGTTCTCTTTGAGGACCCTCCTATCATGACTGCACTAGATACCTTATTCTCTAGTGCCACATCCTTTTGTATTATAACAAAGTTGTTTCAAAATATTGTAACCTCTTCGATAAATATTTTCCTTTTCTTTTGGATTTGGTAGTTGTTCATGATCACACTCTTCATATGTGGATGCATAATTTATGTTTTTGTCTTCTTTTCTAAAGGTTGTGGACTCACATGATTTTGATGACTCATCTTGTGTTGATATTATGTGTTTCTTTCTCTTTTCCTATTTAGTGTGTAATATTTTATTCTCCCATGAATGTAGGTGTGAATCCCAATTAATCCCAATCATCATCCAATAGCTTTGTGACCATTTCAATATTCTTTTCATTTCCTTCCTCTTGCATGGGTTCTAATTTTATAGTTTGCATCAATATTTTCAAAGGACCTTCCATGTATTTCTCATTGTTCAAACAAGTTTCTAGTTCAGGGTTAGCTTTGATTATGTAAACTTTGTTTTTATAGACATATTTCATTAAACAATGAAGAGTTGAAGGTACTGCATGCATTTCATGAATCCTTGGTCTACCCAAAACAGTATTGTATGAAATAACTTGGGGCATAATATGGATAGGAGTTTGCAATGTGGCCTTTCCCATTGTAATAGGTAATGTGATCACACCAAGTAGTTGTTTTCCTACATTATCAAATCCATAGATGGATAAATGGTCTTCTTGTATTTGTCTTTTGTCTACTCCATTTTTATCCAAAATCTTTATGCTACAAATGGTAGGGGTTGAGCCATTTTCAACAAGGGTTCTCTTTATCCCACATCCATTAATGGTAGCCACTATTATGAAAAATTCATTTTTTTTCACACTTCTAATGGAGGTAACTCATCTTGATGAAAAGTAATGTTTGAGTTGACCAAATTCATACCATTAATAAGTGTTGCTACATTATTTGGTTACAAATTAGAATGTATGACAATTTTTTTTAAAGAAATTTGAAGCATGTTGTGATAATTATGTGAGGCTTCAATAAGATCCCATAAGAATATCTTAGCAGGAGTATTTTTAGGTTGTTCAACAAGATCATACTATTTTCCACTATGTAAAGGAAAATGAGGAGCATTAATAGAGACATGTTGAGGAAATGGTAATGACGTAGGTATTGTTTGTGGTTGCATATTTTTCTTTGTGTTATATGTGTGAGCAATGGTATTATAACTTTGTTATTGTGAAATATTGTTACTAGTATGTTGCCATGTAAAATTCAAGATATCTCCTATGCATAACGATTACTTTTTAGGTGGTCCTATGATTAAAAAAGTTTTTTATGAATTTTTTGTTGTTGTGAGGGTGGATAAATGGTAAGAAGTGGCTCAGGAGATGACTTGGGAGGTCTAATAATGAAAGGACTCATAGGAGGTCTTATGATTAAAGAAATTAAGGGCGATCTAATGTTCATAACCTTAAAGTATTTATCCTTATTTTCATGATCTTTAGCGAAGGGGATTCTAAGGTCACCTCATCATCTTCATGTAAGGAAGCCATATTACTATTATTAGAAATAAATGTATCAATTCTATCAGCTTATTGAACCATGATATCTTCTCTAGTAGGAGATATTTTAGGAGAGGAGGAAACAAGATGTCATCACATTCTATGGTTTGATTTTTAAAATCACTTCATCAAAATTAGGGGAGGCATAAAGAGAAGAATAAATATGATTTTCTTGCTTACAAATGATTGTATCCTTCTATTCAATTATATCTTCCCAAGTGGGAAGCATGAGGAGAGGGAGAAATAAGATTCTCATGACTCTCAATGAGTGTATTCTCTAACACCAAACTATCTTCTTCACAAATAGGAGAGATATTAGGAGAAGAAAAAAAGTGTGTCATGATTTTCCATGATTGCATCCTCTTTCACTAAAGCATTCTCACAAGAAGGAGATGAATGAAGACTAGGTAAAGTGATGTTAACAAATGTATCAATGATATCATTCTCTTGTGCCATAATACCTTCTCAAGTAGGATATTTTTTAGGAGAGGAGCTTTCAATATTGTCATGACTCTCAATGAGTGTATATTTTAACACCAAGATACCTTCATCACAAGTATGAAAGGTATTGGGAGAAGAAAAAGTATGATTTTCATGATTGTCTATGCTTACATCCTCTTTCATTAAAATATTCTCACAAAGAGGAGAGATATGAAGAGATGTGGAATTAGAATGTGTTAGAAATTTCACTCTCTTGAACTAAGAGACTCTCATAAATAGGAAAGATATTGGAAGAATGAATAACATTATTGTTAATGATATTTTTCTTGGCATACTTAGGAAAGATACTAACATTGTGAATTTTAAGTGTGTGCCTAAAATAAAACGTAATCTATCCAACTTATGCAATGCGTTAGAAATGTAAAAAATTATCTTATAGGTTTGATGATTTTAAATATTGAAATGCAATAGAATTTTTTATTTTACAATAATGAGACAAAATAACACCATTTTGTGCACATACACTAACTATTTTTTAGAATTCAAAATACAATTTGAATAACATAAATAAGAAGCTAAAACAAAGATTTAAACACACTTAGAAATTGGTCAAAATTTCTATATAGGGACTCATTCACCCATGGGTGAATAGGTCTTTTCTTAGGGTTTTACAAAATTGAAATTTTCAAATTTTGGGCTTTTGTATGTGATTTTTATTTATGGTTGCAAACAGTGATTTCTATAATACATTTTTCCATATTAGGGTGGGTAAATGCAAGTGCAAATATAGTCAAATGATGAACAAGATGACTATTCTTAGAATGCAATTTGAACCTAAATTTGAACATACATGATTGAAGAATGATCTTGATGCAAGTTAAATGCAACATTAATACAAACCTAATACAATTTTTCTATTTGTTATGAATTTAAGTAATGAAAATATGCAAGATTAAACCCTAAATGAAATTTTAAAGAACCCTATATGTAATGCAAAATTAGTACAAAACCTAGATCTAGGGCTAAAATAGACTCCATTTTCAGAATTTTTGTTGGACTGAAGGGAACACTGAGAGGGGGGGGTGAATCAGTGTTCAATAGATCTTAAACTCCATCAATCTAAGACTTGAAACCATTTCATCATTGCACTAAAGAAAAGATGTATGCATTCAAATTAAACATTCATAACACCGTAACACATATTTTTTGCATGGAAACCCTATTAGGGGAAAAACAATAGTGGAGGTTAATCCATAATTTGAGTACTCAAATATAATTGTTTATAAAAGGAATGCACGTGCATTTAGACACACTGTGTAGAGGTCACTGCTCAAGTAGAAAGGTTACTGCCTTACAAAATTTAGATTAAAACCATTTGAAGGGGTGAAGTAAGATAGTAGCATCTACTTCTGCCAGGTGAAAGTTCTAGTGAAGCTCATAGATCTAATTCTGGACCTGCTTTCTAATCCTGCAGTTCACTTTGCTCTGTTCTACTCTTTTCTGCTCTTCACATCACTTATAATCAAGTTTGCACTACTACAATGTTGAATCTCACAATTCAAACATCTACACACACACACACACACTTATCCACACTGTAAAATAATAAAACCAATTTCTTATATATATCCGCAATCAAGGAATTATTCATCCATTAGTCAGCTTTATAAAATATTAAGTTACTTTTTATCTTTTCAGCCAGATCCATCACTAAATATTTATGTGCATCCTCCAAATTTGGTTAAGACAAAGAGAGGACCCAAATAACACTTAATCAAGCACCAAGACTTACAATTAATTATATCTTATACATCCACAATTACTATCCTTGTTGGGTTGGCCTTTTAGCATAGATAATCAACAAATTAGTGCACCAGATCTTCTAGATCATGTACCAATGAGTGCACATCGCAACCAATATACCGAAACCATCAAAAAACCTTCCTTAGAGATCCACAACCCAAAATATCTTCCTAGTAAGGTGTTTAGATCAACTTTTATGCCTGTTAACTTGATGCCCTATTCTTCATTTTGTTCTATCGGTGGGAACCAAAATTATACTGCACATCAGATAGGTTGGTTGGGTTTCCATAAATGACAAAAATTTCAAGCCATATGCTAATGATTTTCTGCACCCATATGCCAACAATCTCCCCCTTTGTAATTTATGGCAACACTTAGTGAAAAATGACTAAGTTTCATAATCATTATGAGTACCTTCCAAGACTTGTATTGCACTTACTCTGCTTGAGATTTATAAGGCATTGCATTCTTTTCTCCTTTTGTAGGTCATGCACATTCTCTCCCTCTTAGGGAATTTTTCACTTCATTCTCCCCTCCTTTGACATCAATAAAAAAGCATGGATGCCATATGCCAAAAAGACAAAAAGTATTACTGACAAGATAGAGACAAAACATGCGTTCAAAATACTTAAGGCTTCAAAATTTTAACACATATATGCCTACAGTTCTCCTCCTATGATCAAAATTTAAAAAACTTGAAAACAAATAACTTTTATCTTTAGAAGAATATCTTATTGTTTTTCTTCACTTCTAGAGGGAACTTCTTCCTACCATCTATTGTAATTCTAATAATAATAATCAAGTTATTGTTCTTGGAATTCTTGTTAATAATCTCAATGAGAGATTCAAGAATTGTAATTGCTTCTTCTAGTTTCTCGCCATTCTTCAATATTTCCACCATCTTCTCCAACCTGCATTCAGTTAAATCCTTTACCTTCCAAAAAGTATCCACAAGAACATTCTTGGAGAGTTGAATTTTTGTGTGTTTTTACTGTAGCTCTCAGATTCTTTTCCTGATGATGCCATCCAAATCCTAAGACATGTCAAAGATTTTTGTAATGTCATTCAATTCCATTTCAATCTGATCCAACTTCTCTTTGTAATTTTTGAATGCATGGGGCCAACGGATGTTGTATTTGTAGATGCTTCTGGCTGAGTTTATGCATTGTCTTAACTCATTCATTTTCTTCTTTAGTTTGCAAAGAGATAGTCTGAATTGTTCCTTCAGGTGAGAGACAACTTCACCTTCTTCTTTTTCTTTTTCCTCATAGCGCAATAATTTTTTCCTGCACTAGATCATCTCTTTAGGTAGAATGTCCTTTAGACTTTCCAACCTTATCTTACAGTGCTCAACATAAGCATTTAGAACTTTCAAAATCAAGTCCTAATCATATGATGGTTTGACTGACAATAACCTTGCAATATTTTGCATGTCGCCTACACCTTGAATAAGCTGGTGTAGCTTTTTTTTTTCATATCTTCTTCTTTCTCACTACCTTTCTCTAGTCAAGATTCATTTACCAGTGGATTCTCAATTTATTCATTAGATTTTTCATCTAAAATATCTACAATTTCTTTTCCTTTTCCTTTTCCCTCAATCCTAGGAACTTTTCTTTCCAGAGGTCTATATACAATTATTTCCTTTCCTCTTTCCTATCCTCTATCAGTGCTACTGGAAGAGGAACCAACTTCCATTGTTTTTACCAGAGGAGAAATATCGATTGATCCACACTTTTCAAGCACATTCTTAAAGAAATTTTCAAATTATAACTCTTAGTTAGCCAAGCTTTTAGAATAAGAGTATATCTGATTACATATCGGTTTATTTGATTTCCATACTACATTATCGATTTTGGCAAGAAATTCAAGAAATAAATTACCATAGATATAATTAAAGTTCCAAACCTAAATGGATAACCTGATTCCTTTGTCAGTTGAACATTCTCCATGAGCTAATCCTTTAATAACCCACATAGGTCAAAGTCTTGACCTTCAATTATCATTTTGTGAGTAATGTACATTGCTCTAGCCGATGTAGCTCCTTATTGATTTTTGTAGAAGATTTTATATGTTATCCCATGTGAAATATACTTTGAAACATTATTTTTTATCATTGCAATCATCACACCTCTCTAATCTTTGATTATTCTGGTTAGGGTTTCAACCTCTTTATTTTGGATTGATTTCTTCCTGGGAACATCTCCAACTATGCAAAATCTAGTTAAGTTCTCAATTGCCTCTTTTGAAATGATTTAAGGTTTGTCCAAAGTTTTAACATCATCATGTAATCTTCTTAATATGAATTTCATGGATTCCCCATTCTCGAAGTATGAAAACTCACTCCACATAACTAAATTTCCATGCTTAGCTTTGCTCAATTGCTTTAATTCATCAGGGAGTAAAAAATTCCTCATAGACCTAATCTTTGCATTGTTATATTCATCTAGAGTGATTAATCCTTTGATTTATTCCATTTTCTTTTTCGTGTTTAGGGTTCGTAACCACTCACTAAATTATATGAAGATTTCAAGAATAATTTGAAATACCTGGTAGATCTCAATATTTGTCGATGAATTGATTTTACTGCCTCGTAATTCAACTATCGAGTGCTCTCCTTCTTCTCTTCTTCGATGCAAAGTGAAAATGACGATTCTGACTTGACTTTTATAGCTCACACATGTCCAATAAATGCATTTCCCTAATGTTTTTAGAGACTCTATTTTCCCAAAGGATGACAAAAAAATATTCTACAGACCTATGAATTTTTTGATTTCTCTTCGCTAAAGTTAATGAAAACTTTTGTACACCATAAGTATACCTTCTTGACTATTCTTGATGTTTTGGTACCATCCAAGATAGGGGAAGAAGCATTTTCTTAAAAGAATCCCCCTAGGCCAATGGCCTGAAATCAATTATTGAAAGAGTTACTAGAGGTAGTTTTCGGTATGAAACCATTTCTAGTATTAGATCATTTTTCCTTACCCATGTCTTCTTCATCCAATCTTTGATTTCATCCGTAGTTACCTTTTGTTTCCCTTTATCGTTTTTCTCTATATTTTTTCCTTTGTATACTGGACCTCTTCTATCTACATTTTTGTTTCTACATAATCTTGGAATATGACCATACTTGTTGTTGTTGTAACACATAATTCTTTCTTGTCTTGACCGATCATTCTAATGACTTATTCTAGATCTACATTGATTAGCAATATGCCCACATTTCGCACATGTATAGCATTCAAAATTTCTTCTATCAATAGAGTGACTTGATATATTTCTGCATTCAATTGATTTATGACCAAGCCTTTTGCAATTGAAACACTGACCAGAGAATGATGAGACTTTGATATTACTTCTACGCTGAGCAATAAAATGACCAAACTTGTTATAGGAAAAATAATACTCATTAATTTTTTGTGCATTAGGTTGTCTTACCGGATATATTCCATTATTTTTTTGTCTGAAATTATTTTGTCCTAATTTGGAAATTTCTCCCTTTTCATATCCAAGACCTCTCTTCTCATTTTCACTCTTTTGTCCTTGAGTCAGCTCATCAAGCTTTACTGAACTAATCTTAAAATTTTCTTTGTATTCATTTGCAATGACAAGATCATTTCTAAGAGTAACAATTTTCTTACCAAGTTCTTCTTCATTGTTTCTAGTTCTTTTAAGTATACTTTCCAAATGAGTGAATTCACCTTTTATTCTATTGCATTCATCATATTTCTCTTTCAAGGTCTAAGAAATATTTTCCTCATTTCTCTTCCTTTCATCAATTTCTTTGGTCATCTTCATTTTCATAGATTCCATTTCATGTTTTAGGTTTGTATTGTCTCTAGCAAGATTTTCACATTCTTTAGTTATCTCCTTCAAGGTTTGATTCAAGTGAGCATCATCCATATTTTCACTTTCCTTTTGTTTAATCTAATCACATAGATCTTTCCTTTTCATGTTGGATTTGACTATCTGATCCTTCAATGACTGGATGAATTTCTCAACATCTCTAAGATTTTCTTTCAATTCTTGAACTTCTACTTTAGACTGATCAAGGTCATCAAGTGCTACCAGAGTCCATCACATTCCAAGATCCACCTCAAGATGCAAAATTTCTTTAGAGGAACTAGCCCTGATACCAATTGTTGGACTCAAGGGAACACTGAGAGGGGGGATGAATTGAAGTGTTCAATAGATCTTAAACTCCATGAATCTAAAACTTGAAACTATTTCATCATTGCATTAAAAAATATATGTATGCATTCAAAGTAAACATTCATAACACCATAACACATATTTTTTGCATGGAAACCCTGTTAGGGGAAAAACCATGGTGGAGGTTAATTAACAATTTGAGTACTCAAATATAATTGTTTACAAAAGGAATGCACTTTCATTCAGGCACACTTCCTAGAGATCACTGCTCAAAGAGAAAGGCTCACTACCTCACAAAATTTAGATTAAAACCATGTAAAGTGGTGAACTGAGATAGTAGCATCTACTTATGCCAAGTGACAGTTCCAATGAAGCTCATAGATCTGATTCTAGATCTTCTTTTTGATTTTGCACTTCACTCTGCTTTGTTCTTCTCTTTTCTTCTCTTCGCATCACTTATAATCAAGTTCACGCTGCTACACTATTGAATCTCACAATTTGCACTTCTACACACACACACACACTTATCCACACTCTGAAATGATAAAACCAATTTCTGATATATATCTGCAATCAAGAATTTATTCATCCATCAGTCGACTTTATAAACTATTAAATTACTTTTTATCTTCTTGGCCAAATCCATCACTAAATCTTTATGTGCATTCTCCAAATTCAGTTAAGACAAAGAGAGGACCCAAATAACACTTAATCAATCACAAAGATTTATAATTAATTATATCTTATACAACCACAATTACTATCGTTGATGGGTCGCCTTTCTAGCACAAATAATCAACAAATTAGTGCATCAGATCTTCTAGATCATGTACTAGTGAGTGTGCATCAAAACCAAGATACTACAAGTATCAAAAAACCTTCGTTAGAGATCCACAACCCAAAATATCTACCCGATAAGGTGTTTAGATCATCTTTTATGCCGGTTAACCGGATGCAATGTTCTTCATTATGTTCTGTCTGTGGGAACCAAAACTATATTGCACACTAGATAGGTTGGTTGGGTTTCCATCAATGACATCACTTTCAAGCCATATGATAATGATCTCCCCAACCATATGATAACAATTTTGTTGTATGAAGTCAACTTCACCAAAATGAAACATAGAAAAATATAGGTTTCACCAATTTGAAATGATAATAAAGAGGGTATGATGTACCTATTTTCCTTAATTAATTAGGAAATGAGATCCCCATAAAGATTTGAATTACAACCCTTAGGTGAGTCAACTCAATGAGGGTTTCTACTAGTTTCCTTATGATTGAAAATGGGGTATCAACCTGAACAACACATTTGGAAGAAAAATAAAAATAGTAAATCAACTCAATTATGCCCATTCGAACTTGAATCATCAATTTAAAGCATAATAGAGGCAAAAACAACAAAGTTCTAGAAGATCTGAGAAGCTCTAAATATTGTGTACTTGTCATAAAAATCTTGTTTCAAAGGGTTGTCAGGGACTCATTCACCTATAGGAGAATGGGTCCTTGCGTAGAGGTTTAAAATCTGATTTTATAGTCCTCAAGCACAGTGTTTGCACTCCTAATTCCCCTGGATCCCACTATCAAGAAGCTAGAAAAAAAATTGGGATCTGAGTTTTTGTGGCTTGACAACAAAGGTGAAAACAAATAGAACTTTATAAAATTTCTCTTTTGAGATCTCTGACTTTTTTTTAACCTATGAACTTGCACATACACAAGAGGGGAAAAATTGTTTGTTTTTGTTGAATGAGGTTTTACCTTTGTTAAACCCCATTTTGGTAGTTAAACCTTGAATTGGAATGAAACATGAAAATTATGATGGATGCAAAATTCTATGTTGCAACTCACCAAACCCTTAAATAAAACTTTGGAGGACTAAAATCTTTATCTTGATCTTGCATGAGATTTTTTAAATGGATGTGGATTTCGATACTTAAAATATGACTTGAATGCTTGACCTGATCTTTCAAACCTACATCACAATGTTAGCTCCAAAAACATGCATGATTTCAAGAGACTTTGACATGATGCTTCATATCTTGAAAGTTGCAATAAATGCTTAACAAATCTACTCTTTGATGCTCTTGACAACATTATTTTCTCATATGAAAGTTCACCTCTTGCTAGATGTTTTGAATTGATAAATAACCTTACAAGGCAAAATTTGAATATGAATTTGGAATGATGAAAATACCACCAAAAAAAATATTTAAAATTTGAATTTTCAACTTAAAGGGGACCCATTCACCCATGTGCAAATGGGTCTTGACTTAAGTTATCAACATTTTTGAATTTTTGGGTATTAATAATGATAAATGCATTAATTAAATCACACTTCCCCTTTCGCAAATTCTAATTAATTATGCTTGTAAATGCAAAAATTTAGGAAATTATAGGCTTAATTAAGTCTATTCAAACTAGGAGCACAAACACGGTGTGAAATATAAAGGATTACATTTTTCGACACTAGATTTATCCCCCATTTTAGTGAGAGGATGACCATGTGTCAAACACACAATAAAGTAGAAAAATAAGCATCAAGAGGGGTAGGATGAAAAAGATCAAGGAAGCGGACAAGCCCCCACAATATAAGATTCCATGGAAACCAACATAATCACAAAGGGACACACACAAGATGTATTATATGAGGTAGTAAGACAAGATACATAAAAATACAATGTTAAAGTTAATGCAAGGAGGATGGAAAGATGAACTAGCAAGTTGTATTATGCCACATCCATCAAATACAATCATTAGCATGCAAAATCACATATGAAACACATGGATCCATAGGCAAGAAAGTTGTGTTATGGTTGGTGGCCATGAGAAATATTCTTACAAGGGATAGTGAAACCTAGTATGCACTAGGTTCAAGCCACCAAAAAAGTGAGAAACAGACACTAGATCAATATGTACCCACAAAAGGCTGTTAGATGGGAAAGTCATGCCATGTCTACAAGCTTCGATGTATGAACCATACTAAATTTATGGTTTTTGATAAATTTGATAAGGTTCCATAAAAATGGTCACAAGGCTAGCAAGTTGTGTTATACTAGGCACTCATGAAAACTGCTCCATTGGAAAGAAAGTTGTGCTATGCTTGGTGGCCTTGAAAAAGGTTGTATGTGCAATGAGATATGATATTCAAAGGGATTTTTCTTATTCATTAAAGGTCTCACCCTAGGGAAAATAATGCCTTATGTCTCCAAGAGAAGACTAGTCAAGGATAAATGATTCACAACATGGGGAATGCAATCTGTAGCATCACCACTAAGAGGAATGTCATATACTTAGAAAGGTCATAATATTGATGGAAATCAAACCTAATATCACCAAGAAGAAGAAATGTCACATGAATTGAGAAGACCACACTTTGAATAAAAGGGCCACACTTTCTAGAAGATGTATGTTATCATAACTAAGAAGGGTACATACAAACCATGAATGGGTGATACTATAGGTTCACCAAAATGAAACATAGAAAAGTATAGGCTTGACCATTTTGATATGATAAAAAATGGGATATGATGCACCTATTTTCCTTAGTTCATTAGGAAATGAGATTCCCAAAAATAATTGACTTAAAACGCTTGGGTGATTCAACTCAATGAAGAAGTCTACTAGTTTCCTTATAATTGAGGATGGGGGTATCAGCCTGAATAACACTTTTGGAAGAAAAAATTGAAATGGTAAATCAACTCAATTATGTCCATTCAAACTTGAGTCATCAATTTAAAGAATAAAATAGACAAAAAAAGAAAATTTTCATAGATCTGAGAAGGTCTGAATATTGTGCACCTATCAAAAAAATCTTATCTCAGAAGGATGTGAGGGAGTCATTCACCTATAGGTGAATGGGTCCTTATGAATAGGTTTAAAATTATATTTTACAATCCTTTGGCCTTGTGTCTCTACTCCTGATTCCCCTAGATCCCACTATTAGAAAGCCATAAATAAATTCAAGATTCGAGTTTTCATGGCTTGATAACATAGGTGAACAAATTCAACTTTGAAAAAATTATTTTTTGAGATTTCCAAGTTTTCTTCAACCTATGAACCTGCACGTACACAAGAGGGAAATTTTTTATGTCTTTGGTGAATGTGTTTACCTTTTTCAAACCCCATTTTTGTAATTAAACCTTGAATTGAAATGAAACATGAAAGAAATGATGAATGAAAAATTCTATGTTGCAACTCATCAAACCCTTGAATATAAATCTTAGGATGACTAAAATCTAATTCCTGATCTTGCATTAAATTCCTTGAATGGATGTGGATCTTGATACTTGAAGTATGAATTGAATTCTTGAATTGATCTTTGAAACCTACATCATAATGTTAGTTGCAAAAACATGCATGATTGCAAGAGACTTTGACATAATGCTTGAAATCTTGAATGGTACAACAAATTCTTAACAAATCCGCTCTTCAATTCCCTTGCCAATAATATTTTCTCATATGAAAGTTCACCTCTTGATAGATGCTTTGAATTGATAAAATAACCTTTACTTTTATAGAGGATTTTCTATTTTCCTTAAAATTTAACATTACAAGTCGATATTTGATTATGAATTTGGGATCGTGAAAATACCAACAAAAAAATATTTAAACTTTCAATTTATTTGCAACTTAAAGAGGACTTATTTTCCCATGAGTGAAAGGGGTCCTGACCTAAGTTATAAGGATTTGTGAATATTGGGGTGTTAATAATGATAAATGCATTAGTTAAATCACACTTCCCCCTTCAAAAATTGTAATTAATTAGGCTTGTAAAGTCAAAATTTAAGAAACTAGAGGCTTAATTAAGTCCATTTAAACTAGGGGACCCAAACATAGTATGAAATGTAAAGTACATTTTTTGACACTACACTATCATTAACTACCTCCATGTGTGTGGAATTATATTTATTATACAATCCTCATTCATTTATATTTCCACATTTGCTAATGCATCTTCACCATAATTTTCTCCTCTATAGATGTGGCTACATATATAAGCTAATAATTATTTTATAAGGGGAATTTTTTTTAATAAAGAATACTATTGATTTTCCAACCCAATTAGAGTTTCCTCTAGACTACATTGATTATAGTAGTAAATTATCCCTCAATGATTACTTATCTTATATTTAACATTTTACAAGTTTGAACTCTAGGGAGAATGTCTTAGGCTTTCACCTCATTCCTAGTTTGTATCTTAAGTTTTTTTCTACTACCACTATAAATATTTTATTGCGGTTTCTAATTATTAGAACATAATGTTATTAGGGGTCATTCCCTTATAAAATTTATATATTGTTCTAATATAAGGTTATAAAACCTTATATATTATATGCTTATTAAGCATATCCAATTGGAAATAATTATAGTCTAATAATTAGATTATTGATTATTTAAGAATGGGGGTTGTTGAATATGTGTCACTAATACTCCTTCAATTATTATGACATTGTTCCAACTATATTTAAGGAGGTTCTCTCTCATTTGAGAGATGATGAATTTGGAAATTATATTGTGAACTATATCACTATGAACATGAGGTATGTTGTCCATGTGAAAGTATGGAGAACTATTGCCAAGTTTAGGTATGTGTTATAATAGACCATTATTGTAAGTAGTTTGATAAAATTATGATTTATGGGGTTTTTTACCTGAAAGGGTTTTCCTCGTGTATATCTTGTGTAATGTGTAAAACCTATGCTTGTGTGATTCTCATTTTATTTATTTTATATCTTTTTAATAATGATTAGTATCCTCTGATCCTGATTTCTAACACTAACTATACATCCTACTCATGAGAACCAAGGATTACCTCTAGGACCCCATTCAAGTTGAACATGTATTAGCCTTAAGGAAGGTAGGATCCATTTGATCCTTAACCTTGTGTTTAATAATGTATTAACCCTAGTAACCCATTCAATTGAGAAATTTATAATTATAAAGCTATTATATTAAATTGATATTTGATATTTTTAGATAGATATATTTAAAATATATATTAATTGTAATGGATAATTTTCTATATCCATGTTTTTGATTGAGGAAAAAATGGGTTTTACAAGGACCCAAAACCATAAAGTTTACAGACCAAAAAAAGATAGATCATTTTTGGATATTTTCTATATCCATGTTATTTATCATTTATTTTTGCATTTATTTTGAGAGAATGTATTAATAAATTTCCATACTGAAAAGTGGCACAATATTTTACATTGATAGGTCCCTTTATATGCTTCTACCCATCTATTTACACACACTCATATATACACATATCCCACCTTATCCACACAGGCATATATTTATGCATATTCATTAGTATTATGTATTTATTGTGATTATGAATAAAACTATCCCTATCCTTTACATTATCCACATGGTTTGATTATTTTCATATCTAAAACCATTCATGTGGCTGCGAGATCAACCTTAAACCAACATTTTTAACCTTTGGTTTCTCAAAATAAAAATTCAATTTTAGTTGACTACAATCTATTATTTTCTTGTCTTGAGCCAAAAAAACATGTGTTTGCATGGTTTATTGCTAACAATGCTATGTAATTTTATTTTAGAGAATATAATTACAACCATGTTTTATTATTTGATAGTGGTCTATATACCATTAATATTTAATGAGGAAAGCATGTTAGGAATAATTATATGACTGCACTAAAAGAATACTCTCTATCTACAAATTATTTCGAGTACATTTGCACAACTCAAGATTGTTGTCTTTAACAGTAGATATAAATTTATGAGGATTGATCTAAGAGAATATCTCCCCTAAATCTTAATACTAACTTTGAAGTTAACTTTACATTTTGTTTACATATGGGATGAAGGTGATCAATCAACTATATGTGACATGAGATTATATATTGATTTTAAGAATAAATCCATTACCAATAGTTGGGCTCACTGTATTCATCATTGATGTTCTAAAGTAAAGACAAGTACAATTAAACAATTGTGAAATATGTAGAATGGAAAGGAACAATTATTAGGGAGAATTAAGTGAATGGCTAAATGAAATGATAAAGATCAAGGAATTATTGAGAAACGCTTACTCTATTTGTGTGGCATTTAATTCATGACTATGGATTAGAAAAGAAAAATGAAATTGGATTTTAGTGGATTTCTATATGCTAAGACCAAAGTAAGAATGCCAGCATTATGAATGAGCCACTTGTATGGCCAATTATGTATGATAAAATAGCCTTCTTTTAGAGCTATGGGAAACATATTTTCTCTTTAGTAGTGCCACTATAGCTTTTATGTAAACCAGAGACACAATTGGTCAGTACTTGTAACCATATTGATGTTTCGGGAATGACATATCAAGTGTAGACATGGACCACAGGAAGAAACAACAACACAACAAAGAACCTGTTTATTTTCATACCTATCAAAATCTTAAATAACTATAGAAAATATAAAGAATGATTATATTGTATAATTTATTTTCAATTTATTATAGTATGGATTTTTAAAGCCTCTCTATCATATTGTCTCAATTTATCAATCTATAATGCAGCTCTTTATTTTAGTACTAATAAACAAAAAGTCATTAAGATTTCTTAGGCTCAAGGGTAGTTTCTATTTTTGCCTTCTCTTGTCACAATTTCTTGTATTTGGGGCATGGTGTTCCATTTTTGACCCTCAGCCTACATATATCGGTAAACTTTGGTAACCTTTTTTATAGTGTGTTCATTGCATACTTGTAATTCTAAACTTTTATAATATATATAACATTTGGGATTTCTTTTTAATCCAAAAAATAAAAAATTCATTAAGATGATTTTATTAAAATAAATAAATCATAATATTTCAATATCTCTCATAAGATCTACATTTTATACAATAAAACATGTTTATCAAAAAAAAATTCTCAATCTTAAGTTTTTTCTTCAAAAACAAATCTTGAAGTAGGTGGAACATGATCAAGATACTTCATAACCCTCATAAGGGTGTATCATCTAAGTTGAATTTTTGAGCTCCTTTATTAACACCTCCTTGAACTCTCAAGTCACATATATCTTTTATGATTTAACAACAATGCATGGTAAGCTACATTTGTAGTTTTCTATCAAGTTGTCTCATGAGCTTTGAAAGGATATAATGCACAAGATCCACATACTTCAAAAATATCTAGGCAACAATCCATATTGATTTTACACCAACTTTTACATGTTTTAAAAAACAACTCTTAATATATGTATTCATCGATATTGCCAACATAAAAATTAAATAAAAATGTATACTTCTAATAGAAAACAACATATCTAAGTGAGAAGCTAGTTTGAGATGATGACAATCCTCCAACCTCTGATGCCTCTAGCCTTCAATTATGAAGGCTCAAAATAAACTTTCATCCCTAGTATCTTCAAAATAGTGTATTTAAAAAAAAAAAATTATCTAGTGGAACCTTATCTTTAACAAAGGACACATTAACTTCATTTGGTTTATCTTTGAGTTTTCCTCTAATGATGTCATTGGATTGAATTTTATTCTTACTTTATTTGTATTTCATCTTTCATTATTGTTTTGTGAATATGATTCATTATCACGTTGGAAATCAACTTCTATATCTTCTATATATGCTACTTTTATCTCCTAACAAGATTAAAATCATGTTTTCTAGATTTTGGCATTTTATTTGACTAAGAGTAGAAATAAAATAATTATATTTTTAGAGAAAATTAGTTAACAAAATAGCTTTAACATCATCATCATCTATTGGACCCTTGGCTTTTGCTAGATGTGTAACAAGAGGCCTCAAATTGCTTATGTGTTTTGACATAATGATTCTATCTTCCATTTTAAATTCAGATAGTTAAAGTTTTATTATAATTTTTACATTCACTACTTTTTTCCTCTAAATAATTTATTCAAATTATCTCAATTTTTTATTGATGGCCTTTCTAAATCCGTATTATGTATTTTAGTGTTGGATAAAGTAAGACCAATAATATCTTTAACTTTTTCACCTCTTTTATGCTAGTTCAAACTTATGTTCATTTTTGGGTGGTGTCTCATTCCTATTCAATGTTTCTATGTTTTTTAGTCATTAGGTCCTTTTGGATTTTTCTTTTTTATTTTAATGGAATCTCTATTTTAATAAAAAGTACACACTGAAAAAAATAATATAGAAATTTAATGCAACCCTTATCACACTAGAAGTAAAAGTTAATCTTTATATAATTTCTTAAAGTAATTTGCAAAAACCTAAAGTTGTTTCAAATGCTTCTCATAATGTTGTGCTTTTGTTAGTTATTTACAATAAGAAAACCATAATTGCTACTTCACATCTACCAAAGCATACGATCCCTTCATGGATCTACCTACAAATTATTTTTGCATTCCATTGAACCCTCCTAGGGTTTTGAAATCAAATGAATAAGTGTATTTTTTCCAATACAATTTTGGCACCTAACAATGTGTAACTATTTATAGGAATGATACAAGAGTTATTTTTATAGATTTGGAATGAATAAATTTCACACTCACCACACCACATCACCTTTCCTTACATAGAAAATAGATAGAAATAGAGAAGGTGCTTTAATATTGATTGAATAGAATAAATTTTGGGTGACTTAGTCCAATGCATTGTCAATCACAACTCACCAAGCATTTGGACTAAGACAATATTGCATTTTTATTGAAAGTCACTAGATAAATTGTAGGCATTCATATTGGAAAATTAATGAGCATCTATGTTTGCATATCAAAAACCATAAATAATGATTATATTATTTAATTGATTTTCAATGTATCACAAAAACACTTTTTTAAATTCTTTCCAACATAACTTCCCAAACTACTAACTTGTGAAAATGTAAGTAATTATTTTAATAATAATAATAAACCATAAATCACTAAAATAACTTTATTTCAATATGTAGACCTTACTATTCAAACAATAAAACCATTGTTAAATGAAATGCATAATAAAATCTTTATATTCTAACAAAAAAAATCTATTCATAAACAAAGATTGTGATGAAATTTGATGCAATACTGTGATGGACAATTTATAAAAAGAATCATAAATTACAACACATTCCTTAACTGCAACATAATCGTAAAATAGACATTATTAACTATAAATTGCAACACATTCCTAAAATAGATGTTCACCATAAATTCCAGCACACTCCTCACCCCCCCCTACCATCCAAAAGGAAAATTAAAAACCAAAACAAAACCACTTTATTTGGATTAGAACAACTCTATAACAAACTCTAAAATAGATATTATTCACCATAAATTCCAACACACACCTCACCCCCTCCCCAACCTCCCCGTCCCCCTACCCCTACCATCCAAAATCAAAAATAAAAACCAAAACAAAAACCACTTTCGAACAAAATACTTATAACTAAGACGAGTCGTACAACATGGTATTGTAAGATCCACACGACAGGGGAAGTTTTTGACAGCTCTTAAATTTAGGTTCTTTTTACAAATATGAATACCAGGAAATCATCTTAAGAACTCGAATATCTATCAGAAAGATAAACCCTTGTTTCCACAAACGGTATGGTTGAAAGAACAGTGTTCAATAAGTGGGGAGTCGGAGTTCAAAAAAAAAAGGGTGGGACTGTGAAACCTTTAGCATGCCGACAAGAATACGGCAGTTATCGAGAAGCCTGTGTCTTTACTACGGGTAACGTGGGCATGAAAACCGTGAAAAGTCAGAGCGTAGTGCCTTACAGGCAAAGTGATAAGGTGTTGTCGGAGAGGACGAAAGTTAGAGCGACGGGAAGCTGACACGTCGAGATCCCAAAGCTTGAGGGGTCCCTTCGACGCTACTAATAGGATTGTGCAGGATAAGGGCGACCAGTTTGAGGCCAGTGGTCCCATGTTGGGTTTCATGGGCAACACAATTTTGTTCAGAGGACATCTTTGGCGTGTTCAGATGATGAAGCTAAAGGCGCCTATCACAGTAGACGAGATCCTCAAAGATTATCCGTAGCCGTTCATCATATGGGAGTGAGAACAAAGACTCAGGTTAGATCTGCGATTCTCAAGTCTAGGAACTTCTATTTTCTTATTTAATTGCCGATGTCGGTGTTTTACTAGCTCGAGCCATGAAAGTGTGCTCTTATTTGGCAGATCTGTTTCTGGTGTCTCTCACATGAATTGTGGGCAACCTTCAGATGCCTCGTCTTCTCAGATCGGTGAAGATAATGGAGCGCTTCAGCCTAAAGTCTGGATGACTAAAATTTCAGCTTAATAAAATGATAGTGGAGAGCGAGGACAAGTATTACAAGTTGAGAGCATTCTTTGTTGGAAAAAAGAAAGATGGTATCCTGCTCTACCTGCTGCAATGAAAGAAACGTTCAGAAGAATGTGTTTTGGTTCCTTGTTTTTGTCTAGATAGTCCAGACAAGTTTGCAATCGTAGAGAGAGTCTTTGGAACCTGCCACATCGTTAAACTGATTAAGTTATATGTAACTATTCCCCATTTGATTACCCGAATTTTATCGACCAGCTTGTTATATATCCACAGTTGCCACATCACAACCAAGAGAAGATATATTGTGTGAGGTGGTAGATCACTTGGGAAGTATAGAACTATAGACTGAGTTGATTTAACGCTGGCTGGTTCCAAACACTCTCTGCACGATTGCGAACTTGTCTGGATCATCTGGAGGAAAATTAGGATGCACAACACTTTCTTCTGAACATTACTTGCATTGCAGTAGGCCGGGCGGATACTATTTTTTTATTTTCCAACAAAAAAGGTTCACAACGCGTGAGACAGTAGAAAGAACCCTGGATTCATGCCTCAGCTAAGCGAAATCCAAGCAAATGGAAGGAGAAAGGTAAAGAAAGACCTAATTGCCATGGACTCTTTCTCTAGGAGCATACCTCAAAGTTCCAGACAAGTTCAGGTGCTTATGGATTATTCTAATACTTTTTTTGTGGTTTATATATCACTTATTTGGTTTCCAGGACTTATGGCATAACATATTATTTGAATGAGATAACATAGCATGGATTTCAACGCGGCGAAACCGGGTGGAAGTTAGAGGTCTTTTAACACTTACAACGTGTCAATCTCCAACCAATAACGTTGGAAGACAATATTTCATTATTTTTATGTAAAACTATCATATTTTTTTTGTTATTTAATTAATGTACACAGGGGCTTAGAACAGAGCCCCCGCCTGAATACTGAGAGAGTTCACAGCTAGTCTGTGAAGAAGATTTCTGTAAGTAGAAGGTTCAAACAATCGAATTCAATGTTTGGACGTGTAAATTATACAATCGCCTAATTTTTTTGAAATAAGCCACTCTGGGTATAGCTGTAGTCATGTATTGGTAAATGAATTTTTGTAGAGTTCCTATCTGCGCCATACTTTCCAGTTTTAGTATCTGAGAGATGTGCTAAACACATAGGTGAAAATCTTGCATTTTGTGGGACACCATTTATTTTTGATGAACATAAGACAATGAATACAGACTGTTGGTTGCAAGCTGAAGGCTAAAAATTCTCTGTATCCTTTATTTCAAAAGAATTATATTTTAGTTTATCCGGTATCATTGATGGTTCTATCAATTCATTGCGCGTTACCTAGATTACCCCAAACAAGAGAACTCGGTATTGTCAACGAAATTCGTTTTAGTCCATATTATGTGCTGTCATTACTAGGGACTGTTAGCCTCTTGAAGATGAACTAGCTATGCAAGTGATGAATCCATAGATAAATGGTAGATATGTATACACTAAAATTGCTAAATACAAGATTTGTATATGTGCAAAAATAGCAGTATATTACACGGATAAGGAATCCAAGACCACTCACTAGCAGCACTAGCAGCACTAGCAGCTTTATATCATTTTCAAGGAAGGAATAAATAATGCTCATCAGGAATCTATGTTGGAGACAATGTTTATTTAAAGAATGTATATAAAAAGGGTCTCGGGAGATAATATTTATCTAGAATATTCAATCTTCTGAATATTCTTTTCTTTTCTGATTTTTTATAGATTTTTATTAGCGATTTTAGGATCTTTTATAGATTTGTATCGAATCTATAAATACAACAGTAATTCTATCATTGTCCAAGCAATAAGAAATCATCAAGTTTCTGTGTGATTTGATTTATGAGAATATATAATATATTCATGTGTTTTTTATTTGTTGCACATTTTTGTCTTTTATATTTAAAATAATTTGTTTATTCAATATGGTACTAAAGCCCTATTAAATCTTGGACAGTCAAATGTGAGTTGTGTAGTGTTGATATTGAACTATGTAACTATGATTTATTTATGAGCAACACAAGTAATTTTTGTGGCAAAGGAAGTGAACATATTGTAGCAAAGAAAAGAGTCTATATAAAATATTGGTGAGAGATTTTCATTTTTAAAAAATTTGTGCAGCAAGAATCAAAAGGTTATTTTTAATTTAATTTTCGTCTCAAAAAGAGGGAATATCACATAATGGATTCCATTCGTATTCATTTACTTTTAATAAAATTAAATGGAAAAAAATTATGATTGGATGTCTCACATCGATATTTTTCTAATGCTTCAAAATTGCTATGAAATTGTTAATGGTAGTGAAAAAAGACCAACAAGCCCTAAAAAGGATCAAGAATTTTGAGATAAAAGAGATAAAAAGGCAGTAACATTGATTAAGCTTAACATGTAAAACTTTACGTGATTGATGCATGGGCATCCAAGGGGGTTGACAAATATTGCATCACAAAATTATTTTTATTTTTAACCTTTGTTTTTGGTTTGGTTTTCAATAAAATTTGTAGGAGCATTGGGTTCATCAGAATTGGATTTTGTTCAAATTATTGATCTTGCTAAGCAATTTATTCTCTCAATGTTAATTTCATGAAGGGGGCTATGGTTTAGGAGGAATTGATTTTAAATTTGTAATCCAATGTAAATTTGAGCACCAAAATTGTTAAAAGAAATTTATAAAATTAATTAAATGTTGGAACATGTAAAGTGCAATGCCCAAGTCATCGATTTTCATTAATACATATAAATTAGATTCCTTGTCAAGTTTAAATTACCATATATACTATTGTGTATTCATTTGATATTTCAAATTCAAGAGTAGAGGTAATTTTGAATTGTTGGAATCTTTGGAGGAGTGTTACATTTAATAGACTTAGGAGTTACATTCAAAAATTACCTCTAGATGATTCCTATTGGATGATATGGTGTCTTGAAAATTAATTTACAACAACATGAAGAGGAGGATTCAAATTCCCAACTATAAAAGAAAGGAATCTACAAAAAATGAAAATGGAAAAAGAGTTGTAGGAAAGGGGTTGAAGCACCCATTGTTTAGAAATGGATTTTTTGAGATTTTTGCTTGAAAATTAGCATGGTATTGCTAGTAGGAAAATTTGCACTCACTTGTATTCTTGTAGTTAAAGGTGGGAGCTTCTTTTTTTTTTTTTAAATAGAATAAGTTGAAGTTATTTGCATGCTCAAAATGATTTCTGAAATGTGGACTATCAAAATATTTTTGTGCATATTTGCATAAGTGTAAATAAATTGGATTTCACAATTTTTTGATTTCACATACTTTTTTAAGTATGATTTTTCAATTGAATAGACTAAACATTTGAGTTGTAGCTACAAAGATCAACACTTTGATTCAGGGTCTTCGTCTTTGATTGCATCAAATGGTATTAGAGCAAAATGATCAAGTGTGGATTGAGAAGGTTAATGAGAAAGAATAATGAAATAGGAATATTGTTGTGAAGGATTATATGTGAGTTTGTGAAAGAGGTTAATGAGAGGATGCTTGATTTTTTCTCAAGAAAACCCTTGAGAGAGTTTATTCCCGAAGATGATTCAGTGACCATAGAGAAATTGGGTTCTAGAAGTATTTTTTATTCGTGAGAGGAGGCCTATAACTACAAAGATTTTGTTTCCTAGAGATAATTCTTCCAAGGAGGACCTGTGACTATAGAGGGTATAGAAGGAGGCACAAAATCTTTCAATGAAGTTGTTAGTTTGTTGCAAGTAGTACCTGTAATTACAAAGCATCTTGCGAGTCTGTGAAGATATCTTTGAAGAAGAGGATAAGATGGGTAGTCAAAAGGTCTATGAGGATTTTACCTATGGAAGAGTGGAAAGAAATGAGATTTACAAAATGGCTTATTCAAGAATTGAAGAAGATGGAGGCTAGATTGGACATAATAGAGATGGACTAGAGAAGAGAACTTGAAGAGGCTAAAAGAAAGCATGAAAAAAGATTATGTGCAAAGGGTATGATAGCTAATGAAAGGTATAAATTTAAAAAACTTGAAGAGAAGGCGGAATTCTATCAAGAAGAAGGAGAATAAATAGAAATATCTTTTGAAATAGAGAGAATGGGTAAAGAGGGTAGCAAGAAGAAAGATGAAATATTCCTTGCTACAATCCTATGATGGGAAGGTTCTGAAAAGAAGAACATGGAGGATAAACTGGGAGACTATTTTAGTTAGAAGAAAGAAAGAAAAGAAGATAAGAATAAAGAAATACTAAAGAAAGAAATAGGAGAAAATGTTGTCTATGGATCATAAAATTAATGATAATTTAATGATTTATTAATCTAAATATGTTTTGTTTGTAGGCTTTAGCAAAGATAAATAAGATTGTGGAGAAAAGAAAGAAATAATAGGTGATATATGTCTTGTTGAAGGCATAATAGTGGAGAAAAATGAAGATACATGCATAGGAAAAGAAGTTACAACAACAAAAATAGAGGTATTATCTCATTCTTATGAGGTTTGCAAAGGAAATATTAAAGTTGATTTGCATGTACAAAAGATAAAGGAATATGTTAAGGAAGGTGATTGTGAAGTTGGTACAATATTTGGTCCTTGTAAGGACATAAATATATTTAGGAAAAAGACATAGTTGAGTGCAAGGGAGGACACAGAAGAGGAAAAGAACAAGATTGTAGCAAATGTTGAAGAAGAAAAGGTTTGGGAAAATCGAGAAAAAATAGATTACAAAAAATACAACAATTGAAAAGGAGTGACTTGCATTGAAAAGTGAAAAAAATATTGTAGCCGTGATAGATGAGGTAAAATTTGAATTTTTGGATTAATTTAATTTGTATATATAACTTACATCATTAGAATTGAAGTGCATGAGAGATTGAAAAAGACATTGCAACAATAAAGGAAGAAAAGAAAACATAGGAAATATTTAGCAAGGCCTAAACACTTCATAGAATAGAATCAAACCAACAATTTTAATCTCAGTTGTGAATAATATTAATGTTATGTATTTTCCCTAAAAATTGCCAACAAGAGCATCTTGCAGGTGTGTAATGATTTAGTCAATACAAACATTTGAATCAAAAATAAGAAGGGAAGAATTTGCCAACCCACAATTAGGATACACAAAACTAGGAGAAAGCTCACCTATAGAAGGGACCTATTAACACCCATAGGAGGAGACACAAGCTTTGAGAATCTACCAACAATAGGAGGAGAATCCTTCTAGGGAGGTAGAAGAAAACCCCTTTTCAAAGAGTTCCCAAAGTCACTCTTCAAGCACTCGATAGGTGTATGAGGATTATTGGCTTGATCAACACACTCAACCTCCAACCACATGGTCAAGATAGAATCCTCCAGCTCATTGAGTAGCAAAGCATCCCCTGAGAGGGCACATGTTTATGGTAGGACTCTAAGACAAGATCCATGTGAGATTCTTCCTCCTCCTCCTCCCAAGATAACTCCCCATGATCCCAATCCTTAGAACCATTTCCCATCAAATCATCATTGAAGGGAAAAACAAAAACACCTAAATAGGGAAACATCATCCTTGAAGCATGTTGAACTGCAAAATTTGAGGTTCTTTGTGTGGGGGTAGAAGGATGGGTACTCTAAAACTTTCTAGGGTTTCACCTAGAAGGAAGAGGGTTTTCTTTCACCTCCAGTGGACATCAAATCTTGTGATTCGTTCAATGTTTGGGAGTGAATATGTAAGTGGGGTGTACAAAGGTGCTGAAATGTGCTATGAAAATGTAACTACTTAACCTAAACTAATAGAACTTTTTTTTTTTGGAAAACACATGATATAATACAATAGAAATGAAAGAAATATGAGAAAATTAACCTAACAGATAAAGTAAGTGCACCTAGAAACCGAAGAGGGCTGAAGCAGAGATTGTGGAAGTCACTCAAAAATTGGAAAATTAGGGTTTTGAGCCACCTAGGACACTCATTCCAAGTGGGGTGACCTAGTCCCTTTTCAAGAAATCTGCTCCGAAAGCCATTTTTGTCAACTATGTCTTTGAATCTACAACTTTCAGTATTAGAAAGCTTCAGTGAGACTAGGTCACCATTATGAGTGACCTAGTCTCTTTCTACTTTTGTGAGAAACCGAAAGTGGACACAGAGGCCTTTGGTTTGTATTTTGCTTCTTCATAGGAATCCTTCTCCAACCCTACAAAATAACCTATAAAAGAGAAAATGTTTGTATTTCTAATGTGGGGTTTTCATTGGTGAAACCCCTATTTTTTATTTAAACTTGAAATGAAATAGAAAATATTCATAAACCCTAGCCCTAAGTGTGTCTAGAACTATGAAAACCTAAAACAAAGAAAAACCCTATTCTATTGTGCTAGAATAAGATGTATGTAAAGGATTTGAAATGATTCAAGACTTTAACCCTAGAAACCTTTCACCATTGCAAATGAATGTAACAAGGAATGCAAATGGGATTGAAACCTCAAATTTGTAGATGGGCTGAAAATAGATGGAGTCACTTTGAAAACAGTCTTTAGGTGTGATTTGGTGGCTAGTTGCACCTCCTCAACTTAGATTTCTCCATGAAACTCCATAGGCATTTATCTCTGACCTTTTTCAATGATTGATCTTGGACATGAAGTGAGCTTGAAGACCTACAAAAACCCCTAGTTTTCTATCCAAAATCTTCAAATTTTGTTGTGTGGGAGATGAATATTCTTGAGGAAGATGTTTTGCACCTAGTTTTTGGAGTCGAATGTGAAAAATGACTAAGAGAAACTGGAAAAAATGACCTAAAAACAAGTATATATAAGCAACATGACCTAATTGTTGGGAATTTTGACCTAAGATGCCGACACCCATTGGGGATTTATGATAAAATATTCATTTTTCTGCTTGAAAATTCAAAAATCCTCAAAAAGGACTAGGTCACCAACTTGGATGACCTAGTCTCACTAAGAGATTTTTAAGTGGGAACGGTACTTTTTGAATGGTTTTGATATTGCTTGTTGGGGGTTGAGTGATCCCTTGGGTATAAAAAGCCTCCAAGTAAAAATTAACAACCTTAGTGGCCTATAGATACTATTTTAAGGTGATAATTGATGAAATTGGACCTCAAGTAGGACCAAAACAGGCACAAAATTGTCCTTTTCTTCAAAGGTATACAATGTTTGGCAGCACACATGCAAAGCTCCAGCATACACAGCTACCAAGAAACCTGACCCCATGCCTCCATCTCCTTTATTATTATTGTTACCTCCCTTGTCATCTACAGAGTTTGCACCCACATAGCCACCTATGCCTCCTTTTTTTAGGTTATTGTTTTCGCTTCATCGCTGCCATCGTTGACCTCATCTCTTCTCCTTACTAAGAAAGGAATACTTTGAGCACCCAAATTGTTAAAAGACTTTTTCTTAAAATTATTTAAATGCTAGAAAATATGAAGTGTAATGGCCAAGTCTTGGGTTGTCATTAATACATATAAATTGGGTTTCCTAACAAGTTTAAATTGCCATATATACTTGTAGTGTTGAAAAAGTTGCTCCTTTAAATTTTTACACTTTTTTTGGATCCCCTCAAATAAATTGGACTTAATTATGCCTTTATAAGCCCTATTTTACATCTACAAGCCTAAAAGATTTTTCGAAGGGGAAACCCAAGAAAAATTAATGCAGACACATAATTAACTACCTTGAGCAATGTGTGTTCTAGGAATCAGGACCTAGGACCCATTTTTCCATAGGTGAATGGGTCTTTCCTAGGCCTTTGGAAACAAATTTAGAATATGTTTTTGGCATTATTTTAATGTCCCTGAATTCAAATTTCAATGTTAGCTTGTAATGTTTAGTTTCTGGGAAATTAAGGATAGATACCTATAAATATAGGGTTATTTTAATCAAATCGAGCCTAAAAATGAAAGTTTTCATCAGATTTCAAGAGAACAATCGAGATAAATTTTAGATTATGATCAAGATCGTTCAAGAGAAGATTTATCAGTGATTTATTGCAGCAATCAAAATCTCAAGCATCATGTCAAGGTTGTATACATCATGCATGGTTTTGGAGCTAACATTGTGATGTAGGTTTCAAAGATCAAAGTCAAAGCTTCAAATCAAGATTCAAGTATCAATATCCATGTCCATTGAATCCATTTCATGCAATATGAAGATTAATATTTCAGTCCTCAAAAAGGTTTATTGAAGGTTTTGATGATTTTCAATATTGCAATTGTTCATTCATCATTCCTTTCATGTTTCATTATTTTAGTTAAAGGTTTAATTACGAAAATGAGGTTTGACAAAGGAAAACCCCCATCAACAAAAAAAATATTAATATCATCTTTATGAATCTACAAGTTTATAGGTTGATGAAGGATTGAAGACCTAAAAATTACGAAGTGGAAAATGTGCATAAAGTTGTCATATTTGTTGTTAATCCATGGAATATCACCTATAGACTTTATTTTTGAATGTTCGACATTGAAAGCTAGATAAAAAAAAAAAGCTATAGACCGACACCAAAGGATCTCAAAAGCTAAGTAAAACATCTACATAGAGACCCACTCACCAATGGGTCAATGAATCCCAAACGAGATCTTAGAAAGTCATCTTGGTGACAAGTACACACCCTCCTCTCATTTCCATATTTGAAAAAAATTTATATTTTGTATCATTATTATGTTTTAAATTGATGATTCAAGTTTGAATGGGAATAATTGAGTTGATTTACTATTTTTAGTTTTTCTCCCAAAAGTATTGTTTAGGCTAATACTCCCATCCTCAATCATAAGGAAACCAACAAATTCCATCATTGAGTTGACTCACCTAAGGGTTGTAAGTCAATTCTTTGTGGGGATATCATATCCTTATGAAATAAAGGAAGATAGGTTAATCAATCAGAATTTTCCCATTCCATATTAGGTGACCAAGCTTATCCTTTTTTATGTTTCAATACTATTACACATTCAAATTATGTATTCCAGATTGAAGATCAAAAGCAGTTTTGAATTGTTGGAATCTCTAGAGGAGTGGTACATTTAATGCACTTGGGAGTTAGATTTAGAAATTACCTTTGGATGATTCCCACACCATGATATAGTCTCTTGAAAATTAATTTACAATAGCACGAAGAGGATGATTCCAACTCCAAGTTGTTGAAGAAAGGAATTTACAAAAGGATGAAAACAAAAAAAAAGTTGTATGAAGGGGTCGAAGCACCCAATGTTCAATTTACTTTTTAAAAATATTTTGGCTTAAAAATTAAAATGGTATTGCTGGTAGGAAATTTTTAACTCACTTGCATTCCTATAGATGAAGGTTCGAGCTTCTTTTGTAAAAAAAATTAGAATAAATGGAACTTTTTTGCATGTTCAAAATGATTTTTGAAATGTGGTCTATTAAGAGAGTTTTGTGCACATTTGCATAAGTTTAAATAAATTGAATTTTATCACTTTTTGAGTTCATATATTTTTATAAGTATGCATTTTTTAGTTGAATATATTAAAAATTTGAGTGGTGACTTTGAAGATCAACACTTCCATTCAAGGTCCTAGTCTTCAAATACATCAATGTTGTATGGATCCTAACTCTTACCACATATTGTGCAATATGACATTATAAAATTCAGAAGATTTGGTCTCTCATCCAAGAAAGATAAATGAAAATAGAAATACACTTTCTTCTCTTGGAAAGTATATACATGATCAATATCTTATGCAAATGATTTTGCAAAGTCTTTTGGGGTCACATAAACCATCTATAAGAGGGATAAATATTGTTGATAGATTAAAAAATATAAAATATGAAGAGTTATGTGTTAAGCTAGTGCAAGAAGAAAAATGCCAAGTCAAAAAAAGGGATTCATTAAGTGATGAGTCTCAACCCTTCATAGTGAAAGGGAAAACATATTACAAAAAGATACAAGAAGTTTAACCAAGAGAGAGAAATTAGAACTATGAAACCAAATACAATCCATCTAAGGATTAAAATAAAAAAAAATGGAAATGTGGTTATTGTTGTAAGTTGGGTCACAAAAAAATGAATGCTACAAAAGGATTAGGGATACAAAAAGGAAGAAAAATAAATTTAAAAATACTTTTGATTCTAAAAGTTGTCTATGGGGAAAATAGGGTTCATGTATCAAAATGAATTGAGCAAGATGATGAACCATTATTTCACCTTAAAACATGCAATTATGTGTATGATTGATGCAAATAATAATAAAAAATCAATCCTAACTATTATAGAAACAATGAGGGAAGTTTTGAGAGGCTAGAATGGTGTGTACCTTACTACAAGAAGCCTATTTTTAGGTCACAAAGGACTCATTCGCCCTTACTAGCGAATGGGTCCATGTTAGGGTTTTTGAAAATTGAGATCTGGATTTTGTTCTTCAAGATCTACACTCTCAGCTCCTCAATGATCAGCTCTCAAAAACTTGAAACAAATTCCATAGCCTTGTTTTCATGTTCTTGTAATATAAGTGACAACTTTGACAATTTTGATTCAATCTTGTTATCCACTTGATCTTCAAACTATAAATCTTCAAACACACATTTAAGAGGAGAAAAAATTGTTAATTGTTAGAGGATAGGGGTTTTCCTTTGTCAAACCCCATTTAGGTAATTAAACCTTGTGATGAAATAATGAAACTAAAGCATGAAACATGAAATATGCAATGATGATACCTTGAAAGTTTGTGAATTTAGAAACAACAAAGAACCTTAAAATCTCTTAGCACACCGAAAAGAAAATCAAATGACAACTGAAACATCTTATAGACAGAGGTCAACTTAAACTCCCACCTCTCACTAGAATCAAATTCCCTAAAGATAGCAAGAATTATTGTACATATCATAGGATTCTTGGGCATCTTACTAATGAGTGTTGAACTGTAATAAGAATCCTTCAACAATTTTAAATTATAGAAATAATCCCTTAAAATGGGACCCCTTTGTCATGTAATAGTTGCAGAACATCCTATTCTCACTATTACATGACCCTTCCCATCACTTATCTCGACTCATTCTTGTCTTGCACTCAGTGGGGGAAAAAATTTGATAGCCTTGTCCAAGTAATGCATTTTTCATTGTCCCTTCTATTCGTTATTCACATTTTGCTTATACAGACTGAGATTGGGAAGTGGATGACTTTCTTATAGGTTGACTCACATTTTCCTTACTAGTATTTTGTATCATTTCATTTTATTTTATGTGTTTGTATGTGCATGATGTGATCCCCCATGACGTTTTTTTTTATGTTCTCTCTCTCTTTGTGACATTCCTCTATTTGTACCTTCATTCTTCCATATTTCTTGTATCTCTTTCACTTTTTTCCTTTTTCTCTTTTGTCTTGTGTTTTCCTTTTTAGGATGATGCAAGGAAATCAAGAAACCCTATGTCTCCTCTATGTTGACCCAAAAGGATTTATTTTTAATTGCCTTTTATTTTTTTCATTTATCTTATGTTTTCCTTTCAAGGATGAGGCAAGACGTTGAGATATTCATGTCTCTTCCATGTTTACCCAAAAGTTATTTCTTTGTTTTCTCTCTCTTCGTGTCATTCTTCTAGTTCAATTTGTTTTAGGGGAATGATGAAAGTTTCAAATCTCTAAAAAACATTACAAAAAAGAACATACTAACCTGAAATCCATAGATCCCTTATGTGTTTGGTGTTTTCATTTTGGGGGCAGCCCCTCTCTTTTCTTTTTCTCTTGCATGATGCAACTTTACTTGGAAACATATGACTTGGCATCTAGGGCTTCCCAAGTTGGCTCTCATGTCTTCCTTTTTGTTGACATTTTTCATTTTTTACTTTGAAGTAATTACCCATAGTATGGTGTTTTGAAATTTCTTTAAAGTGGGGGCATACATTGGCATTATTTTTTTTTATTTCCCTTCTTCTTCGTTCTTAGCGGAGTCTTTTTTCTTCATATGATGTGTTTGTCACTTTATGGATGACATTGGGTATAATTTCCTTTAGGAGCATGAACTCTCTTACCATATTACATTCCTCTTAGTGGCTTGGTGCGATGCACTACATCTCCTAAGTTGTGTTCATTTTCTATTATTTTATTAGTTCTCTCTTGGAGAAATTAGGCACACTTTTCCCTAAGTTAAAGACCTTGCATGAAATAATCAAGAGGGTGATCCCACAATATTGGTTTACAATTTTTAGGAGAACTAGGCACTAAACTAATTTTTTAAAAGTAATTCTTCACTTTCGGGCTCCTATAGCAGCTAAACTATGAGGAATTTGGAGATGATGAAAACTAGTGATTTGTGAAGTTTTGTCCATAGATTCTAAATATATGTTTTCCAAAATTTTTGGAATCAGATTGCACTTTATTTTTCATCTCCTTTGAAAACTAGTTTTTATGAGTAAACAACATTTTTAAGGAGTGATGCTCACCGTATACAACATAACCTTTTTTGTATGAAGGATAAAATTATAATTTTTTCGAATTTAGATTTGTAATATGATATCTAACCAGTTCATTTAGTTCCATAGTGTTTGATTTAATATTTTCTCCTTAATCAAGCTTTGAATTCAGATCAATTACAATTTAGACATAGGTGGATTGTATACAACATAATATTTTTTAATGGACCAAGGACATCAATACCCAACATGAACATATTTTTCAAAATTTTATTTTGATAATCTACTATTTTTCCACATGTGCGAAACATAGAGCTTGATTTTCGGTGAAAAACCTACATTCACAAAAAATTAAAAGAAATATAATAATAAAAATAAATATAATTAAAATTATACTTGTTTGGAAGCTTATAATAAGGACTACATACTTACAAATAATAAATTTTAAATGAACTCATTTGATCCCCTAAAAGTTAAATCAAAAGTGGTTTTTTATCAGCATTTTGATAGGTGTAAAAGAGACTTTGTTATATGTGTTGTTTAAAAATAGCAGGGTTCTATCCAAGGGGGCTTGGTCTAAGGTGGTTTGATCAAACCCTCTTCAATTAGAATCCTTTAAATTGAACTTTTCAAGGATTAAATCATTATATTTTATAAAAATATGTGATTTCCGCAAAAGTTAGGATCCCCTAGAAAGTGTAAACCACTATTGTGGTAGCACCCAAGACTCTTTGAACATTTCCATTTTTTGCATTTTTCATTTTTTTTTTATATGGACACCTTGGATAAAACAAATTTCATGCCTATGGAACCATCCTATTTATTCATGAGCTTCAAGCATATGAATTTTTCTTGTCTCATGAAGCTCGAAAATCATTGCTTTTTTGTGTGGCACCTTATTAAAGTTATTAGGAGGTATTAATTTGGTATCATGATTTTGAGTGGAAGACCAATATGAGGCATTAATTTCTCCATATCAACTTTCCTATGTGTGAGTGCATACCAACCATGAGTGTATGTGTCTCACGTTTTAGGACTTCTCACCCGATGGATAGCGAGGAGTTTCGTTGCCTTAGAATAAGTATGCATTTTTGGAAAAATAGCCTAAATCTGATCCACATTGTGATAGATAGATAGTCGAAGCTTGATTTGATTCTTTTTATTTCACCCTTTTCTCTTGGGTATGTGTAGGATCATGATGGTCCAAAAAGTGGTGATATGATGGGTATGTGTAGGGTATATGACTGATGGCTTTTGTTTTACCCAAAATTGATGAAACAAAAAAAGGTTTTTAAAAGAAATTCTCAGCTTTCCACCAATATAAATTATTCTTTACTTTGAATTTAATAAATAATTATTATTCATTTTCTATTTGAATTACGACTAAAGTCCCGATTGATTGGGTGATTGAAAAACATCTATAGATTTCAAACGACATCACATTTTTTAAATATAAAACATGTGTCACATTCTATGCTTCACAAACTATAGGATTAAAAAAAAAAATTGAATTTCATGAACTTTTGACCAAGTTAAGGTGGTTAGACATATTAGTTTTTATATTTTTTCAAAGTTGTAATAAAAAAATCATAATTAATTTTTTACTTGAAAGAAAATTATAAAAAAAATATGTATCACATCGGGACATGAATCATCTACTTATATATAATATCTTATAAAAAAAATTATAATTTTATTGTGGTTAGGGTGGTCAAACAGACACATGCATCTTATTTTTCCCCTGAAATTGAAGTGCTATTGCATTGAAATTTCAAATTTTCACCAAATAGATTTAAAAAAAAAAAAGCCTAGTAGTTTAGAAAATACATTCAATTTCTACATATTCTATTCTTACATATTTTTGAAATAATATAGATAACTTATTCAAAATTTTATGTCAAGTTGTCTAACTCTGATTTTTCTGAATTTTTCGCCACTTAAGGGCTTATTTTTTCCATGATGATCCTACACATACCCTCTTTCATCTTTGGTAGTGTATTCTTGTGCCTTGTAATTTTTCTTTATATAATTTATGTGTGTGTTCCCATGTGCTTATGTTGGTTTGTCATGGGATCTTGATCATGTGGGCTTGATCACCCCTCTTAATCAATGTCATCTCATCTTGCTAGCATTAGTATATTGGAACTCATATTGGTGCATGTTTGTCTACTTTAATGTGAGTTTGAAGTAGGTTCATCCTCTCACTAAGTGGGGGTTAAATGTAGTGTCAAAAAATGGGTTTTTTGACATTTTCACACTTGTTTGGGTCCTCCTTGTGGATTTTGTCTTAATGTGGCCTTGATTTAGTGTTATAATGTGGATAACACATTCATATTAGGTATTGGGCCCTTTTGAACTAATGTATTTCAATGGTGCCTTGCAAAAGTGTTGTGAAGTGTTGTAACACACTTTCACACCTTTCTAGGGTTTTATAAAATAAAAGCATAATAAACATAATTTTAGTCATCATCAACATTAATCTTTCCTTATTTGGAGTGTTGTAAAGTCTTTTAACACACTTTCACATTCCTCTAGTATCTTCATTAATAATTGGGCTTTATTATGATTTAATTGGCCCTATTTGGCATCCACATGTCTCATTTATTGCATCTTTTTGAGGATAATCCTGATACCAATCATTAACCAATCATAATTTAGGTGTTACTAGCTTGTGTGGCCTAAATTTAGTGTTTGGGACTCATTCACCACCTTGGGCGAATGAGTCCCACTTAGGTTTTTTTGGCCTCGATGCAGTTTTCACACATTTCTAAGAAATTTTCATTTTTGGTCCAATACATTATGCCTAGGTGGATTCATTCACCACCTTGGGTGAATTAGTCATTTGTGACCAAAATTCCAATTTAAATCAAATTTTTGATGGGATTTTATTCTCCTATATCTGATATCAGCTTGTATAGTTGTAATTTTTGGAATTCTTGCATAATTGAGTATAAATACAAGGTTCTTTCTCTTATTTTCAACACATAGCATTCAAGAGATCACTTAGCAAGATCACAAGTCATTGAGTATTCATAAGAAAATTCAAGGAATTTCAAGGGTAGATTATCAAGCATTTTAAAGCATTCATCAAGTGTCAATCATCATGTCAAATATTGCACTCTTCATGTTTGTTATTGTGCTAACAATTGTAATGTATAGTCCATGATTCAAGCATGCATTATGTTCAAGATCGACATCATTCAAGCAAGAATCAAGAACCACATCAATTGCAACCATTTAAAGCATAATTACAACACCTTATTGCTAGGGTTTGGTTAGTTGCAACATTATATTTGTTCATTCATCATTCTCCATCCATATTTTCTTTCATTTCTAGGTTTAATTACCAGCAAGGGGTTTGACCAAGCAAAACCCCTATTCCCTAGCCTCACAACATTTTTCCCTCTTCTTGTGTGTGATTTGTAGGGCTAGGTTGCAGATTTTTCAAGAAGAAACATTGGAGAAAAGTTATCAAATCTCTAAAGTTGTCAAAGTGGTCATCAAGCCTTGGATAAGCTTGGAGAAGATCTACGAGTGGTATTTTGCAGTTTTGGATTTGGAAACTAGTCAAAAAGAGTAGAGTAGACCGAGAGGCATGGAATCCATTTTATAACTTCTAGAAAACTAAAAGTGGACCGATTCATCACTATTGGAAAATGAGTTCCACTCTATAGTTCTGACAAAGATTTTATAGATCTTGATACCCTTTCAGCTGAAACCCGTTTCTACACATTTTCCTAAAAGAAAGATTCATTTGCCCAACTTGGTGAATGAGTCCTAGTGAACATCAACAATAGATTCTTCGGTGATCTACACCTCCATTCTACCTTCTTCAGTCTCCCAAGTGCACACTTTCAGTTTCATAGCTTTCTGTTACATTATTTTCATCTTTCTAAGTCATTTAGGGATAGCTTGCATTCATTTAGGGTTTGGTTTTACAACTTGTATTAGATTGTCTTTTCCAAGTCTAAAATTGGTGGTGAAACCCTCATTAGCTATCATTCAATCCCTAGAATAGTTCCTTTAGAATATTTCAATCTCATTTGCATTAGATCTCAAGGGTTTGTTCTTGAGTGAAGAGTAAGGAAATGGTCTCTCTCCTTTTAGCTCCAAAACAATAGAAGTGAAAGAGAGTACACCATTTTCTTCTTTTCAACTTGTAAAAAAGTTATAAGAAAATGTGGCATGTTCAAGCATGTGTCCTCTACTTATATTGAAAGTTTCAAAAAATATAATTTATTTTCTTATACTTGGGTTGGTCAGACATACACCTTTTTTCTTTTTTTTTCCTAAAAATCTAGTACTATGGCATTAAAATTTCAAAATTTCATCAAATAGGTTTACTTTTTTTCAAAAGAAGGCTAGTATCTTAGAAACTACTTTAAATTTTCTACAAATTTTGTTCTTGTGTATTTTTAAAATTATGTTAATAGCCTATTGAAATTTTTTTCTTAAGTTGTTGAACTCTGCTTTTCTAAATTTTCATTTCCACTTAAGGGGCTGGTTTTGGACTCCCATGATCTTGCACGACACTAGTTTTAGAATTGTTGTGTTGGAACATTGAAGTGATCCCTTTTTTCTTCGATGATACTAGATTTTTGAGTCTTTCTATGAAAAATATCATTACCTCCCTTGTCTCTCCAAGGCTATCAATAGTTTTCTTTGACCTCTTTGTAGATCCTATAAAAAAATTATGCATTTCCTCTATATTAGCCATTTCTTTTATTTTTTATTTTTAACTTCAAATTTTCTTAATGGGGGTTATTTGTAAGCTCTTTTCCCTATTACTAAGCTTAATAGATATTGAAAACCCTTCATATAGATAGATCATAGCTCTAATACCACTATAGGATCCCTTATTAAAAATCAAATACAATTTTTTTAATATATTATTTTACCTAGACTCAAAAAGAGAAAATTGGGTATAATGGAACTTTCACCAAAATGCTCCAATTTGATATTAAATCATATGCAACTTAAAAGAGATGAATTTATACAAAAAAATTCATGGTTTTGCATTATATTTCTATTAAATATAACAAAAAATAGAAATATACAACTTTTACATTTGAATTATATTTATGAAAACTCAGTCTTGAAGCCAAAAAAACAACAAAAATCAATTACAATTCCACATGTATATCCTCCAAAAATATTTACAAAGTTATGAATAAAAATATATGTTTATACACTCCAAAGATCAACAACCTTTAATATCAACAACCAAAACACATATGGAAATCCAAAAATAAAAATTGTGTACTCCAAACTACACTACTCATACCAACTATTTGACAAAAAGCACACACAAACTTGAACCTTCAGAACTCCTAAAAATTTTGGATAAAATTTCTCTTAGACTCTTAGAGCCACTATCTTTGAGCCTTTATCTCCCTATTTTAGCAACCTTGGAGATCTCTTCATATTTTATTTTATCAACCTTTGTAGGATTCACAACCTATGAAAGGAGAAGCATAAGCATAGAACAAATGAAACTTTCCAAAACAAAAATATTAAGTAACCACTCCCAACCAACTTGGGCACCCAAATCCCAATGTTGGTGATGAAATTTTCCATATGCCAAGTAATAAACCTCCACTTCCAAGTGTGCTTTCATCAATACACCACTTTGAACTAATTTCCCAAAATTAGTTGTTGACATGCACCAAAAATAAAGCCAAATTTCAAATCAATTTTTTCTTCACAAAAATCCATGGCCCAAATTGGACCCCAAAAGCATTTTATAAATATTTTCTAATTTTTCAAAAAAAATTATTTAAATTTAATCATATTCATATGCCAACATTCTCGATTCATTTGTAGAACCTGGTTTAATATTTTAAGAAACCAGACTTTCTAAAAATATAAAGTGCTAAATTTAGAAAGGGGGCATAGCATTTACCATACTTCAAGTAGTAACCTTTTTGACCTAAGATCTTTGCTAGTATTTTTTCTTTTTCTAATACCTTTTCCTCTCGATTCCTCTCTATCCAATTTGGTATAGGGAATAGGAGGATAGGAGGATAACAGGATGGAAGATGAGTGGTAACCAATAAAATCCACTCCTCATTTCAATTGAAATCTATTAACGTCACCTATGAATCATTGTTGCATAATTGTAAATAGAATACATGTGGTTCCTTTTGAGTTTTGTTGTGAGTGCATTCCTTAATAAAAAATTAAAATCTTATATGATGGTAGCTAATTCTAGTCCTTTCATTCTCTTATAATATTTTTTGCTACAATCCATAATATTGTCTTTTTTAACCATTGGACCAATATTGCTTTAGGGTCTATTGACTCCTCTCTTGCCTATAGGGGAAGATATTTATCTTTCTCATGATATTTCTATAGAGGATTCCCCCTTTGATGCTTATTTCTAACACAAGAAGCTAAGTATCAGATTTGGGGATTTCTTAGAAATATTAATGGCTTCCATAAATTTTTGTATGATAGAACAAAATTGTGCAAATAAAACCCGCATAATTGGTCATGCATTTCAGGTGCAAAACTATAGAAAGTTCCTCAAATTTCAATTTTAATCTCTTTACCTTTGATTCTTTCTTTTTATATATCTGAGCATGTGTAGATATCTTTTTTTTTAAGAAAAAATATTGTATTTTATTCCACAACACTATGCATAATGATACAACATTAGTTACAGTGTATAAGAATTAGGAGATCATGGAGATAAAATAACAAGTGAGCAATCCAAATATTATATTTAGTTGACCCAATCACAATGAGAGAATGCCTTAAATATATAGGAAATGAAGAGGAAATGCACCTATCATATGGATTTACAAGTCGCCATGATGTGGCATAAATGAGAATATAAGTGTCTTATAGGTGTCAACCTTTAGATCACTAGGAATGTGCAAAACAACCTATTTGACCAATTCATGAACCTTGATGCCAAGTTTTGGGTGATCTTTGAGGTGAGATGGAAATTATTCCAAGCTAAAAAATCTAGCACATGAGGTTTACCAAATAACTTGGTAGCCTGTAGAGGTTAAAGGTAACACATTCAGTTAGACAGGATAGTATCAAACCTCATCAACCTAAGTACACTTAAGTATATTGAATAGATACATTATTCACTCTAACACCCCCTTAAGTGATACTTGATGAGATCACAAAAGTACAAATAGACATAAATGGGTCTTGGGTATGAGGCTTTGGACACTCAAAATATCTTGATCGATGTCATGCACTTGATCCTAATTTACTGACTCCAATTCCTCCTTAATCATTTCCACACTAACCAATTAATTGAATAATCTTTATTTAATTAAATTCTCCTTAAATCTGATAATGAACTTTGGTAGATTATTTCATCATCTCCTAATGTTCCTCTTTTAATTAATTAAATCAATTTTATTTAATTAAATCCTTATGTTCATCTTTTAATTAAATAAATCAATTTTATTTAATTAAATCCTAATGTTCCTCTTTTAATTAAATTAATCAATTTAATTAAAATACTAATGTTCCAAAATCCTCTCATTTGATTTAAATAAACTCAAATATTTAAATTAAATGTCACAAATCAAGCTAATCTCATCTAAGTTAATTAATCCTAAATTAATCAGCTCCTAGCACTAATCCTCCATTCCTCTAGCTTTTAACTCCACCCTAGGGTAAGTCAACCTTGGTTAAATAACCAAGTTTCACATGTAAATCAATTTATTCAAAAAGTTGAATATGCTTGGAATATTCCACCCATTTGACTTTCCCCTCCCAAAGGACTTTTGTCCTCTTTCTATAGCCACCTTGTCATTAAATGACTCTTACACCTCTTACACCTCTTCTTACACAAGCCACCTTGGCTTTAAATGGCTCTTCCACATTCTCTTACACAAGCCAACTTCCCATCTCCCAAGATGTTCTCACACCTATGTAAGCACATCTCCTCCAGGATTCATTAGCATGTTGACAAGTGGCATTATGCTATTGGTATATTCTTTAATCCAACATTCATCAATCTTCTTCACTCTTCCATCCTTGGCTTCTATAAATAGAGGAATCATTCTCACAATATGGATCCATCAACTAAGAGCATAATCACTATAGCCATTTGAGTTCATATCACTTCATCTTTTGCATCCATTTTAGCAAGATTATTAGCTAGATTATAGGAAATTTCATACTTGTTCATAACACATCCATAATCAAGCTTATTAAGGGGTTAGGAAATGGCTTCTTTCCACATAAAAGGAGTATGAATCCCCCTATGGGATGTTGGTTTGAGTATTATAATAGCATTTCATTAGTAGTTTACTTGATATTCTACTTTGTTTTCATGTTCTTATGCTTAGATGAATTTCATAGGGAGCGTTTGGTTGAAACTTGTTTGAGGACTATTTTTTGTTTGTATGTCCATGTTTGAACATATTATAAACTCAAATTGCTATAGCGATCATGCTCTTAGTTGTTGGATCCAATTTGGGAGAATGATGCCTCCATTTATAGAAGCCAAGGATTGAAGAGTGAAGAATATTGATGAATGTGGGATGAAAGAAGGGACCAATGACATTGTGCCACTTGTCAACATGTTAATGAATCTTGGAGGAGATGTTCTCACACATGTGTGAGCACATATTGGGAGATGGGAAGGTGGCTCAATGAAGAGGACAAATTCCTTTGGGAGGGAAAATTCAAATGGGTGGAATATTCCAAGAATATGTCACTTTTTGAATAAAAATAGGGTAATTAGTAAATTAAATAAATAGAGTTACATGTACACCTTGGTTAGTTGACCAAGGTGGACTTACCCTAGAGTGGAGTTAAATGCTAGAGGAATGGGGAATTAGTGTTAGGAGTTAATTAATTTAGGATAAGTTGATTTGTGACATTTGATTTAAATGTTTGGGTTTATTTAAATCAAATGAGAGGATATTGGACATTAGTATTAAATAAAGTTGATTTATTTAATTAAAGAAAGAAAATTAGGATTTTTTTTAAATAGAATCGATTTATTTAATTAAAGGAAGGACATTAGGATTTAATTAAATAAAATTGATTTATTTAATTAAGGGATGAATTTAATATTTAATTAAATAAATTTGATTTATTTAATAAGGGAAGAATTTAAGATTTAATTAAATAAATTTTATTTATTTAATTAAACTATTCTTTAATCCAACATTCCACCCATCTTATCCATAATAAATCCATTCATCTATGAACCATTTATCTAATCCATTTTCATCCATCTACATGCATAGTCTAAGTTATCTCAATCTTGACAAAGTTTGGTGCACACTTTACACTTGCTTATGGTAAAAATATTGACATGTGTCATTTTAATTGATCCTATCCTACCCCCATGAAGTACTATCTAAATTATCATCCTTTGTTTGAACACCTTATCTTATCACAAGATAATCCATATCCCTCCATCCATACATGTCTATCCAAGCATCCCATACATTGTTAGACACTAGGGGTAGATATTTACTTTTTGCTTCAAGAATAAATCTTGATATATATCTTCGAACCTATGTGATGATCCAAACATTAGAAAATATGAAATCAAATTGGTTAAAGAATTTGTGAGCCAAAATCCAAATCACAAACCCATCCAGTATATTTTGAAGAGAAGATATTCCTTATCAATCTTTATCTTTCATTGAACATCAATCCAATCAATCAATATCAGTCACATATAACTTGCACTTCAACACCACATCAAATCATCAAAACAATTTTGTTCCAAATCAAGCTTCAAAATCTTGATCAATCAAATCTAATCAATCCCTCATCATCTTGGGATATCCATCCCAATCCGTGTGTTGCTTAACACTATCCTTGCATTGTTGTGTATCCTCAACAATGTTATCACCATCAAATCCATCAATCTGATCAATCAAACCTAGATTTTTTTTCAAACAAATCTCAAAATAGAGCACTGATATCATCACATACCACATATCCAAATCATCAAAATCATGTGAAAATCCAAAAACATCAAAAACATATCAAAAATCACAAAATAAGACAAAAAAGTCAGAAAACATCAAAAACATGGCATCCGAACTACATAATCTTTGATCTTAAACATAGGCAAGGCAATTATTGATGAGCCCTCGAGAAAAAAAATACAATAAAAATAAAAAAACACAAAATCCAAAAACATTTATAAATCTTAGAAAATACCAAAAACATTGAAATTTTTTAAGACATCAAAACATTTGTAGAACATCTTGAAAATCCCAAAACAACCTCCAAACAATGCAAAAATACCAAAAACATTCAAAACACCCAAAATCATCCACCCCATTTTTCTTTCACCCACAATAAACTTCCACTCACAATAAATCAATCGTCACCTTCACCCTTGGGCAATGCAATCGGAAGAAAGCTTAGCAGTTGAAAGTATGAACTCAAATTTCAATGGTCTCAAGTCTAGTTCATTAGGTACATAGGTTGGTCAACTCTTTGTATCACTAGCTTGTCATCTAGTCGATCTCACCATCATCTAATAACATCATGTCCTAGGATGCATCCTTCCTACAATCGAAATCAACATTAGGCATCACCATAGTTTAGTTTTGGCTAGAGAAATGAAAAACATGACTTGTTTGTTTACTTGATCTTTATCTTGTTGATTTATCTTATTCCACTCATTCCAATGACCTCTTGATGATGTCTAATCAAATGATTTAGAGAGAAAGAAAAGGGTTATTGATCTTTATCTTTTGTCTATTATGCTTGTTAGATGTTCTTGTAATAGAAACTTGGAAAATATTTTCTTTATGAGGTGTGTATGGAAGGTGTTTTGGATAGCTTTTTGACTATTACATTAGGAGTTTATGCCTTTCTATGTCTTGGTTTGAGATGTTCAAAACTTTTGAAGTGCATCCTACTAAGGTTTATGTATGTTAGGTGTGAATAGGAAAACTCCTATCTGATTGTCAAGTCGAAGTCCATCACACTAGGTACAATGACATCCTAGTTCTTTATACCTTGATGAATCATATCTATGTGTGTTATAAAATATAAGGTAAGTAAGCCCTTTTTAGATCCAAATCTCTGATAAGCAAAGCATTATCAATCTTTCATCATTATTTCTAATAAAGTCTCAGCAGATCATGGACTTGTTGGATCCTGTTTTCATCATCTCATTTCTCAGTTCTTCTCTCTATGATAATATGGTATCATGATAGTCAAATAAACATCACCAATGCATCCATCATGCATCCACAAACCATCAAAATGTTTCATATCATTCATATCATTTCACATGTATTGCATTTCCATAATTGGACCATGATATAGATTGGTTATTCTAAGCATCGCATAAGCCATGTCATTTGCATCATCATCATAACCATCCATACATCCATCTTGAACCTCTTTGTCATGAGATCGACCCTCAAATTAATTTTTTTTTGTGATCTATTGAGGGGGCAATGTACCAATATACTTCTTTCCACTAGGGCATCCAAATAAATTTAGAATTTTTTTTGAATTTTGATCTCGTCAGTGTTATTCTTTGAACCAATGCAATAGGTACCTTGCTTCAAAGAGGGGAAGAATGTAGACACTCAAAATATCGTAATCAATATCATGCACTTGATTCTAATTAACAAACAAAATTCCTCCTTTAATGTAGAGGTTTTTTCTCTAAAAGTGTTAACTTGCTTTCCTTTTTTTCCTTTGCTTCTTTTTGGCCATCAACTTCCCATTTCCAAGGGATCTCCTTTCCTTTTTCCTTTTTGGCTCATTAGTCAAGCTTGATCATGCATCACATAGGTGCCATTTTCTTAAGGTTTTGGATTCTTTTTGCTTAAAGGCATGTGATGGCCCCATTTGGTGGTCATGTAGAATTTTCTGAATAATTTTATTTGCAAGAACAAAGAGTGACACATGGCTATGTGGTAGGGTTTTCATAGCAACTCAAGAGGAGGTATGGGAAACATCCACCCATTTTCTAAATGTCTCTTTTGGTTTTCGACAAGAGGAGTATAAGGTGTTCGGGGGGATTTCTTAAGTAGCCTATTAGTAGGAGAATATATAAGGATCGCCAAACATTTCTTGAAGAATCATGAACAACTTCTTCTAAATTTCCCAGTTCTTACAAGAAATCAAATTTTATGTCAAACAAGGTTTTATGATGTCGCAATACACTTGCCAAGGAGGTTCTTTTCCACTGCTCACCAAACTCTAGCTCAATGATTTAGACATATTTTGATGAAGAGAATTAACTTGAATGGTTTAAGTTGTGTTTTAATTTGAAATCAAGTAGCTTAGACTTTATTATTTAGTGGATTTGTCTGACATAAATCTGATTTTGGAACAAGATTTTAGGGGGATGGATTTAATGCTACCATTTATTTTTTATCTTATATGTTTTATGGTGATGGAGAGTGCTCTAGGCTTGTTTGCCTCTCTTTTTCTATAAAAGGGAATTTTTGAACCTTTCCTCACCAATAGTTATAGAGATAAAAAATTTAATAAGCAAGTAGTGGTTAGGAAGTGTAAAAAATTGATTATAGAATTGTTTTATCTTAGTCTTGTAATATTTTTTATCAATTTTCTAGATTATTTCTCAATCCCAACCTTAGTATTTTTTATTATTCTTTGATAAAATAAATATAAAGAATAAGCATATTGGAGTGTTCCTATTTGGACTTCATCATGTTTTTTATTCTTTGTTTAGATACAAACTTGTGCTATGTGTCATTCTTATTTTCAGACATATCTTTGATAATTGATCATTCTTTATTATTAGCTTCTATATTTTCCTAACTTGAACTTTTAGTAATTTGGAACATTCTTTTATCTCTTTCATTTTCTATTGAATTTGTGTTAGATCTCATATTATGCCTATAAGCAAAGCATTTATGTAAGGGTTTGAAGCAAAAATTATTAAAGGAAGTCGGGTGAGTAAAAATAGCTTCCTACACTAATATAAGTGGGTGAGAGTTACAAAATTTCATTTTAACACCTTTCAACAATTACAACAAGAGAAGAACATAGACAATAGATGAATAGAACAACAAAAATACATAAATAGTGACACCAAAGATAGCACGGGGAAAAACCTTTTGGGTAAAAACCCCACCCTCCAAAAGCACAACACTATTATATTACTTCAAATAGGAGTTACAAGACATCACCAAGTACATAGCCTTCTTCTACAAGTGCTTCAACACCACACCTATTTTGGAGTAATACTAGCAGCACTTCATTACTTACAAACAAACTATGCATTCTACAGCTTAATTTTGGATGTTGTGGTTGTGATTCTCATATGTGGTTGTCATTGATGTCAACGCTATTAACATTGATGTCTTTAAGGCTGTATATGTCGAGGATATTGAGAAAATTGTAATAAAATAAGTTTTAAAGTTATCTATGAAGCAGTGAAGTTCAATTTGATGGAAATTTAAGTATGTTGATGATAAGAAGTTGTAGAATAAAGGGTTTGTTTTCAAGACTATCTAGTTTATCTACCGAAAGTTTTAGAGGTGTGCATGAAGATTTGAGCAAGTAATGTGTTTTTCTATTCCAATAATTATTCTGTTACTGTTGCTAGTGTTCCTAGAAGAACATAATGTGATTCTATTAATTTGAGTTGTTGTGGTTGCTTCTATGGTGCTTATTCATGTTTCTATATCATGCCCTATCTATGTTTCACATTTTCATTGATTGTTGTGCTTACGATTGAATATTTTCTCTTGTGTGTTCATGTTTTTTCATGTTCATGGTCGACACAGTGGTTGAAGCATGTTGTGGATCTTTGAGGAATAATTTTTGAAGGTGTTTAATGTTCGAGGATGTTGTTTTGGGTCTTCACAATGTTGTGGCCTACTTTAGTTTTTTTTTATTAATAATCTTTATTAGTTTGGGCTGATAGCTTGTAGTCATTTTACTGTTTGGTTGAAGCTGACATGAAGTGATGTAATTCCTTGTTGCAGATATATATGAGTGATTGTTTATCTCATCTGAGACATGCATGATGCAAAGTGTGTGAGTGTTTTTTGTGAATAAAGTTTAGATCATTTGAAATTAGAGTAGAGTGTGAAGAAGAGGGAAGAAGTGTTCATGTGCCTAATTGGAACTATAATTAGGCATTAGAAGATGCTACTTTCTCAGTTCAAAATCATTAGATGTATTTAATCTTAATGTTTCTATAAGATAGTGAGTCTTCCTTTGTATTTGAGCAGTGAGCTCTAGGCAATATGACTGAATGTATGTGTATTCCTCATTTATTATTCTTATACTTCTAACAGAGTATAAACTTGTGGATTAACCTCCACCATTTTTTTTCCCCTAACAAGGTTTCCATGAAACAATCTTGGTGTTATGTGTGTTTCTTATGTGTTGTTGACTTATGCTTTCATGGTTATTAATCAAATATGAGAATAAAGGTTAATAAGTTTAATAAGTTTGAGATTTTGGGACAACTGATTCAACCCCCCCCCCTCTTAGTTTTCTACCTTTGTGTTGCCAACAATTGGTATCAGAGTAGGTTCATTGGAAGAAGTTTAATAGCTTGAGGTGATCTGGGATGGTGACATATAAGAAGGATAGTTTGAGATTTGATGGAACAAACTATTCTCTATGGAAGACTTGAATGGAGTTTCATCTGAGATGTATTGGTGAATCTTACTAAAACATTACATACATAATAGGTATCTTATCCCTCAAAATGGTCCTACTACTACTACTGAGATTAAGGATGTTGAATACAATATCAGGGCTAAGGAAGCATTTTTGAGTGCTTTGACTGATTCTGAGATGATGAATGTTATGGATCTGAAGACTACTTATGAGATCTAGGAAAACATGGAAACTTTGTATGAAGGTGATGCTAATGTGAAGATTGTTAAGCTACAAAGTTTGAAAGGAAAATATGAAATGTTGAAAATGGGCGATGATGAAAATATTACTACTTTCATGCAAAGAGTGAATGAACTTGTGTGTGGTATCAGATGTGTCGGTGGATAGTTGGATGAATTAGAGATTGGTTCTAAAGTGCTTAGATCCTTACCTAATGCATCCAAAGTCAAAGGTACAAATATTGATGAGCTCAAGACTATGAAAACTGTAACAAGATATATGTTGATTGGTAAACTTACTACTTTTGAGTTGAGAAAATTCAATGATGCCCTTCCTAAGATAAAATCTGTATTTAAATCTACTACCTCCAGAAGAGATAAGTAGAGATATGATCTGGGTGGAAGTTATTCTAGAAAGGTATTTAGGTATGAGGAAGAAATGAGGTAGATTCAAGAAGAAGAAAGAGAACTAAATGAGCTTGAAGCACTAATTGTTAAAAGAGAAGCCAAAGGAGAAGGTAAGTATAAAGGGAAATTTCCTATTAAATGTTTTTCTAACAATAAGATAGGTCATTTTGAATCAAGGTGTCTGGAAAGAGATCGTAAGCCAAGACCTTAAAAGCCTAAATTTAAAATGAAGTGTTATTATGTTGATGTTGATGGTGTGATAGATGATGAATTTGAAAAAGGGAATGCAAGTGAAGATGAGTTTGTGTTTATTGCTATCAAGGAAAATAATCTCGTTTCTATTGAATCTGCTAGTTGTACAAATGTGGAGAAACCCTAGGTGCTCAAGTTCAAGAGAAGGATGAATGGGTAATTGACAGTGAATGTTCTCATCACATGAGAGGTGAGGGTATGTGTAGGATCATGATGGGCCAAAAAGTGGCGATATGTAAGTGATATGATGGCCCATGTGGCTGACGACCTTTTTTTTACCCAAAATTGATGAAACAAAAAGGGTTTTTAAAGGAAATTCTCAGCTTCCCAAAAATATAAATTATGTTTTACTTAGAATTAAAAAAATAATTATTATTCATTTTCTATTTGAATTACAACTAAAGTCTTGATTGATAGGCTGATTGAAAACCATATATAGCTTTCAAATGGTATCACATTTTTTGAATTCGAAACATGCGTGACATTCTATGCTTTTCATACTATAGGATTAGAAAAGAAAAATGAATTTCATGAAGTTTTGACCAAGTTAAGATGGTCAGACATACAAGTTTTTTATATTTTTTTGAAGTTATAATAAAAAATTCATAATTAATTATTTACTTGGAATTTTTTTAAAAAAAAATATGCATCACATTAGTACATGAGTCCTCTACTTATATCTAGAATCTTATAAAAAAATATTATCATTTTATTGTGGTAAGGGTGGTCAGATAGACACCTACTTCTTATTTTTTTCCTGAAATTTAAGTACTATTGGATTGAAATTTCAAATTTTCACCAAATAGATTTTGTTTTTTTTAAATAAATCTAGTAGTTTAGAAACTACATTTAATTTTCTATAGATTCTATTTTTACATATTTTTGAAATAATATAGATAACTTATTCAGACTTTTACGTCAAGTTGCCTAACTCTATTTTTTTGAATTTTTATCACCACTTAAGGGCCTATTTTTTCCATGATGATACTGCACATACCCATGATAAAAAAAAATTATAATCCTAGAAAAATATTATGGTTGTATTGTAAGATTTGGTCATAACAATGGTGGTGTAATCTGTGGCAAAGGATGTATTTATTTTCATGGTAAGCATAATATTGATGATGCTCTTTATGTTGAAGGTTTGAAACATAATATTTTAAGTGTCGAACAGATGGTTGATAAGGGATACAATCTTCAATTCAAGTATGGAAAGTGTAGAATATTGGGAAGTTTTGGAAATGTGATTGCTTCAGGTATAAAAATAAAAATCAACATTTTTCACTTGAATGCTACTAGTAAAAGTTTTTTGATTGCTGAAGTTGGTGAAATTTGGTTGCGGCATAGGAGAATGTGTCATGTAAACTTTGACAATATTATCAAAATAATTTCTACTTTGGCAGTGAGAGATCTTCTTAAGTTGGTAAAGCATAAAAATTCCATATGCAAGGAATGTCAGTTGGGGAAGCAAACTAGAGTCTCTTTTAGAAGCAAACAACATTGTTCAAGGGGAATATTGGAGCATGTGCATACTGATCTATGTGGTCATACTAGAATCAGAAGTTTACACGGAGACATGTATTTCATGTTACTTATTAATGATTATTCTAGATTGATGTGGGTTGCATTCTTAAGGGAAAAAAATGAAGCTCTAGAGAAATTCAAGATTTTCAAGGCTAAGGTTGAGATAGGGACAGGTCTGAAGAATAAATTTCTGAGATCAAATAAAGGTGGTGAATTTAATTCTAGTTAGTTTTATTATTTTTCTTAAGTGCATGGGATAAAGAGACAAGTATCTACACCACAAAATCCTCAACAAAATGGAGTTTTGGAAAGGAAGAACAAGATAATTCTAGATGCTACTAGGACTGTGATGCTAGGAGGAAATGTCCCTCATATCTATTGGAGAGAAGCTATGATTACTACTATTTATATCCTCAACCGGGTACAAATCAAAGGTGATACTTGTAAGACCCCTTTTGAGCTATCGATTGGTCATAAGCTACTGTTTGATATTTCAAAATCTTTGGGAGTAAATGTTATATCAAAAGAGATGAAGATATAAGAAAGTTTGATGCTAGGAATGATGAAGGAATCTTTCTTGGTTATTCTACTAAGAGTAAGGCCTACTGGTGCTACAATAAGAGATTGAAGAAAATGGTTGAAAGTGCAAATGTTAAGGTTGATGAAGACATCGCTAGACCATCTAGAACCTGTGGATATGATTCATATGATCAAAATGTCAGTCTAGTGACTCAAAATCAATTACAAATCAATCCAGTGAATCAAGAAGATCAAGAGAAAGGAGAAACTAGTGAAAGTGAAAAAGAGAGATCATAAGAGTGTTAAATTCATGAACATCCTAAAACTCCAAGGTATGTGAGATTAAATCATTCATAAAAATAGATTATAGGTCTAGACTAGGAGAAGAATTGTATAAGAGTACTATTTAGTTTCAAAGACTGAGCCTATTAATGCCAATGAAGCGTGCAAAGATGAACATTGGATTGAAGCAATGAAAGAATAGTTACAACAAATTGAGAAGAATGATACATGGATTCTTGTTCCTAGACCTAAGGACAAAATGTAATTGGAACTAAATGGGTCTTTCGAAATAAATTGAATGAACAAGGTGAAGTTATCAAAAAAAAGAAAGACTGTTGTGCAAAGGATATTCACAGATGGAAGGAATTGACTCTGAAGAAAAAATGTCTCCTATTGCTAGAATTGAAGCTATGAGATTGTTCCTTGGTTATTCTACTTACAAATACTACAAGGCTTATCAAATGGATGTTAAGTCAACATTTCTAAATGGTGATTTGAATGAAGAAGTATGTGTTGATCAACTTGATGGATTTCAGTTGACTGATTAGGGAGATATGATTTTTTGATTGAAGAAAGAATTGTATGGACTCAAGGAAGCCTCTAGAGCTTGGTATGCTAGATTGGACAAGTATCTACTGAAGCTTGGATTTAACAAAGGTACTTATGATAGTAATCTATATATCAAGATTGATGATAATAAATATTTGATTGTGGAAGTCTTTGTTGATGATATCATTTTTGGAGGAGATGATGGTTTTGGAATGAATTTTCCTAATGAGATGCAGAGTGAGTTTGAGATGTGAATGATTGGAGAGATGAAATTATTTTTGGGATTGCAAATTACTTAGTTAGATAAAGGGATTTTTATATCTCATTCAAAGTATGTGAGAGAACTAGTAAAGAAGTTTGATATGGAATATTCAAAGCCAGTCAGTACACCTATGGTGACTAGATGTAAGTTGATAATAAATGATGATTCTCCAAAGGAAAATTAGACTAGATAAAGATCAACGATTGGTGGATTACTTTATCTGACTCAAACTAGACCTGATATCATGAATGTTGTATGTATTATTGCAAGATTTCAAGATCATCCTAAGGAATCTCATGTGACTACTATGAAGATAATTTTTAGATACTTCAAGGGAACAATTGATTTTGGTCTATGGTATCCTAAAGATGATGATCTATTTTTGAGTGCCTTTACTAATGCTAATTGGGAAAGATATGTAAATGATAGGAAAAGTACTATTGGTGGCACATTTTTATTGGGAAAGAAGGTAATTTCATGGTTGAGCAAGAAGAAAAATGTCATTTCTTTATCTACTGCAAAGGCATAATACATTTTTTGTTGCTAACAATTATACTCAAGTAGTGTGGATGAAGAAGATGTTGAAATATATTAGAGTTGTGTATGACGAACCTATTGCTATATTCTATGATAATTCAAGTGCTATTAACATTCCTAAGAATCTAGTGCTGCATTCAAAGATCAAATATATATCTATCAAATATCACTTTTTGAGAGACAATGTGAGTGATAAGGAAGTGAGATTGGAGTATGTGCTTACTAAAGAGAAAATTGTAGATATCTTTACTAAGCCTTTTCTTAAGGATACTTTTGAGTATCTCAGAGGGACGTTAAGGGTGATTTACCCTCCTAATCAGAACTAAGATGCATTGTAATTGCATTAGTCTATTCATTTCATAATCATATCATGATTCAAATTGATGTTGTGGTGGCTACTACCTAGGGGGAGTAGTCAAATGTTTCATATATGTCATTCAGAGCTTGTGTGTACATTTTCCATTGATGTCAAAGAGGGAGAAGAGTAATGTGAATTTTTTTTGAAGAATTGAAGGGGAGAAGAGCAATGTGAAAAAATGGGAATGAGAAAAGAGTCAAAATCTAAGAGGGAGTAAGTGCTGAAGTTAGTTGCGTTAATGGTGTTTTTCAAATAATGGGTTGCCATCAATGCCAAAGTGGGACATTTTTGGATGTTGTGGTTGTGATGTTGATATGTGCTTGTCATTAATGTTAACACTATTAGCATTGTTGTCTTTAAGGTTGTATATGTCAAGGATATTGAGAAAATTGTAATAAAATAAGTTGAAGATTATCTGTGAAGCAGTGAAGCTCAGTGTGATGGAAATTTTAGTATATTGATTATCAGAATTTGTGGACTAAAGGATTTTTTTTCGATCCTATCTAGTTTATCTACCAAAATTTTTAGAGGTGCACATGAAGATTTGAGCAAGTTATGAGTTTTTGTGTTTCGATAATTATTCTGTTACTATTGCTACTGTTCCTAGAAGAAGATAATTTGATTATGGTAATCTAAGTTGTCATGTATGCTCATATGGTTTTTATTGATGTTTCTATATCATGCCCTATCTGTGTTCCATTTCCACACTCATTTTTGTGCTCATGATTGAATATTTTCTCTCGCATGTTCAAGTTTTTTCATGTTCATGGCTAGTAGGGTGATTAAAGCATGTTGTGGATATTTGAGGAATAATGTTTGAAGTTATTTCATGTTTGAAGATGTTGTTTTGGGTCTTCAAAATGTTGTGGCCAAATTTGGTTGATTCACATTAATAGTCTTTATTGTTTTGGGTCGATAGTTTTTATTCATCTTATTATTTTGTTGAAGCCAACATGAAGCAATGTAATTCTTTATTGAGGATATATATGATAATTTTTTTATCTCATTTGAGACATGCATGATGAGAAGTGTGTGAGTGTTATGTGCAAATAAAGTTAAGATCATTCAAAAGTAGAGAAAAGTGTGAAGAATAGCGAAGAAGTGTTCATGTGCTTAACCAAAATTGTAATCAGGCATTAGCAAATGCTACTTTCTTGGTTAAAAATCTTCAAATGGATTTAATCTTAGTTTTTATATAAGATAGTGATTCTTCCTTTTTATTTGAGCAGTGAGCTCTAAGTAGTGTTCCTGAATGCATGTGCATTCCTCATTTATTCTTCTTATACTTCTAATAGAGTATAAACTTGTGGATTAACCTCCATTGTGGTTTTTCCCCTAACAAGGTTTCCATGCAAAAATCTTGGTGTTATGTGTGTTTCTAATGTGTTGTTGATTTATGCTTTCATGTTTATTAATTAGATTTGAGAATTAGGGTTAATAAGTTTAATAAGTTTGAAATTCTATAACAATTGATTCACCCCCCCTCTTATTTGCTCTTGTGTTGCCAACACTTAAGGCATGCAATAAACATAGTTTTATAAGCTTCAAGAAGCATCTAGAAGGTGAGGGTCATCCAAATCCAAAAGCCACAATATTCAACACCGTAGACATACATCTGGACACATGTAACATATTCCCTTACACCCCTTCCAATTTTCAAACATGGAAATAGCCATGTGGTCTTGGATGCCTAGAATATGCTAAAAATAGGCTATGGAAGATTCCTTACACATCTTGCAAATTTCATAGAATCTTTCATAGCTGGCAACACTTATATCTATAAGTGAATATATCATAAATAGCTTAAAATAGTTGATTCTCTTACATCCCTTCATAACCCAACTTGGGTGCCAACTTTCACCCATGCATTCAAATATGCCTTATGATGTGTTATAGAATCTATCATATGTCATAGAAAAGTGGGATGCCTATGTCCACTTGGGATGATGATGTGTCATTCAGGTACCTCCAATAGGGATGCCACCCAACTGGTGGGTCCCAATTTGTGACATGACACCATAGGCATTGAAATAATACAAATAAATACATTAAATTACATCAAATTAAATCAATGTTAGGACTCTAAGGTTGAGACACCTTAATCCCAACATTCTCCCACTTGTCAAAGACCTGCCAAGAGTTGTATAGAATCATATGCTCAGGGCCCCATGGCCCATGAAATCAGAACACCATCTAAACTTCTATTTGATCACTGGTTTGGTCAATGCATCTACAAAATTCACCAAAGTTTCAACCTTTTACAAGTTCCTTTCCATCTTGAACCATATCAAGAAAAAAATAATATTGGACATCGATGTGCTTTTTTTTTGCATGGAAGGTAGGATTATTTTTTAGATAAATCATACTTTGACTATCATGGCAAATAGTAATTTTTCAGACATCTAAACCAATATTAGAACATAATATCTTAATCCACATGGCTTCCTTACAAGCATGAGTGTTTTTCATGTACTCTACCTCTATCGTGGACAACGTGACTACAACCCACCACTTACTCATCCAACTGATAGCAACACCAAACATCATAAAAACATAACCACTTGTGGATCTTCTATTGTCAATGTTTCCTACCCAATCTGAATCCACATATCCTCTAATTTTCACATAATTTTGACGTCCAATAGGATAACCGTGAAACATAAGCAATACTGAGAAGTGCCTTGTAGATATCTGAACACTCCATTAACCACATCGCAATGCATCCATCCAAGATTAGCCATAAAATGACTAATGAATCCCACTTCTTGGGTCTCGTACACACCATTGCATACATCAAAATTCTAATTGCACTTGCATATGGTACTATGGTCATGTCCTCCATCTCAATAGGAGATTTTAGACAATCATTCATAGAAAGCTTCATTCCTTGCATCATAGCAACAACTAATTGTCTGTGACCTACCATGCTAAATCTCTTCAATACAGAGTTAACAAATACTTGTTTTGGCTTAACTAAATCTCTTTGTTAGTTTTGTCTCTCATGATTCCCATTCCTATAATGTACCTAGTTGCACCTAGGTCTTTCATCTCAAACTGTACTAACAACTAAAATGTCAAATCTAAAATCATAATCTTACCATTCCCAGTAAACAACATATCATCTACATATAGGAAAATACTAAGAATGTGACCATTATAGGTTTTAAAGTATACAAAATGGTAAGATTTAGACCTATAAAATCCCAATGACAACACATAAGTATCAAACTTTTGATACCACATTCTAGGATATTGTTTCAAACCATAAAGAGATTTCTTTAGTTTGCAAATAAAAATTTCATTTACCATTCTCAACGAAATGTTTTGGTTGTGACATCTAATCTCTTCCTCCAAATCACCATGAAGGAATGTTGTCTTCAAATCCATCTATTCTACTTCTAAGTCATATACAACTGCAAGTGACATTAAAAGTCAGATAGATTTCAACTTCACTACAAGAGATAATATCTCCCCATAATCAATTCTCTCCACCAGGGAATACCCCTTAGCAATTAAATGTGCCTTATACTTCTCAAAACTATCATCAGGACCATACTTTTTCTTGAAAACCCATTTACAACCAGCAAGTTTACATCCAACATGCAAAGGTATCGAATCCCAAGTCTTATTTTTCTTTAATGAAGCCATCTCCTCATCCATGGCTTGCATCCAAGAATTTGAATCATTCATACCCAATGCCTCTCTAACTATCCTAGGCTCATCAGTATTAGTAATCAGGGAAAATATGCAACTTGAATACAATAATGAATATCCAACCCTTTTTGAATGCCACCTAACTCATGTAGACCTCCTCAAAGGCCGAGGTTGAGGTTCTCCTTCTTTCTCAGAACTTTCATAGCTACTCGAGCTCTCATTATTAGCTCCAATAGGAGCACTATTTTCTCCTTTCTTTAGAGTAGGTGGAATCTGAACCAACTCCTTTTTCTATTTCTCCTCTTTCTCTAGTTGTAGCTCAATAGTGGAAGGTTTCATCTCTTTCAAGTTTGCACTTCTTCTATAGAGAACCTTCTATGCTTTTGGATCCCAAAGCTTGTACCCTTTCACACTAACACGATAGCCAATAAAGATACTTTTAGCAGCCTAGTTCTCCAACTTATACCTCTTCTCAAATGGAACATGTGCATAATCTTTACAATGAAACACTCTGAGATGTCTCGTCGAAGGATTTATACCAGACCACACCTCCATGAGTGTCTTACCAAAAAGCATTGATGTAGGTGATCTATTGATCAAATAACATGCAGTGTCTACTGCTTCATCCCAAAACTTTTGTTCAAGGCTAGCACCACTCCACATACTCCTAACCCTCTCCATCAACATTCTATTCATCCTCTCTACAACTCCATTTTTCTATGGAGTGTAGGGAGTTGTCTTATATTTCTCAATATCGTGCTCTTTACAGAACTTGTCAAACTCTATGGGAAAAAACTCACCACCATTATCAGTTCTCAAACACTTAGTCTTTCTACTAGTCTAGTTTTCTAGGGTATGTGTAGGATCATCATGGAAAAAATAGGCCCTTAAGTGGCAATAAACTTCAAAAATTAGAGTTAGGAAACTTGACGTATAAAATTGAATAATTTATCTATATTATTTCAAAAATATGTAAGAATAAAATCTATATCAAATTGAATGTAGTTTCTAAAATACTAGGTTTATTTTTAAAAAAATAAAATCTATTTGGTGAAAATTTGAAATTTCAATGGAGTAGTACTTAAATTTCAGGGAAAAAATAAGAAGTAGGTGTCTGTCTGACCACCTTAACCACAATAAAATGATAATATTTTTTTATAAGATTTTAGATATAAGTAGGGGACGCATGTTCCGATGTGATGCATAATTTTTTGTAATTTTTTTCCAAGTAAATAATTAATTATGAATTTTTTTATTACAAATTTTAAAAAATATAAAAAATCGTATGTCTGACCACCTTAACTTAGTCAAAACTTCATGAAATTCAATTATTATTATTTTAATCCTATAGCATGTGAAGTATATAATGTGACAGATGTTTTGGATTCAAAAAATTTGATACCGTTTGAAAGCTATAGATTTTTTTCAATCGGCCTATCAATCAAGACTTTAGTCATAATTCAAATAGAAAATAAATAATAATAATTTATTAAATTGAAAGTAAAGCATAATTTATTTTGGTGGAAAGCTGAGAATCTCCTTTACAAACCCTTTTCATTTCATCAATTTTGGGTAAAAAAAAAGTCATCAACCACATGGGCCATCATATCACTTAGATGTCGCCACTTTTTGGCCCCATCATGATCCTGCAGATACTCTCTACCAAGGATTTAAACTCCTTAAACCAACTAAATTCTTTAACTTTACTTTTGAGAAAATAAATAAATGTCCTTCCATTGTAATCATCTATAAAAGAACAAATATATATATATATATATATTGATAATGAAGGAACATTCACAGGACCAAAAACATCTGAATGAACATAGTCCTAAACCTTAGATTATTTGTGAGAACTAGAGTAGAAATAAAAATGATGTTGTTTTCCATATACACAATGTTCACAAAAGTCAAACTCAAGATTACAATCATCAATTCCATAAACAAGGCTCTTATTTTTCAGGGTTCTAATACCCTTCTCACCAATCTGACCAAGTCGTTGGTGCCATAACATTGTCTTCTCTATAGAAAGCTTCATTTCCATGGAATGAACATAAGATGTAATTGCATCATGCTTCTTCTCTACGGGTATGTGTAGGATCATGATGGGCCAAAAAGTGGCAATATGATGGGTATGTGGCTGGCGACTTTTTTTTTACCCAAAATTGATGAAACAAAAAGGGTTTTTAAAGGTGATTCTCAGCTTTCCACCAATATAAATTATTCTTTACTTTGAATTTAATAAATAATTATTATTCATTTTTTATTGAATTACGACTAAAGTTCTAAGTTTGAGGATAATTGAAAAACATCTATAGCTTTCAAATGGTATCATATTTTTTCAATCCAAAACATGTGTCACATTCTATGCTTCAAATAATATAATATTAAAAAATTAAAAAATGAATTTCATGAAGTTTTGACCAAGTTAAGGTGGTCAGATATACTAGTCTTTGTATTTTTTAAAAGTTGTCATAAAAAAATTATAATTAATTATTTACTAGGAAAAAATTACAAAAAAATATGCATCACATCGGGATATGAGTCCTCTACTTATATCTAAAATCTTATAAAAAAATATTATCATTTTAATGTGGTTAGGGTGGTCAAACAGACACCTACTTCTTATTTTTTCCCTGAATTTAAGTACTACTCTATTGAAATTTCAAATTTTCACCAAATAGATTTAAAAAAATAAATAATTAAACTTGTTAATTTAGAAACTACATTCAATTTTATACAAATTATATTCTTACATATTTTTGAAATAATATAGATAACTTATTCAAAATTTTATGTCAAGTTGCCTAACTCTGATTTTTTTGAATTTTTTGCTACTTAAGGGCTTGTTTTTTCCATGATGATCATGCACATACCCCTAAACAATCTAATAATAAGGATGAATAATCCTAAGGTCTCTTCTTTGATACATCAAAAGAACTATTGCACTATACAATGCATGCATCAAGCTGAAATAGAGTGTTGATATGAACTCCCTTAGCCAACACCATAGCTCTTCTAGTCATCTTTCATCTTCCACTAGAGAAAAAAACTTGGACTCCCGAATCATTTTAGTTTACTTTCAAAAGTAGGTTTTGTGCCAAACTCAAGATATGCAAGACACCATTAATCCCTTTCACTCTTCCATTAAGAAATTTTATTTTGACTCTTCCATGACCAACAATCTTCAAGTGAGAGTCATCACCTAGGTACACCTCTCCACCATTGAACTCCTCATACTTCGAGAACCAATCTCTGTGATAGGTCATGTGAAAGGATGCACTCAAATCTATCAACCACACACCATCTGATGCATGGGCTGCTAAGGTTGCAATAAATTCTTCGAGCTATCATTTTGGGATAATTTCTTAGATTCAAAATCGAAGAAATGCTTTTTTTTCTTCTTCTCCTCCTTGCAATCATTCCGAATGTGACTATTTTCAAGACAATTCCAAAAAAAATCTTTGTACTTCTTACCAAGAGACTTTGATCTCCCCAGAGACTTTGACTTGAACTTCTTTTATTTCTTTTTTCTTCTCCTTTTGTTTTCCATGGATCTTAGGGGCCTCATTGGCCATCTCAGAAGACTTCCTTCACATCTCCTCAAATATTAATGAGGAAACAACATCATCCATCTTTAAGTTGGAAGTATTGCTTCTAATGGCCATTACCAGGTTATCCCAAGAGTCTCTCAACAGACAAAAATGGAGCATGCAATGATATTTTTCATCTATTTTGTCTCCAATGGAACTTAGAGTTGTGCAACCAACATCTTATAACAATTCAAGTGATTTGCAATGGATCCTCCATCTTCCATTTTTAGAGAATACATCTTCTTTCTTAGAAAAATCTCATTTACGAAAGACTTAGCTTGGTAGACATCACCAAGCTTCTTGAAAAAAGAAACAAAAGTTTTATCTTCATGGACATTTAAGAGAATGAAATCAGCCAAACAAAGTGTTATAATTGGCTATGGATGTCAGGATCTTTTGACCAAATGGAAAACACAAGAAGAGAGAAAATAATGTGACAAGAATAAACTGTATTTTCATCAATATGATTATGATATGATATAATTTTACAATGAGAGACCCCTTGGTTATATAGCCAAGGTGAGAACATAGGAGTGCATAAGATTATGACAAGTTTCATAATCTTATGACATGAGACAACTATGAAAAGATATCACTCCACCTAAAGTGGAAAGTGATAATGTGATAACCACCACAAATAGTGGATCACCCACAAAAGGTGGAGAGGTAATCACATGATATGTCCACGAAAGGTGGAAGTGATAAAGTAATAACATGATAAGTCCACCAAAGGTGGAAAAGCTCCAACAACTCCTATGTGGTCCCTAAGTAAACTTAACTAAGGTGTAATTATGATCTAGGACAAGGTAAAACACATTTAAGTACACCAACACCCCCCTTAAGTGCAACTTAGGGAGAATGTACACAAAAGAAAATAATGCAAGATGGGTCTCGACAACTAGGCCATATTAGGTACTCATGTAAAAATGCAATGCAATCTCTCACAAATGGAGAAAAAAAGAAAACCTAGTGGAACAAAAATCCTCCCCAAAAGAGAGATGAAATACAATAAAGAAATGCTCTCAATGAAGAATGAGAAGGTAAAAACTCCATGTGAGGAAAAAGACCCCCTCATAAGAGAGAAGTAGAAGAGAGACAAGATATTCCCCCATCAATGAGATAACCTGCTACAAGAGAAACACTTGAAGTACACTATGGAGTAACACTAGAATCCTCAATCTGGTAAGCAAGGGAAGATACTTTTGTTTTCTACTAAAACCATATACTAGTCACTGATTGACTCAAGGTGGAATCATGATAAAGAAAAAATAAACCTGATACCAAGGAACACTGAAAAACTCACAAACTGGAACAACCCTGAAATCCATGAAGCAATAGTAGATGAATAAATGATGAAAGAATCTGGAAGCTATGTGTATCTCGATACGGATGTCAAAATGTGACTAAAACTAATCCATATGAGCAAGTACCATAAAGATTCTAGAACATTAACCATAAAATAAATAGCCCTCAAACTGAGATGTGACTTGATGTGAATTTGATGTGATTCAAGATCATTAACCATAGGCTCTCAATTTGAGATGTGAACCGATGTGAACCAAAATGTGCCAAGTTATGAGGAAGATGTGGCTAAAAGAAAAAATAGAATCCAGATACAACTCATGGAAGTTGTCATCAATACAAAGATGAGATCAAAGTGCAACTACACTTTATAATTAGATTATTATGCAAGAAACCCCCCCGATGGAACTTTATGTAAGTTCATTTATTACAATACCCCATGATTGTAAAAGGAGAATATGCAAAACATGCATAAATTAAAGAAAAAATGCAAACCTACTACATGAAAGCAAAAAACTATGCATGCACAAACCAATGTTTACACCTGCCTCCATGATGAAAAATAACCCAAATTTGTGTAAATGAAAAAATCTTAAAAAATGGTCTGCACCACTATGAAGTGCTCAAAAATAGCTTCTTGTCAATATCTCGTTTTCCAAAAACAAACACTATGGCCAAAAGTTATGAATTTTCAAAAAACTAAATTTAGCTTGTAGGAAACGGGTTTTCTAACAAAAAATTTTTACTTCTGATTTGATTTCTTAAAAAATCACTCTCTCTTTCTAGAAAAAAATAGAAACTGAGAAATATTTTGATGCTAAAAACAAAACCCATAAATCATTTTTTGATCCAGCAAGCAGAAGATGAAAAATTGATTTTTTTTTTAACCTTTAGCCAAGAGAAAATTGACGCATGACACATTTTTGACAGTGATTTTCTCTAGATTTGTGCAAGGTATAAAAAATCTAAAAGATACCCAGTTCAGATTTTGACCCTAGCTACAAAACCCAGAAATCGTTTTTCTTGTAAATGAACGAAAGGTAGATTTTTGAAGCAACAATGATGGCAGCTCCAATAAAAAATGGCTTGGAACAAACCCTTGTTTGCCAAAAATGCAAATGGTGATCAAATTGAGTGAAACAAATGCCAAATCTAACTTTCTCAAGTCTCTTGGACACAATGGTGAGCTTAGATTTGCACCAGCAAGCTCCGATATGAATCTTGCAATAAAAAGCCAAAAATGGAACCTCCCTAAATCTGGTATCTCTCTTAAAAAAAAGACTCTCCATGACACCCAACCCACTCTGATACCATGTTAGAATCAAATATTCTCTGATACCATGTTAGAATTGGCTATGGATGCCAAGATCTTTTGACCAAACAGAAAACACAAGAAGAGAGAAAATAGTGTGACAAAAATATATTATATTCTCATCAATATGATTATGATATGATATGATTTTACAATCAGAGACCCCTTGGTTATATAGCCAAGGTGAGAACATAAGAGTGCATAACATTATGACAAGTGTCATAATCTTATGACATGAGACAACTATGAGAAGCTATCACTCCACCTAAAGTGGAAAGTGATAATGTGATAACCGCCAGAAATAGTGGATCACCCACAAAAGGTGGAGATGTAATCACATGATATGTCCACGAAAAGTGATAAATTAATAACATGATAAGTCCACCAAAGGTGGAAAAGCTCCAAAAAACTCCTATGTGGTCCCTACGTAAACTTAACTAAGGTGTAGTTATTACTTAGGACAAGGTACAACACATTTAATTACACCAACACAAAGTCTAGTGAGACCCTTGTCTTTCCTATCCATGAGATCCCAATCCTCTTGTTTCATGCTTGAATGTTTGGTTCTAGAAATTGCAAGCCATAAGTCTTGGTCTACTAACATGTCTTCCATTTTGTGCTTCCACAACTCAAAATTACCACTGTTAATTTTTTCCATTTCAATCCTCTTAGATGTTATTGCCATCTCTTTCATGCAACAAGATAACAAAAAAACACTTTTACAAAACTCCCACTAAAACAAACATTAGCTCAAAAAAACCTTTCTACCCAACAAAGGAACCAAGGATAGCTAGGCTTTGATACCAACTTAAAGGAAGCCGAGTGAGCAAAAAAAAGTTATCAAAGTAGGGGAAAGTTACAAATTTTCATTTTAACCCTTTTAACAATTACAAGAAGAGAAACACATAGAGAATAGATAAATAGAACAACAACAATGCATAAACAGTGACACCAAAGATACCATGGGAAAACCCTTTTAGGTAAAAAAGCCCACCCTCCAAAAGCACAGTACTAAATTAGATTACTTTAAATAGGATTTACAATACATCACCCATTACATAGCCTTATTCTGCAAGTGCTTCAACACCAACACCTATTTTGGAGTAATATTGGCAACACTTCATTACCTACAAAAAAAATATGCATTCTAAAACTCAAGGCACTCAATAAATAGAGTGTTACAAGCTTCAAGAAGCATCTAGAAGTTGAGGGTCGTCCAAATCCAAAAGCCACAATATTCAATTCCTTAGACATGCATTTGGGCACATGTAACATATTCCCTTACACCCCTTCCAAGTGTCAAACATGTAAATATTCTTCTTCCAAGCTTGGACGCCTAGAATATGCTAAAAATAAGCTATCACATATGCCTTACACATGTTACACCTATCATAGAATCTATCATAGCTGACAAAACTTACACCTATAAGAGAATCTACCATAACTGGCTAAAAATAGCTAGTTCTCTTACATCTTTTCATAATTGAACCACCAAAAATTGATACGCAAAGAAGGCAAAGAGGATTCCCTTTACTAGGCCCAAGGGTTTTTCACCTAGGAGCACTTGGTCTAGGAATAACACTCTTTCACCTTGATGATATGCTTATTTTTGGTTGTTGCATTTAAAGGAAGGGATTGAATAGGGTTGTGTTGTGTGTGTGATAAGTGTTTCTGAATGAAACTAAGCTAACTATAGAATCTAAATGAAGTAAATGTAAACTAAGTGCAAGTTAAACTATATGACCTAAATATATGGAATCTAGAAATAAACTGGAAATAACATAGATTATGCACCTGGAACTAGAGAGTTACAGATGAGAAGCCCCATAATGTTCTAGAATTTGTCTGAAATTTGTGGAGGGACACTTACACTAGAATGGGTGACCTAGTCCTTCTATGGGGAAATTCTACCAAACTCGGTTTTAGAGAAATTATTATCCAAAAAATTTAAAACCCATTTTCAGGCCCGGTACAGGGACAAGGTCACCAATGATGGTGACCTAGTCCTCCTAGTACTTTTAGAAGATTTAGGATTTGGTTTTGTGGGTCTCGACTTGTACTTTCCTTCTCTGTAGAAGCCCATGTTCGAATCTCCAGAAAATGACTACAACTTGTCCTTTTGTTCATTCTAGGGTTTAGTGTCTTGAGTTGACTTGAATAGAATGATTGTACCTTTTCAAATAATTTGAACCTTTCTAACTTCTCATACACCTACAAAAACACATCCAAATACAAATAAAATGTTGGGGTTAGGAAATAGGGGTTTTCCTAAGTCAAACCCAAATGAGAAACAATAGAAGGAAATGATCTTTGAATGATGAACTCAACACAAACACTTACCGAACCTATAGTTTTTGAAGTCTGCAACATGCAAGAACCAACTCTAATGGAGGTTGCTTGTGATTCCTTGTGCTTGATTGCTTGCTTGGGAAGCTTGGGTGCAAGAGTGCTTGTGAAGATGAAAATGAGCTAGGGGGGGGAATGAAGGTAAAAGCCCTTATTTATACATACTATGCCCTGATTTCTCAAAAATCTTACATGATAGGCCGACACTAGGGTTTTGGAGGCAAAGTCCCAGTAGATTTATGTTTTAATTTTGAATTTTAAGCAAAAAGGGGCTAAGTTTCCCAAGGTGACAACCTATTCCACTTGGGAAAATTCAAGTGGTGGTCAGGAATGAAATGGTGATTAATGATTTTTATTATATTTTTCTTCCAAAACAAAGTTAATTCAGACCTAAAGGTACATTAAGGGGACAAATGAACATAATAAAAGGGCTAATTTAGTGATGATAAGCCTAGGAAAGTGTGAAAATACATTACAACACTTTGTCACAAGGCTTGGAAAGGGGTAAAAAGGGATTTTTTAGGTGAATTGTGTTGAAAGGGTATTCGAAAAGTGGGAAGATGTGTTACAACACTTCACAACACCTTAGTAAAACATTATTACATTGTTGCTAAATTGCAAGCATTCAAGACTAAATCAAGGAAAAACAAGGCTAATATCCAAGGGAAAAGACCCAAATGAGTGAAAAAAAGTTTCAAAGGCTAAAATTTTTGGTGACACATTTAGTGCCCACTTTAGTAAGAGGATGAATTTGCTTCAAAATAGCACTAAAGTAGCTAAGTCATGCATATCGAGATCGATCCAATGTATTCATGCTAGTGAGATGAGATGGCATCAATCAAGAGGGATGATTAAGACCCTAGGATCAAGATCCCATGGCGAACCAAACATAGGCACAAGAGATCACACAAGACGTGATTTGAGAGAATGAAGAGAGAGAAAAAATTTGGATAAAGCTTTGACCATTTGTCCAACTAGTTGTGGATCAGATCTAGGATGTTTGTTAGAAAAGAAAGGGGGTACTCACTTTGGGCTGACGAGACTTTCAGTTGTCCATTGGGTAAGAATTCCAAAAAGGGTGAGAAACATATGCTTGGCTGGTATGTACTCACACATGCACAAAGGTGGGTATGGGGAAATCCATTCCACTAGATGGGCTTCCCACTCAACCATACCAAAGTTATACCTCCTAATAACTTTGATAAGGCACCACAAAAGGCAAGGGTTGTGGTTCATGAGACAAGAAAAGCCTTGGATGCTTAGAACTCATGAACAAGTGTAAGATGGCACCACATTCATGTAATTTGTGTTATGCAAGGTGGCCATGTATGAAAGGATGCAAAAGTTCAAAGTTTAAAATGCAAAAATGTGAAATGGGAAAATGCAAAAAATGTAAAATGCAAAAAGAGTGCTCCAAGGAGTCTTATTTAGTTCATATTAGGTCTTTGAATTAGGGATCATTACTTCTAGTGTCTCCAAAAGAGGACCAATCAAATTATAGAAGATTCAAAACTTAGGGGATGTAGTGTGTCGCATTATGCCACTAAGAGGAATGTAATATGCTAAGATAAGTCACACTTATGAAAGACATTACTTCAAATAGCATCCACAAAGTGAGAAAATGGATCATGTGAAGTGACAAGGCTACACTAGGAACCAAGGACAAAGAAAAACAAATGAAAAGATGAAATAAATAATCCCAATGTATGCCCCCACTTTAAAGGAATTGGTACACACTATTTTATAAGCAATTTATTTAAAGTAGAGGTAAGGAAAAATGCAAAAGGAAGGAAAGGGACATGAGAGCCTAGCTGGAAAACCCTATGCCAAGAGATATATTTCCAAAGAAATCTGTGTCATGTAAAAGAAAAGGAAAAGAAAAAGGACAAGGGGTTTTCCCCCAAAATGAGAAATAACAAACACATAAGGGATCTATGGATTTGGGGTCAGTATGTTTGTTGCTACAATATTTTGTGTAGAGAGCTTAGAGCTATCATCATCTCCCAAAATACATAGAATTGGAAGGGCACAAAGATAGGGAAATAAATGAAAATAAAGATTCATTTTGGGTCAACATGGAAGAGACACAAGGTGTCTCAATGCTTTTCATCGTCCCCAAAAGGACAAAAAAGAAAAATAAAAGGACAAAAAAAATGATTATTTTTTGAGTCAATATGAAGGAGACATTACGGTCTCAATGACTTGTATCATCCTCAAATGAAAGGAAAAAGGAACAAAAGAAAAGGAAAATATTTCATTTGGGTCAACATGAAGGAGACATTTTTTTCTCAGTTCCTTGCATCATCCCCAAATGAAGGAAAAGAAAAAAAATTAAAATCAAAATGAATGCACAACATATAGAAGAAGCAAGGGACAAATATAATAATTTCATGAAGAGAGGGAACATCAAACTATATGGGAAAATCCTTGACACACAAACAAAAATAAAATAAAACTAGTTAGGAAAATGCTTGTTACTCATCAAGCAAGTCATCTTCCTCCCAATATTGCTTAGTATAAAACTTAGGAGGGCGACTAGTGAGAGGGACAGCAACGATCATCAAACTAGCATCAAAATCCATACTTGTCCAAGGAGATTTTTCATTAATTCTCATGGAAGAGGATAATACTGAATTCAAAGTTTCATCTACCTCTTCATCTATTCTGGCATTATCCTCCTCATCATCATCTAGATTGATGACAATGGGAGGGTGAATGACAATATCAGTGGCATCATGCAAGATGGGTGGTGATGGAGGTATAGGATTAGGCTATGGGGGTGAAGGAGGAGGATCATCAAGAACTTCCTCTAGCATAGGTGGGTTATGATTTTCAATTTTTTCTTCAGCACCAGATTGGTGAGCAAGAGCATGACAACGACACCTACACTCCCTATCTTCTTTATTCCTTTGTTCTTTTTTGTCAAGGTTTATTTGATAAGGAGAGGGTTGGTCCACCATAGGTTTCTTGTTGTCCCTAGGGGGAGGGATGAGAGGAACCATGGGTGGCTTATCCACTTTCTCCTTAGCTTTATACACTTTTTTGGTGTGCAGAGGTAGAATGGAATTGCTATCATGATCCCTAGGCCTCTTGGATGATGTGGAAGAGGTTTCAAGTGTGGTCTAGTTAGGCATGTCAGATTTGGGTTGCAACATATCTTCATCAAGGATGGTTGTTCCTGAGGTAGAAGGGGGTATGTTGCTAAGAAACAATTCATAGATTTTCTTGGCTTTAAGCTTTTGATAGGCAATAGAAAATAAATCACATCTAGGAGTGATGGGTTCCAAGGGCTTAGGCTAAAAGGCTTCCAAAGAAAATTTACATTTGGAGGATAAAGGATTGAAACCACTGTGGTGAATAGTGAATATTTCATTTTCAATAGGAAACGTCACACATCTGTGTATAATAGATGGGACCGCTTTCATTGAACGAAGCCACAGGTGGCCAAGTCAAAAATGAAATTGGTCTGATTGTGGTATGATAGAGAAGGTAACATCCAATTTTTTCGAACCTATCTATAATGGGAGATTGATTGATTCAATTGTAGGGCATGCCAAACCATTATGTGTTTAATCCATGCAATAATTTTATAATAAAATCTTGAGAGATATCATGTAATACCAGAAATTCTTCTGTGATCACATTATTGCTACAAGCAAGATCTATGACTATCCCATTAGTGGGCTTATCATAAATTCTGCTAGCTATGTAGACAAGATGATTAGGAATATTTCTAAGTATATCTTGAGGTAAAAAGGTGATCTCAATAGGTGTTTTGGCTTGGCCCTTACAATGGATAATGTTAATCGCACCTACCATATCATTTACACGTGTGACATGGGTTACCATTGGAAGAGAATAAAAATGTGCATCTTGTGAGACAACATTCATAACATTAGTGTGTGAATTTTTTCTCACTTTAACAAATGAAACATTGTGTTTAGGCATAGGGTTGGTGAAAATTTGTAGATTTTGGTTGGGGGGTGCCACAACCTTATTCCCTTTATCGTTGATGCCAACAATGAATAGATGAATTGAATCAATTAGGTCTTGCACAAGGTGCTTGAGACGCCTGCATTTTTTCAGTATCATGTTTGTTTTGTCGATGAAAATAACAATAAGCGATGGAGTTATAGGATGGAGGTAATGGCTTAGTAGGATTAGGTGTATGGACAGGGGTAAAGATATCATTTGTTATTGGAGCAATTGGGTCATGGTGTTATGGAGGGTATGAGGTAAGGTCGTGAAGGTTCATTTAGGATCTCCATAATTAAATGGCACAATAGATATAATGGTGGACACTTGGTTATTACCAGGTGCAGGGGTTTGGCAAGGCAGGTTAAATTGTAAAAATTGTTTCTTTGGTTTTTGAAATGGTTGAGAGTTTGGTTCGGTGGAATCATAAAAATTTTAAACTCTACAAGAAGTGGATCTCATATCACAACTACTGGTGGATTTGTGATAATCACAAAGTTCTTGACACAAGTGCATGAAGAAAGGGAATTTATTGAGGGTGAGCTTGTCTTGGAGAGGTGTTAACAAATTTTCAGTGAACATCTCTTGTAGATGTGTGTTAGGTATCTTGACATCAATTAAGGAATAAAGTTCTCGATAACTACAGATAAAATATATTATCTTCTCACTAGTGTCTTGATTCCATCTCATGAGGTCAGCCAAGGTTTTCTTAGGGGTCATATGGACTTGGAAGTGGTTAATGAAGTCATCCACTTGTTCATTGAATGAACTAATGGAATTGTTGGGTAGGGAGGAAAACCAGTGCAAGGCAAGATATTTGAGGGTCCTAGGAAACAACTTAGCTAGCAACTTATCATCAAGAGAAAATTTACTACATAAGGCAACATAGGAATTGACATGATTAGAAGAGTAACCCTTCCCTTCATACTTCTCAAATCTAGGAATTTTTATTCCCTGTGGTAATGGGGTGTGTAGGATGTCTAAGGATAATGGATTTCTACAAACGTAGTGGGTAGGTGAACCATGATTTCTTTGGTTGATAGTGGATATTTTTTGTTGCATTCAAGTGATGATGTGAAAAATATGTGTGATAAGGGGATCGGTATAAGTGTTATGAGGTTGAAGGGAAATTTGTGAGGGATTGAATGTAGTGAAGGGGAAGTGAATGGGATACTAAAGGGAGGTATGGTTCAAGAAGTTAAGGGATGTGATTCCATGAGGGAAGTATGAAATCTAGTAGGGATGTTGAGGGAAGGTACCAGATTACTAATTTGTTGCACAGTTGTTGTCACACTAGGAGATGCATAAGTAGGGATGGAAGATATGGTTGAGGGGGAAAGAGTGGAAGGTTCTCCTTGGCCAAAAATAGGAGTGGGTGAGTGAGATACCCTAGGTGTGGAAGAGGCATGCTTTTGGTATATTTGCATGATCCTCTTCATAATACCTAGGCCATAATCACGGTCAAGTAGGTAGTGAAGGCTCTCTATGGTCAGGATGGCGGTGGAAGATATGTTCTCTAGGGTTAGGTCATGTTGAAGATCAACGAAACCAACATGGATGTGAAATAACTTCTCATTTGGGAGGTCATCAGTTTTGTTGTCACCAGATGTGTCTCCTAGGTGTAGAGAGTTGCTAAGGATGGTCTCTAAGCCTAGTGTACTATTGTTGATACTAGGAGTAGAAGATTGAGAGATCCCAAGATCTACAACAACATTGTTGTTGTTAGATGCCATGAGTCTAGAGCTTCATCTCACTATGGTATCAACAAGAGAACACAAAATTCTCATACAAGGTTTCTTAAGGGTGGGGTGAATGCTAATGCAATGTAAATAAAAGAGACTAAACTGCTTGTAACTAAAATGTTGTAATAGAAAATAGAAATGCAAAACTAGAGAACTGTATAAATGCTTGAAAATTGCCAAGAATTATAAAGTGAATGCTTCTAGAGGATTGGGTTTCCTAGTGTGGTGACTTAGTCCCAGTAGTGTTGTTTTTGATAATTTTGTAAATTTTTAACCACTTTTTATGCTTTTTATGATTTTTTGATGTACATAGAGAAAGGAAATGCAATTTTTTTGTATTTTCTTAATGAGAAATGTAATGAAAAGTGTAATCTAGAATGAAATTTCACTAATGCACTTTTTCGTGAACCCTAGGATACAAACAATACAAATTTTTAATGCAATGGAAGCTATTTCCTAAGATGAAATGCAAAATCAAAAGATTAACAAGTGGACTATGACCAGTTTCATGAAAATGAACCACCAACAATGGATATGCAAAGAAGGGAAAGATGATTCCCTTTACTAGGCCCCTAGGGTTTTCACCTAGGAGAACCTGGTGTAGGAATGACACTCTTTCAACTTGATAATATGCTTTATTTTTGTGGTTTCACTCAAAGGAAGGGATTGGATAGGGTTGTGTTGTGTGTGTGATAACTGTGGATAAATGAAACTATGCTAACTATAGAATTTAAATGAAGCAAATGTAAACTAAATGCAAGTTAAACTATATGACCTAGATGTATGCAATTTGGAAATAAACTAGAAATAACAAAGATTGTGCACTTAGAAATGAAGATTTGTAGATGAGAAGCCCTAGAATGTTATGGAATTTTTCTAAAATCTATAGAGGGACACTTACACCAGAATGGGCAACCTAGTCCTTTCTATCAGGAAATTCTGCAAAACTGGGTTTCAAAGAAAAGCGTATCTGAAAAAGGAAAAACCCTTTTTCAAGCCTGGCACAGGGACAAGGTCACCAATGATGGTGACTTAGTACTCCTAGTACTTTCAAAATATTTAGGGTTTGGTTCTATGGGTGTCGACTTGTACTTTCCTTCTCTACAAATGCTTGTATTTGAATCTCTAGAAAATGAATTGCAACTTGTCTTTTTATTCCTTCTAGGGTTTAGTGTCTTGAGTTGATTTGAATAGAATTCCAACACTTTGAACCGTTGTAAATCTGCATACACCTACAAAAACACATGCAAAGACAAAGAAAATGTTGCGGTTAGGAAATAGGGGTTTTCCTAAGTCAAACCTCTTTGATGGTAACTCAAACCCAAATGATAAACAATGGAAGGAAAGGATGCTTGAATGATGAACTAAATAGAAAGAATTACCAAAACTTTAGTGATTGAAGTATACAACATGCAAGAACTGGCTCCAATGGAGGTTTCTTGGGATGCCTTGTGCTTGGTTTCTTGCTTGGGAGGCATGATTGTAAGAGTGCTTGCGAAGATGAAAATGAGCTAAGGGGGGGAAATGAAGGTGAAAACACTTATTTATACATACTATACCCTAGAATTTCTTGAAAGTGTCACATGATAGGCCAATACTAGGGTTTTGGAGGAAAATTACTATTAGATTTATGTTTTAATTTTGAATTTTAAGCCAAAAGGGACTAGGTCACCCAAAGTGGCAACCTAGTCCACGTGGGAAAATTCAAGTGGTGGTCAGGAATGAAATGGTGATTAATGATGTTTATTAGGTTTGCCTCTTGAAACACACTTAAGCTCGACCTAAAAGTACATCAAGGGGATAAATTAACATAAGAAAAGGGTTAATTTAGTGATGATAAGCCTAGGAAAGTGTGAAAAAAAATTAGAACACTTTACAACACTTTGTCACAAGGCTTGGAAAGGGGTAAAAAGGGGTTGTTTAGGTGAATTGTGTTGAAAGGGTCTTATTAAAGTGGGAAGATGTGTTACAACACTTCACAACACCTTAGTAAAACACTATTAGATTGTTTCTAAATTACAAGCGTTCAAGACTAAATCAAGGCGAAACAAAGAAAAAATCCAAGGGAAAAGGCCCAGATGAGTGAAAAAAAGTGTCAAAAGATACATTTTCTGGTGACACAATAACCTAACTTGGGTACCAACTTTCACCCATTCTTTCAAATATGCCTTATGACACATCATAGAATCTATCATATGTCATAGATTCCAAAGTGGGAGACCTATGTCCACTTGGGATGATGATGTGTCATTCAGTCACCTCCAACGGGGATGCCACGTAGCAAGTGGATCCCAATTTGTGACATAACACCATAGGAATTTAAATAATACAAATAAATACATTCAATTACATCAAATTAAATCAATGTTAGGACTCTAAGGTTGAGACACCTTAATGAAAAAAAAATCGTGGTTCTTTGGTTTATGAACTTTCTATCAAACCTTAGTGGATGCTTCCTATGAGAGGATCTAAATGTTTACTTTTAGTGTGAATAAGACTTAGTAGTTCATTCTCCCCTAAAAATGAAGGGTTTTTGGCACTATGTGCTCATTTTATTAGAGCTTATATCTCAATAAAGTATTTGAAATATTGTAAAACCTTTTAGCACATTGCCATAGTTGGTTTTATTTATCTCATTTGTTCCTTGCTTTCCCAAAACCAAGAATGAAGAATCAACTTCTAAAATCTCATAGGCCATTCAGTGGAGTCCAATTGGTCCCCCATCTAGTAAATTTCTCATAAGGTTGTTCAAAGAGGCATAATATTTTGATGATCAATGGTTCATTTTTTGGCATGCCTAGTGGGACCCAAAGATATTTCATAGCATATGATGCTTAGTATTAAGGAGGAACTTAAATTAGTTTGTTCGAGGCCATTAAAGACTAGACCCATGTATTCATGCCTAGGGTCCAAACAAGGGAATCTTCTAAAGGTAATTTTTAATACCCCAAACAATCATATGTTTCTCCCTGAAGGAGAAGTGCTACAAGTTCTATATCACTTATTAGGAGAACTAAGTTTAGAATTACAAGTGTCACATCTAGATGTCTCTCTACTCCACTAGCCAACAAATCTTTCCAAATTAGAATAGGCATTTTTTCATGTTCATAGAAGTTTGCTCCCCATGGCCCTTAAACATCCAAAGAATTTTATAACATGGAATAGTGGCAGCTTGATTGTTTCTCCTACCCTCTAGATGTATGGACTTCTATCCCCACTAATTCTATAAAGGAAACTCTAAAGTTTACTAGAGAAGACATCAAGACACCATCAGAACATCTCAAAGATATTTTTGACATTTATATGGTCCAAAACATTACAAAACAAAATGTATCCCTTAGACTATTAGTTTCACCCTTTAAATGAAAGGCTATAGATTGGTATAGGTCTTTTACTTGCAATACCATCCAAACTTGGGATGAACTTGAAAAAAAAATCTTTGAGAACTTCGTGGAAGAGGGAGTACTATAACAATTAATAATGAACAAGAGACTTTCTGAAGAGGCCATGACATATTTAAACACCAAGTTCCATAAAACCTAGCAAATGATTCTTGTAATGGATAGACCCCTACTAGCCATGGCATTCATGTTTTACTTAAAATCCTTTAATTTAGATAGTGCATTCATGGTATAGTTGCCTAGAGTTGGCACTCTACTAATGCATATGATCTAGTTGTGAGTATAAAATAGTCTGATTGATGTCAAGAACCTCCTACTTCAGTTGTAAATGCTAATGTTTGTAGAAATATCTAACCAAACACAAGTAGTATCCCCCATGAAATCTACTACACATCCACTATCGATGTATGTGTAACCTAATACAAAATAAACCACATCCGGTTCTTCTTCATTAGTCATAGAGATGAACACAATTAAAAATCTATTAAGGACTATTTCAAATGAACTTGTCAACAAGATGCATTAACAAGTGACACATTTGAATCCCCCTCCTCAAAATTACCAAGGAGGAAGATCATTTTTCTAGCATAATTCATATCAAGGAGATTCAAGATGGAATAAATAACCATATTAGTTAGGCTAGATAGTCCTCATACCAACTCCACTATAGACTACATCACCTAGAATGAGAAAGGACCTAGTCTTTGACAAAAAAACATGGTGAAAGATGCAAATTATTTAGGTTCCCCATGCAATGAATCTTGCATGCCTTTGAAATTTCTAAGAGGAAATCTCCAATAGAAGCTGGTAGAGTAGAGAAGTCAAGGCATCCCATGAGACATTGGAAGTTATCAATCCTCAAGAATAAAAAGTGTTAGACTTAGCACTCAAATACACGGAATGCCTTTGGAGTAAGAGATAGAAATATCCCTTGAACAAGTTCTCTTTTCTTCGATGGAGGTAGAGGAATAAGTATTTAAAAATGAATTTTTGACAATAGGAGCCCCACTAGTTCATTTAGATTAAACACCTGATCAAATAAGAGATTCATTGGAGAGTATGGGTCATAGTCACAATATCAAGAACAAAAACCACAACCACAACAAAATTTTGTGGTAAAAGTAGTTAGTCCATGGGTATGTGCAGGATCATCATGGAAAAAATAGTCCCTTAAGTGGCAATAAAATTTAGAAAATCAGAGTTAGGCAACTTGACGTAAAAAAGTGAATAAGTCATCTATATTATTTCAAAAACATGTAAGAGTAGAATCTGTAGAAAATTGAATTTAGTTTCTAAACTACTAGGTTTATTTTTTTTTAAAGAAAATCTATTAGGTGAAAATTTTAAATTTCAATGCAGTATTACTTAAATTTCAGGGAAAAAACTAAGAAGTAGGTGTTTCTCTGACCACCCTAACCATAATAAAATGATAATATTTTTTTATAATATTTTATATATAAGTAGGGGACTCATGTCTAGATGTCTGACCACCTTAACTTAATCAAAAATTCATGAAATTCAATTCTTTTTTTTGTAATCCTATAGTATGTGAAGCAAATAATGTGACGCATGTTTGGGATTCTAAAAATGTGACATTGTTTGAAAGCTATAGATTTTTTTCAATCAGCCTATCAATCAAGACTTTAGTCGTAATTCAAATAGAAAATAAATAATAATTATTTATTAAATTCAAATTAAAGCATAATATATATTGGTGGAAAGTTGAGAATCTCATTTAAGAACCCTTTTCATTTCATCAATTTTGGGTAAAAAAAATTTCATCAGCCACATGGGCCATCATATCACTTAGATATCGACACTTTTTGACCCATCATGATCCTGCACATACCCCCACCTATGATAAATCAACCCATTCCAAAACCAAGGGAGGTACATTTGTTTAAACCAAAGGTACCCCCATTAGATTTCTCAACATAGTTGAACAACTAAAGAAATCTTCTTCCAACATGTCCTTATGGGACATTTTAGCTATTTCATATCAAAATACATTATTGTAGGATGCTTTAAGTAAAGAGGAGAAATCTTTGCAACTAGGCTCAATCTTGGTGCACAACAAAGAAAGAGACAAAGTTCCAAATCAAGAGCTTGAATCTTCAAAGGTCGCAACATTCATAAACACCAAAGAGTAAATAGATGGAAAAGAGGTATACAAACAAAAACCTATCCTATTTTTCTTGACCCTCATTGTTGTGAAAAACTTATTTCATAATAACATGAAAGATTCATGTGTTAGTACCATAATAGTTCCTAAATTCATGGGCAATGCCCTAAAATTGAAATCTGAGCCCCTAAATAGGGGAATTATACATTGTGTTCTTACCAAAGGCCTAATCAAAGGTCTCCCCTTGACACTATATTCATATTGAATTTAGATAATCACCCAAGAGTTGGACATAATTGATATTCCTCCCATTTTTGGGATGTCTTTATCAAGATATTTCATGACGATGATTGGGGGATAGTTGGGTATGTGCAGGATCATCATGGAAAAATTAGGCCCTTAAGTGGCAATGAAAATGCAGAAAATTAGAGTTAGACGACTTGACGTAAAAATATGAATAAGTTATATATATTATTTCAAAAATATGTAAGAATAAAATATGTAGCAAATTGAATGTAGTTTCCACACTACTAGGTTTAAAAAAAATAAAAAAATCTATTTGGTGAAAATTTGAAATTTCAAATGCAGTAGTAATTATATTTCAGGGAAAAAATAAGAAGTAGGTGTCTGTCTGACCACCCTAACCACAATTAAATGATAATATGTTTTTATAATATTGTAGATATAAGTAGAGGACTCATGTCCCAATGTGATGCATATTTTTTTGTAATTTTTTTCCAAGTATATAATTAATTATGAATTTTTTATTAAAATTTTTAATAAATATAAAAGCATGTATGTCTGACCACCTTAACTTGGTCAAAACTTCACGAAATTCATTTTTTTTTTAATACTATAGTACACAAAACATAGAATGTGACACATGTTTCAGATTCAAAAAATGTGATACCATTTGAAAGATATAAAATATTTTCAATCAACATATCAATCAAGACTTTAATCGTAATTCAAATAAAAAATGAATAATAATTATTTACTAAGTTCAAAGTAAAGCATAATTTATATTGTTGGAAAGATGGGAATCTCCTTTAGAAACCCTTTTCGTTTCATGAATTTTGGTTAACAAAAATTTCGTCAGCCACATAAGTCATCATATCACTTACATATTAACACTTTTTTGCCCATCATGATCCTGCACAAACCCATCTAGCTCTCTACTAGTCTCACTTAATATTGAAAACCAAGCATGGAATAAATATGAAGGTGTTATCCAAATATCTACATCCTGATTATATTGTAAAAGATGTGGTAATGAGCTTTGAGGCCACACATACATCTATATCCAAAAATGAGATATACTCTATCAAGATGCTAGAAGATGAGGAAGCAATGGGTAACATTTTAGATTCTAAAAGAAGTCTTGCTGAATAAATTTATAGAGTCTAAATAAAATGGTTTATGGACACTAAAATTTGGCAATGCAAGACACAAAGTTGGATCAGGAGTAGGGATCTGATTATTATCCCCTGTTAGACTGAAAACTATCAGAGATTTTTGTTTCCAATTCTTATGCATAAATAATGAGAAAAAGTACAAAGGCCTAATCCACAGTTTGCATCTAGTAGAGGAAAAAAATGTCAAATGATTACATGTTTTCAAGGATTCCAAAATTGGTGATTAAGTAGATCAAAGGGAAATCAGTCACGAAGAATTTGTAGATATGATCTTATTAGTATAAGGTATGGGACTTGATAAAGGGTTTTTATGCTTTGAATATTTAGGTGATTCCAAGATTACAAAATTCCATAGTAGATAGGTTGGCTTTGATTAACTCCCAATTTGAGCCATTTTTTAACCTATCAGAATATCATTATGTGATGTGAGTCATGGTCTAACCTAGGATCCCTAAAAATTATCAAAATTGGAAAGTACTTGAGAATGAAGCTCAAATTTCTACCTTCATACAACAATCAAGTGAGTTTGCGGATCAACTCTAGCCAAAAATTCAAGAGGCCTATGAAAGTTAGATCATCCAACTACAAAGAAACAAGCTTCCACAATGGTTAATTACCCTAGAGAATATGTTTGATTGTGATGATGAGAAAATGACAAGTGGAGGTTTGAGGCCAATAAATGGGATTATTTTGACTTAGATGTCAAAAGAGGTTAGAAACTTAAGGTAGGGAAGGATGTCCAACTAAATACAAGGATGGGATGATATCTTTCTACACCAAATATGATAGAGTGATAGCCTAGAATTATGAGGATTTTAAGGGTTACGACCCCAATGTCATCCAACATATAATTGACTTGGCTGAAAGAGAATCTAACTTGACAAAAACAAAGGCCGGTTAATTTGAAATTAGTCTTTGATGACATAAGAACTAAATATTTGGATCAAGTCAAGGATCATCTACCCAATTAAGCATTACACCTGGGTATCCAATCTAGTGTCAATCTGAAAGAAGAATGGCAACATTCGACTTTGTGTGGACTTTTGGATTTTAAACAAACATCACTGAAAGACAACTATCATTTGATGTCAATGGAATTTTTTTATATATTGTCAATAGTTTAGAGATGTTTTCCCTACTAGATGGCTTTGTAGGCTATAACCAATTCAACATCAAAGATGAAGACCAACATAAGATAACATTCAACACTAAGTGGGGAATATTTGCATATGAAAAGATTCCTTTTGGATTATCTAATGTAGGGGCTACCTTCCAACATGTAATGTACATCACTTTCAAGGAGTTGATAAGTAAGATCATCCTTATCTATCAGGATGACTTGATCATTTTGGTCATTTAGAAAAGGTCATCTAGAAGTGTCAAGAGTTTGAGATTTATTTAAATCCACAGGGCAAGCTTCTTGGCTATGTAGTCTCTAAGGAGGGGATCTCACTCAATCCTAAAATAATTAAATCTATAAGGGAATTACCCTTACTAGTCAACAAAAGGGGTCTAATCTTTCCTAGGAAAGATTAATTTTGTTAATAAATTCATTTTTATCTTCATTAGAGTGACAAGGCCTATTGCACTTATGTTGATGAAGGATTTTATTTTTAAATGGACCAAAGAGGACAAAGATGCCTTTAAAAATATTAAGGAATCCATTTGCATAGCTTCAATGTTATCAAACCCAAAATTTTCAAAAGGCTTTTCTATGTACGTAGAATGATAGAAAACACAACATTATCACAATACTCACACAATAGGACAAAGAAGAATAGGGAGAGCATCCCATTTCTTTCCACTCGAGGACCCTCAAGGGTTATGAGACAAGGTATAACTTTTTCGAGTGACAAGCATTTTCCATCATCAAAGGTCTTAAAAAATTTTGACACCTAATTTCAGCAAGCAAGATCTTGATTCTAGTAGCCCACCCCAGCATGAGGGAATACATAATGGAAGGATAAATCACTGAAAAAAGGGAAAATTAGATCACCAAGATCCTGGAGTATGACATAGAGCACAAACTCATGAAGATAGTTAGGGGAAGAGGCTTATGCGAATACCTTTATGAGGAGCTTGAACACTAGATGGAAGAAGCATTATTTGATGAATTTTTAACATTTTTTGTTGTTTTTGGCTTTGATTTTTCTTTTGTGTATTCTCTTAGTTTACAATAATTTATCATTATATTCTTTTGATTTATTAATTAGTTTTATTTCATTTCCTTCTTTCTTTCCCCCTTTTAAGAAAATTTAGGTCTGCAACTAAAATATTATTCATCTCCTTATGCTCTCTTGACATCTTGATGATGGATCATGAAGTATGTTCTAAAAAAGTTGATGTAAAAATTTTAGACACAATCAAATCCAAAAATAACAAAATTGTAAAAAATATGGATTGTGGAAATATCATAGCATTAATTGATGATTTTTTTTCAACCAATTTGAATCAAAAGAGCCTTGGATGCTTGAAAGAAAATACCTAGCTAGCATTTCCCTACATAAAAGATGATTCTATAGGTTGTAGGGAGTTCAATATGTTTTTACTGAAGGTATCCTTTTTAAAAGGAATTTTGATGGTTTGCTCCTTCGCTACTTGGATCTAGATCAATCCAAAAGGGTTTTAAGTGAATTCCATAGTAGCCTAGTGAGTAGACATTTTTCTTCCAAAATTACTAGCCTATCTTATTCTCAAAATTTACCTAGTTATATGGTGCTCGCAATGTCATTTTTTTGTTGGAAAGTGACAGAATTCAGTTATTCTTTTACAACTAATTGTGGTAGATGAACCCTTTGCCTAATGGGGCCTAGACTTCATAAGTATGATTAATACTATCCCTAGATTAGGTCACAAATGGATATCGAGAAAAAATATTTCACAAGGTGGGTGGAGGTTGCCCCATTAAAGAACACTACCAAGGCCGAAATAGTCAATTTTCTCGAAGAGTTGGTGGCAAGATTCGACTCCTTGAATATCCTCATTTTCAATAACACATTGGACTTTATGCAGATTATAATGTCAAATTTCACCTTAAGGTGCAAGGATTCTATCTCAAGACTTCTTCTAATTATTACCCATAAGAAAATGGTCTTGTGGAGTCCATGAATTAAAATCTTATCCAATTGATAAAGAAGATTGGTTTAGAGAATCAACGAGACTAGCATAAATACTTATAGACAACATTATGGGTGGACTATATTACCCCAAATAAAATCCTCAAGGCTTCCCCATATGATCTAGTATACAAAAAATAAGTGTTCTTACCTATCTCCTTGGAGATACCAGCATTTTAGTTTCTTAAGTATTTGGAAGTTGAGGGAAGTTGTAGCATTTAGAAAAATTGCTAAGTGTCTAGGAAGCTCATGGAAATGCTTTTGATGCCATGACCAACCACCAAAAGATGGTTAAACAATGGTTTGAAAAAAATATGTCTAACCTAAGTTTCAAAGAAGGGGACTTAGTTCTAAAGTATGATGAGCATGGCACAAAGCTAGACCATCATGCTAAATTTGACTCTTTATGGAAGGGACCCTTTTGTATCCTAAAATGAAAGGAAAAAAATGCTTTCAAGTTAGAATACATGGATGGAAACATCGTTTGAATAATGGTGAATGTTATTCACTTAAAATATTTTAGTTAAAATATGCGACCAATAGTCTTATAATTCTTTATACTTTATGTACCGTATGTAAAATTTTAGTAAAATTATGATATTCTTACAAATGAACAGACAAAGCTCAAAAGAAAAGACTATATTATTAGTATATGAAGAATCATTTACATATAGCATTAAGTGTTTTAGGCCTTTCATTAAGAGAGCTTTGAAAGTTGTGGTTACAAAAGATGTTGCACAGAGGAGCTTTCATACAAAAGTAACCAAAATTTATCGAGGGAATCAACCTAGAAAATAATAAGCAATGACATACAGGTTGTGAAGAAGAAACAAGATGATAGCAACCTCAAAAGTTAAGATATTATGCATAAATTACTGATAAAAAAAAATGGGAAGCTTTGAAGAATTTGATAATGAATTATTCTTTGTTGTTATCCTTAATAAGCCCTGGATGGGGAAAATTGACTAAATCATGGAATTTTGTGTACCACTCCAAGCCATAGATGGGATCCACATTCATCATTCAAAGAGAGAAGTTTCTAGTAGGATTGGCCTATTTTTCATGCCTCTCTATAAATGTGGTATGAAAATATATGAGAAGAGGAAGCCAAGGCACTAGTTCGCCATTATCAATGTGATGTCCAAGGTGGCCATAGGTATTTCAAAACCAAGAATTACCACATTGACAATCTCCTCATGTCCCATCGAATATTATCTATAGAAAAAATTCTTCGTGAGCTTTATGATGTAGGTTTTGAGCACATTAAAGTCTAGTAGAATGGCGACAAACTACGACATGATATCCATGTTTGTGCAGAAGTGATTCATTTCCACCACAAAATCCAATCCATCCCGAGAACCCACTTAAAGGAAATTATTGTCAAGCCACACTTATTTTTAATCATTTTCTTGATTATTTCATTAGAGACCTCACTTGTAAAAGCTAATTGATCAATGCTTATTTCTAAGAAACTTAACAGGAGTACCCATATTTCCTAAGACTATAAAAAAGATAGCTTGCTACAATGAGAAGTGTTTTCAATAGTAAGGCTGAGCACAATTTATAGAAATATAATGCTAGAAATTTATAAATGAAAAATATTTTCTCTATCATAAAGACAACAAGAAAATTAACAAGTTGCCAATTTGATGTAAGAAAAAATCATATGAAGTTGGATTTAGAGGCTCTTAGTATCCAGTCCAAGTTCTTCCATTTATGTAGGTTTTGTGGCTTTTCCCTAGGTGTCCTACCACCTTTAGGATGATCATATGGTGTCATAACATGTGGTGACATTTAATACGCCACCTCCCACCTGCATAAATACTAACGTCTTGTCAAAGTTATGTCACTCCTTTTTTGACGCTTCATTATTGCAAAAGAAAAAGGTGTTGATTCTAGCTTCATTCCTCCCAAAAGTGGAGTTTGGAATTCCCCAAAAAATAGGCTATTAATTCACACATATTCACCTCACTAGTAGTGTATCAAAAGGATAACTATGCCATTACCTATGTTTATTTCAAGTATGTCTTAAGCAAGAGGTGGATAAATAACCAAGTCTTGGCAAATGAGAATTTTGCTAAGTTTGGACATTAAAAGTAGAAGTGAATTTTTTTCTATGTAGAATCATTCTTCAAGTGAGGGTTCTCAAAGTTATCAGAAAATGGTTGGAGAAGAATCATCATCTATATGAAATGTTGAAGTCTCTTAGCCATCTATAGGCTATGTAAATGTCTTTGGAAAGAAGTATTATGCCAATGTGACCATGCAAAAGGTTTGAAGTTTCTTGAATATGAAATTCATAAAACCTAAAAAAATCATCAACCTAGAATAGGTTAAAGACTTTGCAGATAATATATATGAGCCTCGACTACATGCAAACCCTAAGAGCCTTAGAGAGGGAGCTTTTCAAAGAGGGAAAATAAATTGAAGAGTGGAGATGTCAAATCTCTAGGTTTCCAGCTCTGCGAGTGTTATCCTACACAATACATGGTGCCTCAAGTGCATGTGTGTCTTAAATTTATGGATATGTGTGCCAAATAATAGACAAGGAGACTAGGGTTATCAGAGTTAGGAATTTCAAGGTCACCATAAATTAAGAAACTATTAGAGCTATGTTATACATCCCCTTCAACCCTATAGTGAAGGTTTTCTCAAGAAATAAAATGGAGAAATATTGGTTCGACTAGAAAGACTAATTGAGATTTTACAATCATGAGATAAATAGTCAATAAAATATTGTAGAGCCTTAGTTCAATTTATCACACAATGAATTTGATGTAGACCTACAAGATGTCTTCTTAATATTGATTTTTTTTTTGGCATGGACCATGACAATGGTGTACATGAGTTCCAAATGGGCATGGCTTTCAGACTCAAGAAGCAAAAAAGATTTTTTTGGTATGACTTCATGAAGGTTATCACAGAGAAAATGCTAAAAAAGATAAGGGAATACAAAAATACTTAGAAATTTAGGTATTCCTCTTTTCTTGTACATCAAGTTTTAGATAAAAAACCTAAGTTTTTCAAAAAGCATATAGCTTTGGATATGGAGGATTTCTTAAGCCTAGCAAACCCAATTTCTATAGGAATTGTCTATGCACGTGATAGATTGCACCTTTGACTGTATTTATTAATTAATTGAAAATAAAAAATACATTCACTTTTTATTTTCAATTAATTAATAAATACGGTCAAAGGTACAAATTGTCACTTGCATAGACATTGCCATTTCTGTATGGACTGATGTGATTTCTAGCACATAAGATTATTATCAGTTTTCTAACTATTTCTTGTCACTAGTCCTTTGAGATTTGTGCCTATTAGAGTACCATTTTAGATTTTCACACAAGAACGTTACTTGAATGAGTGAGCACCAGCTCCATATCACTATTTTCTGGGGTCAGATTATACTTTCATAAGGATGCATGGATTTAAAAAGGAGCCTTTTAGGCTACCTATTTATGTGACAAATAGGAATCTTTCTCTTGAGATGTTCTAATAGTTGTTTCTTATGGATAACATCTATGAGGTGGGAAGAAGGAAGGCATGTATTTTTAAAGCCCTATAGAAATGTGTAATTGTATGGTGGTTCTTGTGAAGAGTGATGTGCATGATATTTTAGTTAGTAAGTTAGCCCATCTTGGCCTTGGTCTCATTTGTAATAAATGGAAGTATGATCTGAGCAATTCCATTCCTTGAAGGCATGAGCTACATCCATATTGAGATGAAAAGTGAAATCTACCTAAAGATATGACTACTTACTAGGTCAAATTTTCTTGTTTACCATCCACCTGGCCCCCATGGGTTTCTTTTTATCAAATTGAAGAGAAGGTTAATCTAGTGGCCCCCATTGATAAGACCTTTGGATGCTAATTAAAGAAGAAAGTTTGGTTGGAGAGAAAAATAGCTAAATTCTAGAAGTACTAATAGGAGATCAAACAAATGAGCACCTTACATGAAGACATCCCTATGAATGAATTTTTTGACGAAGTATATAATGTGAAGGTAGGATCAATTTACAACAAGGATGAATCCAACTCACTACCTCCACATGAGGAGGTTGGAAAGTGCAAGGGAAATGATACTTCACAACCGAGATGGTAGCTACCATCACCCTCCACTAGTGCTTTAACAAGATCGATGCTAACCCATAGGTCTACAAGTATTACCCAAACTACTCAAAGAGATCAAGGCTCATTAGAATTGGTGGTAGAAGAATCTATGGCAATGGACTAGTCACAAAAAAGAGAAGAGCCCAAGCATCAAATTTCAAGAAGTATGGGGAAAGGATGATAAGGAGATGATCTTTATTTCACAAGCTCCTATGACTACCATGGTACAATTAATTTTTTCATCTACCATTCTTCTTCTTCTACTTCTCTGGTATGGTCAATTCCTTCACCTCCTATCCATATCTCCCCCATGATGACTAACACATATTCCATACTTCATGAACCCTGTGTCATTGCTACTATGGTTACTTCTAGTTTTTTGTAACCCCCATGCATGTAACATGCATCTTTCACCACCTATATAGTTGATGGTTTCATTTCCCTATTTGAGGCATATGATTCAATCTATAAAAATCCTATTTTACAAATTTTTGTTTACCTTTTCCAATCACCTAACCAATAACCCATGTTTCCATGACTACTCTTTTGACCCTAATGAGTACCCTACACCCTTTGTAGAGTTGGCAAGGTATCCTTCCTTTAATGACTTTAAATTTTTTGATGGCTTCCACATTGGGTGAAATGGGTGCCCCTTTTTCCATCCCCTATTAATCCTATGCCTCACAAACCATTGAATTGCTTCCATATTTTCAGACTCATATGGATATTTTCAAATGGTCCCTAGAGGAGAAAAATGAAAAGTAGAGGGTCAAATTTGCACTAGGACCAACCACCCCAATAATAGAGACAAGATATGATGAGAAGCGTGATGCTCTAATAATCACTTCTATGAGGCCTCTCACATCCAAGTCAAAGGGGGAAATGCAAGATGAGGATTACAATATTCAAGAAGTCAGCCTTAATCTTAGTGATACCCTCCCTCACGACAAAGTGGGCCTAATGAAAGTCATGCAAAAGGTAGTATCTTTTGACTACCTAAAGATAGCAAAGAAGCTAAAGAAAAGAGAGGAGGATTTGGAGGTGGTCAAGGCCACAATATCAAAGAATCAATCTACAATCAAAGTAGAGGAAGTGGGTATTACTCTCTTGAGACAAGTGTAATACCCCTTTGTTTTGTCCTTTTGATTGAACAATGTTTTTCTCTTTTATGTTGTACTTTCTACTAGTACCTTGACTATGGTACTTAGCTTCTATTTGATCACTATCTATAAAGAGATATTAATGTTATATTTTGATGTGATGGTATTTTATTATGATGTTTTCATTATGACATGTTTTGGATTAGCATTATGGATGGTTGAATTAATGATGTTTTATGCTTTGGATTATATTATTATGTTAGATTTGTCAATTAGTTACACTGTATTGGTGAAGGGGATGGTATCAAATCACTCACTTGCGAGCGTCTTGTAATTTTGTGATTTCCTCTTCACAATGTGCCTTATTTATGACATATTTATGCATGTGGATATACTCTTTGTTCATAGGTTGACAGGTACAGGACATCGAATTCACCTTGTTTCACAGGTTTGAGCATGTCCATTTCCCAATGACATTTGATTGGGAGAAAGTAGCTAGGTTTTCCATGCCAAGTCGTCACCCTAGTCATAGTGTGTCGTCAGGTGCTAGTCGGGTTAAGTTGCCTTCATGTTGTTCTTCTAGATTTGTTTTTAGTTTAAATTGCAAGTTTGGAAAAAGGTTAAAATATATGCTTGGTAGTTAAATTTCCATTTAACTTTATCTGGATTATGTTGAAATGTGATTTAATTTATTAATTAATTTAATTTTTTAATAAATAAATTTAATCTTTGATTAGATTTAGTTTATTGTTAATTAAATTAATTGATTTGAAATAAATTAATTTTTTCCATTTTGAAGTTCACAAAATTTTTTGTAAAATTGAGAATATTGAAAACATGAAATTGAAAAATAAGAAAAATGATTTAAATTTCATTTTAAGAAAAGTTTGAATTCAAAAAATTGGAAAATTAAGATATTTGTTATTCTTTTTTTAAAAATTTATGAGGGTTGGTGCATGGATATTTTGGGGAAAATTTTCCTTATTTTGGTTTGCTTCACAAGTTTTTTTTCTTATCAAGTTTTGAAAATTGGAAAATAGAGGAGAGGACGAATTTTGCATTTTGTGGGTTTTGGATTGAATCTGATGAAATTGCTGATATAAAGACGGAATCCATGCAAGGATTTGTGCACCATTTGGATCTTCTCAAAATCTTGCATACCAGGTTCATGTTATTTAAATTGTTTATTGAATTTGAAAAGGTTCATGTTTTTGGAATTATTGTTTGCAAGATTAATTGTTTGGAAACATTCAAAACCTATGTTTGGTTTACAAATAAAACCCATTTTTAATCTTGCATTTTAATTTGAAGGAAAACCTTTGGTTAAAAATGAATTTCTTCATGAAAATAATGGTGTTTTTGACTAAAATTAGTTAGTTCATGTATGGTTTTCCCAATTTAATTTATGAATCCCTTTTGAAAATATATATACATATGCATATACATATATTGTTATATATATATATATATATATATATATATATATATATATATATATATATATCTTTAAGGTTTACTATCAAAAAAAGAATTTGTTTTAAAAAAAATTTAAAAAATAAAATAAAATAAATCCGACCCCAGGCCGAATTGGAGATTTAAATTTGCAAGTTTTGTTGTGTTGAAATTTTTGTTTTAAAATAAATAAATAAATAAAATATGAGGTTTGGGGGGGGTTGGGGGCTCACCCCCACCGCGCCCCCATGGGAGGCGAGCGGGGGGAGCCGTGCCCAACGCATCCCCCATGAACCCACTATGGCCGCTGCTTACACAGCCACCACCATTGGTGGTGGATGGTTGTGCTAAGCATAGTTGCACCACCCATAGGGGTGGTCGGTTGGTAAGTCGCTGCCCTACCAAAACCCCCATCGACCACTGCAAAAAGAAAACCGTGGCCATAAAAATCCGCACGGCCAACCCTAAAAGTGGCGTGCAGCCTAAGGCATCAAATTGGTTTTGTTTTAAAAACAAAGAAATAAATAAAATATATTTTAATATTTTAATATTATATTTTCATAATATTTAAATATTAATATATATATTAATGTTTAATATTATATTATATAATATTAAGATATTAATATATGTTAATATTGTATAATTAAATATATATATATATATATATAATATATGTAGGTGAATATACATATATCATGTGAGGATATATTTATATTATGTATATATATTTATATATATAATTAGATGAGTTTTTAGGTTTTATATTAATATATATCTACATATTAAATGTATATATATATATATAAATGGTGTTTTAAATTAATGGCATGATTTAAATTTATATTAAGGAAATGAATGTATGGTAAATTTAGTTGAACCATTGTTTTGTTTTTGAAAATATTATTTTAAAGGAGAATAGTTTTTATTTAAAATAATACGTTTTCAAGTCAAGTCAATTATTTTTGAAATGGCTATATTGAAATGAGGAAACAATAATTATTTTAAAGCAACGTATTTGTTTTATATGATAAACTGGTTGATTTTTCATTATTTCAATGCAAGCAGGGAAATTAAATGATTAGTGTTAATTTCTCCCTTATTTGAAAAGACGTATTTTTAATTCAATTTTATCGATGCAATAAATTACTGATTGTTATGAGGAAATGGATTTAGAACATCCAAAGGTAGTTTCTTTCAATTGCCTTCAGTGAACATTTCCTTCATGTTCTTGTTTGGGGAAATGGGTTAAGTGTCTTGATATGTAAGTCTTCCAGAGGACCCTAGAGGTTGGGGGTTGTCATTTTGGGATGTCAACCTATTATGAATTCCCTTGGTTAGTGCATGGTGTCTAGTCAGTGTTTACCTGGTTTCAATGAATGGGGGTTTTTTGTGCCTCTTGTGGAAGGAGTGGATTATGGGATCTATGTCTCCTTGTAAGGAGTGATCTTGTTATGTGATTCGTTGCCTCCAATGTTGGAGTGAGTTTCATTTTATGTTGCTCCTGAGAAAGGAGTGGTCATGATATCTTGTTTGTTTGCATGTTTTTTCCCTTGGTAATTGGTTGATTGTGTGTTGTCAAGTAGAAGAGTTGCTTATGTTAGGCATCAAAGCCCAAAGAGGTAAACTGGATAACCTTTGGAGGTGGTTAATCAAGTGATAACTAAAAATATACTTAGAATATTAGGACTAACTTCTCACTAATCAAGATAATTTTTCCTCACTCATAGACACAAGGGCTTGTTTAGACGTGGGATGAGTGGGAAGCTTTGGAATGGCAAGGTCAACTATCTTGTCTGTACGAAAGGTATTTGATTCCACATGAGTGAGTATGGGGGCCGAGATTTGGTTGAGGCCACCAGGATAACCCTTAGTGGGAGTCAGAGCCTATGAAGATTCCCAGAGGTAAACCCATGACGAGCGGTGCGATGACACTCTGTCTAGGACAACAGTTGGTAATTGTTCATTATGTGTATGGTTCTCTTAACATACTTGACCTGTTTCATGTCTAGAAGCAATGTAACCATGTTAGAGTTATACTTGAGTTGTACTTGTGTTGTACATGTGATTGGTTGTGTCAGTTTGGTTCAGTTATGATTTAGCCCATGTCTAGAGGTGTTGGCTTGGGTTAGGATTCCTTGTTAGTATCACCTAGCATGGAGGGTGGGCCTTTGGGTTCCACTTTGTTGAGTGGTGTGCACCTTAATCTATTGGGTTCTTTCTTCTTGTTCATGTGGACGAGATTTCCAGTTTGAGAGCTCGTGGGATCTAGTATCATTTCATGCTTTATCTATTTCAGTTGATCATGTGATTTATTACCCCTCATTTGTTATCGAGGTGGAAAGATGTAATTTTTAATCATGTTTATTGGACTTGCCTCATTTAGGGAATGAGATATGTAATATTATTGGTTTAATTTCGATAAATGAAATTGAAAGTTATCTCTTATGCTTTAATGTATTTTATCTTGTATGGAATGCATGTATTTCTATATTATTAAGTAAATGAATGACATGGTTTAGATTCATCTTTTTTTTTGAGGTTCAATATAACCTATTTCTCATAACCTTAGAGGTTATTGGCATTAGTTAGTGAGCTTGCTTATTAATTGTACTTAAACAAAAAAAAATTAGTCCATTTAAGTAGTTGTTTGCAACTTCCTCTAGGGTTGCCTAGCAGGGCATTACAACAAGAGTAGTGAGACATCATTATAGAGGAAAGCCAAATAGTGGAAGCAAAGAGAGATTAGTTTCAAGCCGAGCTAAGAGATATTCTCCTCAAAGTCGAATCCGAGAGGAAGGAAAGTGAAGGATTAAATTCTAAGCTACAAGAGACAACAAAAGTGTTGCAAGGTAAAAGAAAGAAGTTGGGTTCACCAAGAGGGGATATTTCGGCCAAAAAAATCTTGCAAGAAATGTGTACACGTTATTAAAATAACATGTATCCATTATGCTTCAGGTACCCGAGCCTAAAAAAATGTGTACGCACTAAAAACACATACATGTTATCTAGCACGTATGTGTTTTATAACTTGTATGCATTTTATAACACGTACAAGTCATTTATTTAAAAAATAAAATACCTTTTAGAAATGCATACATATTTTATAACACAAAAACGTGTATGTGCTTTAAAACCTGTACACATTTCTAAAATGTATTTAATTTTTTAAATAAAAAGGGAAATAAAGAACTTGTATGTGTTTTGTATCACATACGTGTTTTTAAAAATTGGAATCCCCAACCCACATGTTGTGTTGGTTTTAGGCTTTGGAAAGGCTTGGCAACTCGACCCTTAACCTTTGACCTACAACTAAAAAACCAAGGCACGTCCAGGAGAAATGTCCAACATCGGCAATATGGTTGATGGACTTTTTTTCTAAATCAATATATGAAATTAAAACCCATTAGATAACATGATGTCTAGTTTCCAAATATATATATTTTTTAAATATTGAATTATATTTGTTATTTTATAATCAATTTCTAAGCAAATTAGTCTATAAACTTGAAATATCAAACTTTTTTTGGGTTTATTTTCTTGTAATTTTTTTTATATGGCATCAATCTTTATAAAATTATCTACACAATGAAAAAAATATTCAAAAAATGTTTAGTTTAGGTCCAATTATGTTTTTTGTACACGTTGATTATTAAAAACAACAATTAAGGCCAATAAAAATTCAATAAAAAAATTATTCAAAGAAATATCCTCATCAATCTTCATGTTGTTAGCTATCTTTCCCCGAAAGGAATTATGAAAATACTTTTATTTATTTGAGTCAAAAAGTGGTGTCCATACACGTGCATGGTAGGGTAAAAAAATGACTTTTAAAAGTGGTTTTTATACATCCCTATCAAAATTCAATTTCTATCATCTTGGTATTTGAATAAATTACATATTTGCATACTAGATGTATCATTTTTTAAGATTCATTGCGTAATTGCCTCAAATTTTCATTCCAAGTGTGACAAATTCTAAAAAATAGCAAAAACACATCCATTTTTTGAGCTTTTTGTGGAACCAAATTCTTGCATCAGTCGTGTAGTGAACGAGGAAAGAGTTCTCTAACATGTTTGATGAAAAAAATTATGAATTTGGAGTGACAAAACAACTATAGAAGATGGAGACCAAATTCTCAAAGTTTTCAAACTGGTAGATCCAACTATGTGATAAATTTGAAAAGAAAAAGATTGAAGTAGAAAAGGAATTGGCTAGTGCCTAGGCCTAAGCTACAAACAAGAAGAGCACAAGAGATCTGGTAGAGAAGCAATTGGGCCAAAAAATGAAGGATGTGTAGAAGGTGTAGCAAGAAGTATCTGCTCCCTCTAGTTAGGTGCTGAACCAACAATATTTTCAGCAAAAGGAGAGTCAATTCTTAGAAGAGTTTCATTGGGACCAAGTAGTAGTTTACACCAAGAAGAAAGAGAGAAATATAGCCAAATCCAATCTATAGTCCCGAGGTAATGAGTTAGAGCAATTATTCCTTGAAATTTTAGGTTCCATAGAAATGATAAATTTATTAAAAGAATACCAAGCCCAAAAGGAACAAAGTGTGTCAAAGGCATACACACAACAAAATGAGTTTCTTCTGAAGCTACATGATTTGTATATATCATATTGGGAGAAGATAAAGAATGTAGTAGCATCCTTGCATCTCACTTTAAGATTTATGGTAAACACACAAGACTTGAGCTCCAAGGTTATCCTGATCATGCAATAGGTTTTACAATCAATTGTTCCCAAGGCTATTGAACTAGAAAATTTAATTGTCAAGCTTTATAAGGATGCAAAAAATACCTTATTGGATGTAGGGATTCTTGAAAAGAGAGCAACTATCGAAAGACAACGAATTCATAAACTATAGTAAGGCATCCCAAAAGGGGTAAAGTTGTGAGGATGCCTTAAAGCTCAAGGTAAATAAAATGAAGGAGGATTTCAAAAGACTCATCTAACAAGGACTATCCTCCCCTTTCTTTCCCAAGGGCATGGTATTGACTGACACACTAATCAAGCAAGCTATGGAAGTCAAGAAGCATGATCAGTCAGTGTTCCAAGCCTTAGGTTGGTCCCTGAGTGCCAAAGAAATTGAAGGTGTCATGCATCCCTTAGCTTGTCTCTATTTTCACATCAAAACCACACAAAAGAAATTTGGTGATATCTCATTTAAAGAGATATTTGATTTGGATCAGACCTCCAAGGAATGATACAAATTAGTTAAGCCTTCACACATGGACTAGAAGTTTTTTCTCTCGACCTTTCTCAAGATCTAAGGCCTTGGGCCTATCTTTTCTTTGTTTTAGAATTTTGTTCGGTTCTTACCTCCACAGGTGAAGGTCCCCTTCTTAGTCACCAAGATTATAGAGGTTTTTTCTCTACAAGTGCTAAGTTCCTTTCCTTGTTTCTCTTTGTTTATTTTTAGTGGTTAGCTTTGTATTGCTAAGGAACTTCCTTGCCTTTTTCCCTTTCATCTCTTTCATTGAGCTTGAAGACGTGTCACACAAGAACAAATTTTTGAAGGTTTTCATTGCCTTTTGCTTAAATGTGCACAATGGTGGCACATGGTGGCCACATAGCATTTTGTGCATCATTTTATTTTTGGGCACAAATAGTGAAAGATGGCTACATGGTGCATTTTTTAATAGCAACTCAAGAGGAGGTTTGCTAAACACCCACTTATTTTCCAAGTGTCTCTTTTGGTTTTTTTGAGAGTATAAGGTGTGAAAGGGAATGCCTTCAGCATGTTGTCAAAAGGATAAAATTTAAGAATAACCAAACATTCCGTAAAGAATTGTGAATTCCATCTCCTAAATTTCTCGCTACTTATAAGAAATTGAATTTCATCTCAAACAAGGTTTTATGATGCTACAATGCACCTACCAGGGAGTTTCTTTCCCACTGCTTATGGACTCTAGCTCAACCATTTCCACATATTTTGATGAAGAGAGCATCGAATCGAATAGTTTGAGTTACATTTCAATTGGTAATCAAGCAGAGACTTTATTATTTAGTGGATTCATCTGACAAAAATATTATTTCGGAACAAGATTTTAGGGGGTTGGATTTAATGCCACCATTTTTTTATCATATATGTTTTGTGGCGATGGAGAGTGCTATAGGCTTGTTTGGTTCCCTTGTTCTATAAAATATATTTTTTGAGCCCTTCCTCACTAGTAGTTACATATAGAAAAGGGTATGTGCAGGATCATGATGGGCCAAAAAGTGGTGATATGTAAGTGATATGATGGCCCATGTGGCTGACGACTTTTTTTTAACCCAAAATTGATGAAACGAAAAGGGTTTTTAAAGGAGATTCTTAGATTTCAACCAATATAAATTATTTTTTACTTTGAATTTAATTAATAATTATTATTCATTTTCTATTTGAATTACAACTAAAGTCTTGATTGATAGGTTGATTGAATAACATCTATAGCTTTCAAAGGGTGTCAAATTTTTTGAATCTAAAACATGTGTCACATTATATGCTTCATATACTATAGGATTAAAAAAAAGATAATTGAATTTCATGAATTTTTGACCAAGTTAAGGTGGTCAGATGTACGAGTTTTTATATTTTTTAAAATTCGTAATACAAAAATCATAATTAATTATTTACTTGGAAAAAAATTACAAAAAAATATGCATCACATTGGGACATGAGTCTTCTACTTATATCTAAAATCTTATAGAAAAATATTATCTTTTTATTTTGGTTAGGGTGGTTAGACAGACACCTACTTTTTTCTTTTCTTTTCTGAAATTCAAGTACTACTACATTGAAATTTCAAATTTTCACCAAATAGATTTTTTAAAAATAAAAATAAACCTAGTAGTTTGGAAACTACATTCAATTTGCAACAGATTCTATTCTTACATATTTTTGAAATAATATAGTTAACCTATTCAAATTTTTACGTCAAGTTGCCAAACTCTGATTTTTCTGAATTTTATTGCCACTTAAGGGCTTGTGTTTTCCATGATGATCCTGCACATGCCCAAAAAATTTAGTAAGCAAGTAGTAGCTAGTAAGTGTAAAAAATTAATTACATAATTTTTTTCTCTTAGTCCTATAATATTTTGAATTAGTTTTCTAGATTATGTCTTGATCCCAATCTTAGTATTTTGTATTGTTCTCTGATAAAGTAGATACAAAGAAGAAGCATATTAGACTGTTCCTATTTGACCTTTATCATGTTTTTAATTCTCTGATTATATAGAAACTTGTGCTTCGTTTCATTCTTATTTTCGGGCATATCTTTGATAATTGGTCATTCTTTATTTTCAACTTCCATATTGTCTTAACTCTAACTTGCAATAATTTGGATCATGTTTTTACCCCTTTCATTTAAATCTCCTATTACTCCTATAAGCATAGAATTTTTGTGAGGGTTTAAGGAAAAAATTAGTGGTTCTTTCATTTATCAAATTTTAGTCGAACCTTAGGAGGTGCTTCCTATGAGAGGATTTGAACATTTACTCTTTGTTTGAATAGGCCTTAATAGTCCATCCTCCCCTCAACAATGAATGGTTTGTGGCACTATGTGTTCATTTTATCGGAGTTAATATACTAGTACGATATTTGAAATGTAGTAAAACCTTTAAGTGCATCACCATAGTTAGCTTAATTTTTTGCATTTCTTCCTCCCTTTTCCCCAAACCAAAAATAAAGAGTCGGCTTCTAAAATATTGGAGGTCATTCAGTGGAGTGCAATTGGTCTCCTGTCTACTAAAATTCCCATAAGGCTTCTTGAAGAAGCATAGGCTTTGATGATCAACAATCATTAATAATATTAATAAAAACACAATGATTCTCCTTACTCCTAACAATACCCAACATCAATCAAAAGGCATCAAAATTTGGGTACCACATCATGGGTGACTATTTTAACCAACAAACCAAGTGTTCTTTTAATTTTTTAGCACAAAACCATCAAGTTATGACATATAAATATCCTCCATAATATCCCCATTCAAGAAATTAGTATTAAAGTCCATTTTCTTAATTTTAAAATCACAAGCAATAGCAATTAATAATTTTTCTAATCTAATAGAACATAGCAATATGAGATAATTTTTTATGAAAATCAACTCTCTGTCTTTCAAAGTAGCCCTTGGCCATGAATCTATCCTTGTATTTCTTTAACTAACTATATGCACTAAATTTCCATTTAAATACCCACTTGAAACCAATGGGTTTTCTTCCTTTGGAAAAATTAGCAAGATCCAACGTATCACAACTATACAAATCCATCATATCCTACATGGAATACATCTAAGACTCACTATCCTCTAAAGAGATAACCTCCCTAAAAGGTCAACATTCATCATCAAAATATGGTGAGCTATACATATAAATTAGAGTCATAATTGATATCTTTAAGTGAGATTAATATCATATCTTTGTGATTTCTTGAGCTAATTTAAGGTATATCACATAGTGGAATATAATCAAGAGAAAGGATCTCCTCTCAAAATTGGTTAGCTTCTTAAAAGGATGGTTATTCTTTGAATCATTCCAACTTTTGTAGGATAGACCAAAAAAATATTTTGTACCTCTATAAATTAGTGGTATCCCCCAACTTAAATTTTAATGAACATTTCCCTTGGGATTGCATAGATCTAGTTGATTTTAATTTTAGCATACATAGAAGAATTATTGTTTAAATTCTCCTCATCAATTTCTAGGATAAGAGCTAAGCCATTTCCAAAAAAAATAGGCTCTCCATATATCAATATTGAAGTGGACGGCTATACAATCTTACCCAAACTAGCTTGGATGTGGTAAGAAATTTTAAGGGGTTAAAATTGTGAACCTATTTGTGAAGGTGAAGGAATGAGTTGTGGATTTTTCATTGGTTGATTAAAAGGACATAATTTCATATAGCTTTTGAGGTGAAGGTGATGCTAAAAAATTCCTTTGGTATGAAGGAGTTGTGTGAGTGGTTGGGCTAAAATAGAGACCCAATCTTGAAAAAAAATTACAAAAACATTTCTCCATAAAATCTAGCTAGGATGGCACACTCATAATGGAAGGATTACTTTTAAAATGACTTTAATACTGATGCAGGGCACCATAGTTTTTAACATGAAAATGTTACAAATGTTAGGTTTTTGTTTAGTTTTGTGTTTATTTGATGTAATAAGATCTTCAAGACCATGAATAAGGTCATTGAATTTAAGTTAGGTCATTAGGAGTCAATTTTGTTAATGTGGTGAAAAGTTGCAAAAAGTTGCAAAGTTGTCAAGCAACTTTTGCACTTCTTTTTTCTTGGAAGTTGAATAGTTGGGTCCTTAAGATTTAGTTGGCTTCAGTTGTTTTGGGTTGGTCATGGATTGAAAAGAATGTGTGTATGATGAGAAAGAGTTGGATGATGTAAACTTTGAAAATTTGAATAGCAAAGCTCATGTTTCCACATTTTTGAAGGAAAAGTTTCTACTACAAACTTCTGTACAGCCTTGTATGGATTGTAGATGATATCTTGTGCATTGGAATTAATGAACCTATGAATTCTCTATCATTTTAAATTGGTTTCACTTATTTTCATAAAAGTTTGAAGGATTTTATTGCTTTTTTACTGAAAATAGTCTTAAAACCCCAATTTTGAGGGTTTGATTGGAGAAAAATGAAGTTTTGACACACTCCATCAATAAAATTAGTTTGATAGTTGGTGGAAGGGGTTTAGATGGGTATATTTTTGTGTCCATGAAGTGGTAAGAGCAGGGGATGGTGGTAAGAGCAGGGGATGGTGGTAAGTGTGAGTTTGTTGATGCCCTAGGTAGGGGAACTTCATGTTTTGGGGTGTAAAAGTTGCATAGAAGTAGGGTGTTGTAGAAGAGTTGCTTGGAGACAATTCTAAGTGGTGGGAAAAGAATGTGAAAAACTAATTTTACTTGTCTATGGTTTTGGAAAGGATTGTTTATGTGTGGGAATAAGATACCCTTGTTTTTCCTTGTCATACAAGCCTAATTAGGCCTTTATTCTAGTGTAGCAACATGCTTTTGAAGGTGATATTACAAAACACCCCTAGTTAAATTTTGGATTTTTTTTAAACTTCAAAAAGGGTATCTAGAACAGTGATTGGATTATGGGTTTGAGACCTAGTGTGCAAATTAAGTGAGAAAAACCTCTTTTGATATGCTACAAGGAATAATTGAAATTTGTGAACATAAATCATTTGTTTGATGTGTTAGGGTTTTGATCAATAGTTATGTCACGTACTGATTTTATCGAATATTTAAATACAATTATTAATCATGAGATTTTTAATGATTATGCAAGATGATTATTTAAAATGAAAGTGAAATTAAAATTTAAATGCAAATGAAATGATTTGAAATGCATTATAATGAAATTTGGGGTTTGTCATTGCTGGTGAAAAATTGAGTGGAAGTGAATGTAGGAATAGGTGAATGAGAATGAAGGCAAGAACATTGATCAGGTAGAGTCATTTTAGCCATTAGATATTTATGAGGATGATGGAATGTCACACACCACTTAAATAATTAGAACCTAATTTGCATGATTAAATGGTTATTATGACTATGCTTTTGCTTGAATGTAATTGTGAAAAAGAATTTGTTTGTTTAAAATGAAATTTAAATAATGTTATGAGAAAATTGATTTTATTCAATTAATTACTTCTTTATGTAAAATTGTGTATTGATGTAATTGTTATTTTCTCATTTAATAAATGAGGGAGAAAATATAAATGTTTAAATGATTAAATAAATTAAATTAAGTAGAAAGATTTGTTTGAAGAAATAGATAAATAACAAAATAAGTTATTGAAAACAAATTAGAAAACAAGCATTACATTCAAAATTTGAAATGGAATTCAAAATAGTAGTTACAAATTGAAAAAAATATATCTTTTAATCAATTTTAATGTAATTACAATTGGAACTTGGAGTTCTGGCCATTTGGCTGGAGGTCAAATAGAAAAGGTGGATCTGACTTTGTTAATAACTTCAGCATTTTCATGAGATAAAACACACAGAGAAAATTCAAATTGGGGGAGGAGCAAAATCTTTTTTTTTTAGAGAGTTAAAAAGTTGAGCTTTTATTTTTATGAGTTTTTCCATTCGAAACACCGCGAAAGCGTAGCTAGAGCAAAGGAGTCTTTAGTAATGTTTGGATTGAGTGATTGCTGATTGGAAACATTAGACTATTAGCTATCATGTGCCAGAAGGAGTTTTCATTAACTTAAATCTGCTTTAAGAGGTCTGCCTTCTCAAAGCGTGGTCAGGATGGAGATAGAGTTAGTTTCCATTTCATTTTGCTTACTGCTGATATACTCCACGTGTGGCTAGGAGACATTTTGGTTTTTTTTTGTTTGTTTGGAGGTTGCTAACACCCCACGTGCGGCCAGTGGAGAGGAACAAAGAGTGATTTTTTAAAAGAAAACTCCATCAACTACCTTCCATGTATGAGAGCAAGGGGTCTTGAGTTTAATGAGAGTGGAGTGATTTTTCATTGGGAAAATAGATAATCTGTTAGTTGTAATGCATGGCCAGCAGAAGTTTTTTTTTGGTAATCACAAAATAAAAATAGAGAACTGAGAAGGGGCGGTCAGGGGAGAGTTAAATATAGACAGAGAGTATTTGTTTAAAGATTGGATTTCTCCGTACCTTATGTGCAGTAGAAGAATAGGGAATAGTTTTTTTTGACTATTTTTGAATCCTCATACACGTGGCCAGAGGAAGACAAAGGATAGGTGCAGCTAGAAGACATATGTAATTCATAGAAAAAGAAAATAAAAGAACAAAAAATTGACAGAGGAAGCAAAACAAACCAAATTTAGGAAAAATAGGTAGATTGAAATGATAACTATTTATTTCTAAAATTCACAATCTAATTTAATATCTGAGTTTAACTTATTTCTTTCATTCTGGTATATTATCTATTGAAAATTATCACTATTTCTTTTAAATTCAGAAGAAATTTCATACACCAAACTGTGATTTTTTTAGAAAACCATTGAACAACTTGAACAATTTTTTTTAAAAAGACAGTAGAATTATTTATTTTAGGGGATTCTGATTTGTAAATTGAAAAGATGCAAAAAAAAAATAGTATGTTTTTTAGATCTATTTGGATTTAGAAAAGCATCAAAAAAATCTAAACTATGTTAAACTATGTGAATCCAAAATTTAGAAATTGTAAGAAAAGAAACATAAAAGATAGTGATTTTGATAAAAATACTTTTTTTATATTAAACATGTTTGAAAAATAAGAGTTAAAATCAGTAATCTTCTAGAATGAAACTAAAATTACTACAAAACAAAAGTAAAAATGAGTTGTTAAACATGTTTTTGGAAAGATATTATTATCTTTATGGAAATGTGAAAAACAATAAAGAAATTAAGTAAATTAAAAATATAAACTACTTGGAAATGAAACGAATTGGAATAGGATTATGGGTGATCCCACAAAGCTGGTTTACAATTTCTGAGAGGAACTGATTTTTGCTGAAATCACATATTTTTAGAAAATATAATGATTTAAGCCTCTAAAAGTTTCATTTTAAGGATTCCAATTGAAGAGGGTTTGATCAAATCACCTTAGATCAAACCCCCTTGGATAGAACCTCACTAGTTTTAAACCATACCTATAAATGAGTCTCCTTTACACCTATCAAAATGATGAAAAAAATTCACTTTTGATTTACCTTTTGGGGGATCAAATGAATTCATTTAAAATTTATTTCAAATGATTATGGTAGTCCTCAAAATGAGCTATTCCATGAATATAATTTTAATATGTTTTGGTTTTATTATGTATGTGTTTTTTTAGTTTTATTAAACATAGGTTTTTCATCAAAAATCAAGCTCTCTGTTTTGCACATGTGAAAAAATAGAAAATTATCAATATAATTTTTTTTAATTTTTTTTTGTCCACGGTATTGATGTCCTTGATCCATTAAAAAAATAAAATTGAATTTTGATACATAAAAAAAAAGTTATGTTGTATACAGTTCGCCTATGTCTAAATTGCAATTGGTTTGACTCCGAAACTCTATTAAGGAAAAAAAATTCAATAAAAAACTATGAGACAAAATCAAAGTGCTAGATATCATAGTTAAAAATCTAAATTCGAAAAAAATACAATTTTATCCTTCATACAGAAAAAGTTATGTTATATACGGTGACCGACACTTTTTTAAAATGTTGTTTTCTGAAAAAAAACTAGTTTTTGTGGCAGATGGAAAAAGAAGTGCAATCTTATTCCAAAATTTTTGAAAAAAATATTTTTAGAATCTACAGATAAAATGTGATGAGACTCTAGTTTACACCATCTTCAATTCCTCATCGTTTAGCCACTATAGATGCCTGAATGTGAAGATTTAGTTAAAAATAATAATTTCAATGTTCAGTTTGACCAAAAATTGTAAACTACTATTGTGGGATCACCCTTATTTCGGAGTGAAAATAAACTATACATATGAGAAAATGAACTGAAAGAATGTGTCCTCATTTATTCCTGTTTAAATATATACTTAGATTACATACTTGAGATACACCTTCTTTTTTTTATTTTATTATTTGATTTAAATATTAATTTAATGTTATTTATGTTTTAAAACAATGAAAATGTTGAATAATTAGAACCATGTTTGGTTAAAAAAAGATTGCAGTTCATGTGTTTGTGAAAGATCATTTTTATTTTGAATGGAACCATGCATGCTTGACAAATGAATGTGCATGACATGTGTTTGGAAAGTTACCTTCTGGGATGGGTGCCGAATATGGGTTAGTAGAGAGCGTAGTTTTGATTTTCGAAAACTACTTTTATTTGTCGTGCATGAAATTTTACTTGGCCAAGTGACTTAAGGACCATTGAAACAGATGGAATGAATTTAACTCTCTACCATATCCTAGTATCAAACTTGCTTGTTTTTTAAATGAATTAGAAAAATGAAAATTCTGATGGATTTACTAGTTATACTTGGCACACACCAGATTCCACCTTGCTTATCGACTACATTTTAATAAGAGATTCATACAGGGTCGGGTATTCTTTGAATGACTTAAGGAATTCTGAGGAAGTGTAAGCTTCAAGGTTGGGTGGAAAAAGTGTTTGATTCTTGTTCTCATCTTCATGTTTGAAGATATGCTATTGGATTGAAGATCAAAGGATGATTTCTTCATATATGTATTATTGCATTCTTTAATTATTTTTTGTAGAACTTAAGGCGACAGAATGCCTAAGTCTTGTATGATTATTATAGATCTTAAGGCGACTGAATGCCTAAGTCTCAAAATTGTAAACTTTAGTTACAAACAATTTTGTATTATTAATGTTGTGTAAGATGACACATGTATGAATTTAATTGGAAAATTTTTGAATCTATTTGTAGACTTTAATTCACTATTTTGCAATCTTTTGGATATTATTATGAATGATAATGAATGGAGTTTCGACTTTCTTTTGAATATAAATGAATTTATTTAAGGAATTATTGTTGGTTGAATTAAAGAGTTTCACTCTTTACATTCGGTATCAGAGCCCTAGATTTGAGCACTAGGGTTCTTTGTCCATTACGCTAAAGAAAAATTCCTTGATGTAGGAATTGTTGATACATAATGGGTACAAGAGGAAAAGGAGCTGCTACAAGTAATGAGAATGGCAAGTTGGACCAGATTCTCAGTCTTTTGAATCAACAAGGTTCCAGAATGGATAATCTAGAGTAGGAGGTTCAAGGAGTGAGAGAAGGACAAAACCCTCAGAGTGAAATTCCCCAAAATTAGGAGCAACCCAATAATGAGAATCCAAGGGTTGAAGAACGACCAAATCTTTAAGCTAGGATTGAAGGGGAGTTGGTGAAAGACTTGAAAAGGGTAGCACCACCCAAGTTTGATGGTAAGGCCATAGGCGATGGAGCTGAAGCCTAGGTAATTGAAATGGAAAAGTACTTTGAACTCAAGAATATGTCCAATGAGACCAAGGCAGTTTGGGTTGCATATAAGCTTAATGGAGAAGCTACTACTTGGTGGGATAATGAGAAGACTGAGAAGAAGTTACTACTAGGTGGGACTACTTGGGAAGCATTCTTGCAACTTTTTAGGAAGAGATGGCCTCCACAACTGTTCTTCAACAGGAAGATGACAAAGTTTCAAAATCTAACATAGGGTGGTTTGACAGTTACTTAGTACTGGGAGAGATTCACTAATCTCCTGAAGTACATACCATAGTATTACATGGATGAGTGGTTTTGTATTCAGAAATTCATTGTAGGATTGAGGCCATAGATTGGAGTTGATGTGGATATTCATAATCCATTGAATATGGACGAGGTCTTTGAGAAGGCTATAAAATAGGAACAAAAGTTGCAACAGGTAGCAAACTACATAAAGAGTATGAATTCTAAACCTGGATTTGGAAACAGGAAGTTCCAAAATAATAACAACAATAACCAGAGGGGTAACAACAATTAGAAGATAAGGAACTTGAAGAGAGGAATAAACTCTTAAGATAAAAGACAAGGAGACTATGGTGGAAATAAGAAAGTGAATAATAATAACACAAACTTCTCTAATACCAGGAACAGGACAGGTGGTCACCCAGGGCCACGAGGTGGATGTTATAATTATGGAGGAGATCACTATGCCTCTAATTGCACTCAATGTATAGGGGGTCAAGAAGGAGGAAATGATCGGCGAGCACTGCAACACCAGATTCATGAAGCAGTTGACAACCGTCAAGCAAAATTTTAGGCTTCACCTATTCAGATGACAGGTAAGCTTTTTAGTCAATCAATTTCCATTTTGATAGATATAGGAGCTATTAAATGCTTTATTGATCCTAAAGTTGTTGCTAAGTTACCTATTAGACCTGGCTATATGTCACATGCATGGATGGTTTAGTATGGAAATTGAGCAGAGAAGAGGGTAGATTCATGTCTATCATGCAACGATTTAGAGCTACCTAATTTCCAAATCCAAGTTAGCCTAAATGTACCACCATTGGGTTCATATGATGTGATCCTAGGTATCAATTGGTTAATTGAGCACAAAGCCATAGTGAACTGTGAGGATAAGATTGTGAGTTATCTTGATGATTTTGGACATCCAGTTGAGATTTTTGGATCTTGAGAGCCTCTAGAGTTGAGACATATCTTAGCCATGTAACTAAAGAAAGAAAATCAGAAAGGATATTCCATATGTTCTATATTGGTGAGTTACTTGGATAATGTCCAATAAAGTCTAGAGGACTATCCAGTTCTCACAGATTTCTTGGATATATTTCCTAAAGAACTTAATGAGTTATCCCTGAAGAGAGAATTTGATTTCTCTATTGAACTTTTACCTCGAACTAAGTCTCAATCCAAGGCTCCGTATAGAATTAATACTATAGATTTATATGAGATGAAGGTTCGATTGTAGGAGTTACTGAAGCAGGGATTTATTAGACCAAGTGTATCTCCCTAGGGTGCACCAGTAATCTTCGTTAAGAAGAAGGATGGGACCTTAAGACTGTGTACTGATTATAGGATGTTGACCAAGGTTACCATTAAGAACAAGTATCCTTTACCAAGGATAGATGAGTTATTTTATCAGATGAAAGGGGCCACAATGTTTTCTAAGATTGATCTTAGATTAGGTTACCACCAACTAAGGATTAAGGATGAGGACATTCCAAAGATAGCCTTTTGAACTTGGTATGGACATTACGAGTTCAAAGTGGTACCTTTTGGTCTAACGAATGCCCAGTGGCATTCATGAATCTTATGAACAACATATTTAGAGATTGTTTAGATGATTTCATGCTTATATTCATTGATGATATTTTGATTTACTCTCAGACAAAGGAGGATCATGAGAAGCACTTGAGAATAGTCTTGTAAGGACTAAGAGATTGAAACCTTTTTGGTAAGTTTTCAAAGTGTAATTTCCTTCAAAAGAAGGTTCACTACTTGGGACACGTCATATCTGTTGAGGGAATCTCAATTGATCCTATGAAGATAGAGGCAATTGTTGATTGGCCAACACCGTAGAGTGTTACTGAAGTTTGTAGTTTCATGGGACTTGCAAGATACTATAGGAAATATGTGGAAGGATTTTTGAGGATAGAAGTACCTATTACTTCTTTTCAAAAGAAGCAAAGGAAATTTGAGTGGACTAAGAAGTGTAAGGAGGCATTTCAATTTCTAAAACAAAAGTTGACATCGGCACCAGTTTTAACTATACCAGATCCTCATAGACATTTCATAGTGATTACAAGTGCTTCAGGTGAAGGTGTAGGAGTTTTATTGATGCAGGAAGGGAATGTGGTTGCATATGAGTCTAGAAAATTGAAACAATATGAACTAAATTATGTGCCACATGATCTTGAGCTTCCAGCTATTGTTCATGCATTACAGATGTGGAGACATTATCTCTTAGAGAAACCATTTGAATGAAAGACAAACTATTTAGGACTTAAGTACATCTTTACACAACCAAACCTCAATGTGAAACAAAGAAGGTGGCTTGAGTTTCTAAGTGAGTATGATCTTGGTATTGAGTATATCAAGAGAAAGGAAAACAAAGTTGCAGATGCTCTTAGCAGGACAAGACATCTCTCTGCTATGCTGACAAGGTCAAATTTGAGACAACAATTGTTTCAGTATATTCTAGCAGATTAGCATTATGATTGGGTCAAGCAAGCCTTAGAGGTAGATCCTTCAGATCATAGATTTGATGGATATGTGATGGAGAATGATGGTATTTTGAGATATCAGGGAAGGATGTATATCCCCGAGGGTGGAGACTTGAAGAGGTTGATTTTTGAGGAAGTACATGATGCACCTTACTCAAGGCATCTAGGAGTTACGAAGATGGTAGCACAGTTGAAGACTCTGTATTTTTGGCCTAAGCTCAAGAAAGATGTTATGGAGTATGTGGCTAGATGTTTGGAGTGCTAGCGGGTCAAAGCCGAGAATGTGCATCTAGCAGGACTTTTGTATCCCCACGATACACCTGAGTATAAGTGGCAAGTAATCAGTATGGATTTTATCCCAGGAATAGCCATGATACCATCTTAGTAGTCGTTGATAAGCTAACAAAGGTTTCACATTTCATACCTAGGAATCCGAAGGATGGATCATTGACACTTGCGAAGAAATTTGTGCAAGAGATATTTCGATTGTATGGTGTAATAGAAACCATTATTTTTGATAGGGATACCAAGATGACATCTAGGTTTGGGACTACACTAAATGCATATTTAGGACCTAAATTGAATTTTAGTTCTACATATCACCCACAAACTGATGGCCAAACAGAAAGGGTCAATCAAGTTGTTGAGAATTTATTGAGGATGTACTGCATGGATCAACAGTACAAGTGGGAGGAATATTTTCCATTGGTTGAGTTTGCCTACAAAAACTCATTCCATGCATATTTGGGTATGACACCTTTTGAGGCACTTTATGAATGAAAATGTTGCACACCCATTTGTTGGGATAAGATGGAAGATAGGATCATCATTGGTCCAGATATGCTCAAGGAAATGGATGAGAAAATTAATTTGATCAAGGGTAGGTTGAAGGAAGCAGTCGATAAACATAAGAGCTATGTTGATAGGAATAGGACTTTTAGATAGTTTTTTGCGGGAGATAAAGTCTTTTTGAAGCCTCATAAGAGCTCTATCTCATCTGGGAAATCATCAAAGTTGGCTTTGAGATTTGTCAGACCCTTTGATGTACTGGAAGTTATTAATGCAGTTTCTTATAGACTAGCGTTACCACCTGCTCTAGCCCGACTCCATAATTTATTCCATGTTTCTTTATTGAAACCATACCATCATGATGCATCTCATATACTTGATTGGCATTCATTATAGGTATAGGACCCGGGGGTGGTGCTAGTGGAGCCCATCTGAATCCTAGATAGGCATAGCATTAAGCTACATAATAGGGATAGTACTCAGTACAAGGTCTAGTGGGACTAGTATACTAAGGATAGTGCTACATGGGAGGATTATGAGATGATTGACCATCATTTTCCTCATTTTATTTCTTTGATTTGTATTTTCTATATGTGGAGATATTTGATACTCTAGTTTTTTATTCACATGTTGTGAACTTTGATAGTGTGGATGCTACTATGATTCACTAATTGAAATACTATGTTTTAGTGATTCAGATAGTATGTTTTATTGATTGAGATATTATGCTTATTGAATGATTAATAAGACATCAAGACGATGTCTCTTCCAAGAGGGGAAGGATGTCAAATCTTGATCCACCATTTGCATGAGATAAAACATAGATAGAAAATTTGAATTGGGGGAGGAGCAAAATCCACTTTTTTTGAGAGAGTTAAAAAGGTGAGCTTTTATTTTTATGAGTTTTTCCATTCTACACACTGAGAAAGTGTGACCAGAGCAGAGGACTCTTTAGTTTTTTTTGGATTGAGTGATTGCTGATTGGAAACATTAGACTATTAGCTATCATGCGCTAGAAGGATTTTTCATGAGCTTAAATCTTCTTCAAGAGATATTCCCTTCTCAAAGCGCGACCAAGAGGGAGATAGAGTTAGTTTCTATTTCATTTTGCTTACTTCTCATACACTCCATGCACAACCAAGAGACAGTCTGGTATTTTTTTTTCAATTTCGAGGTTGCTAACACCCCACACCCGACTAGTGGGTCTTGAGTTTTATGAGAGTGGAGTGATTTTTCATTGGGAAAATAGATAATCTGTTAATTGTAATGTGTGGCCAGTAGAAGTTTGTTTTTTGTAATCACAAAATAAAAATAGAGAATTGAGAAGGGGCGGCCAGGGGAGAGTCAAGTACAGACAAAGAGTATTTGTTTAAAGATTGGATTTCTCCTTACCTTATGTGCAGTAGAAGAATAGGGAATAGTTTTTTTTGACTATTTTTGAATCCTCATACGTGTGGCCAAAGGAAGAAAATGGATAGGTGCAGCCAGAAGACAGAGGCAATTCATAATGAAAGAAAATAAAAGAACATAAAATTGATAGAGGAAGCAAAACAAACCAGATTCAGGAAAAACAAGTAGATTCAAATGATAATTGTTTATTTCTAAAATTCACAATCTAATTTAATATTTGAGTTTAAATTCTTTCTTTCATTCTGGTATATTGTCTACTTAAAATTATCATTTTTTCTTTTAAATTTAGAAGAAATTTCATAACCAAATTGTGATTTCATCAGAAAACCATTGAACAACTTGAACATAAAATTTTAAAAAGATAGTAGATTTATTTATTTTAGGAGAATCCAATTTGTAAATTGAAAAGATGCAAACAAAAAACAATATGTTTTGTAGATTGATTTGGATTTAGAAAAGCATCAGAAAAATCTAAACTATGTTAAATTGTGTCAATCCAAAATTTGGAAATTATAAGAAAAGAAACAAAAAAGATAGTGATTTTGATAAAAATACTTTTTGCATATTAAAAATGTTTGAAAAATAAGAGTTAAAATCAGTAATTTTCTAGAATGAAACAAAAATTACTATGAAACAAAAGTAAAAATGAGTTGTTAAACATGTTTTTGAAAAAATATTATTATCTTTATTGAAATGTGAAAATCAATAAAGAAATTAAGTAAATTAAAAATATAAATTACTTGGAAACGAAACGAATTGGAATAGGATTATTTCCAAGTCAAAATAAACTATATGAGTAAATGAAATAAAAGAATGTGTGCTCATTTATTCCTGTTTAAATATGTACTTAGATTACATACTTGAGATACACCTTCTTTTTGTTATTTTATTATTTGATTTAAGTATTAATTTAATGTTGCATTAGAACCATGTTTGCTTGAAACAAGATTGTAGTTCATGTGTTTGTGAAAGATCATTTTTATTTTGAATGGAACCATGCATGCTTGACAAATGAATGTGCATGACATGTGTTTGGAAAGTTACCTTCCGGGACGGGTGCTGAATATGGGTTATTAGAGAGCATAGTTTTTCTTTTCCAAAACTACTTTTATTTGTCGTGCATGAAATTTTACTTGGCCAAGTAACTTAAGGACAATTGAAATAGATGGAATGAATTTAAATCTCTACCATATCCTAGTATCGAACTTCCTTATTTCTTAAATGAATTAGAAAAATGAAAATGCTTGTGGACTTACTAGTTATACTAGGCACGCACAAAACTCCATCTTGCTTGACAACTACTTTTTGCTAAGCGATTCATGTAGGGTTGGGTACTCTTTGAATGACTAAGGAATTATGGGGAAGCGTAAGCTTCGAGGTTGGGGGGAAAAAGCACCTGATTCTTGTTCTCATCTTCATGTTTGAAGATATGCCATTGGATTGAAGATCAAAGGATGATTTCTTCATATATGTATTATTGTATTCTTTAATTAAGTTTTGTAGAACTTAAGGTGACAAAATGCCTAAATCTTATATGATTAGTATAGAGCTTAAGGCGACTAAATGCCTAAGTCTCGAATTGTAAAATTTATTTACAAATACTTTTGTATTATTAATGTCATGTAAGATGACACGTGTATGAATTTAATTGGAAATATTTTGAATCTATTTTTAGAGTTTAAGTCATTATTGTTCAATCTTTTGGATGTTATTATGAATGATAATGAATGGAGTTTCGACTTTCTTTTGAATATAAATGAATTTATTTTAGGAAAAGTCATTGTTTGAATTAAAGAGTTTCACTCTTTACAAGTTACTTGAGATAGTTTTGAATGTAAGACCCCTACACTACATAAAATACTAACAAAATGACAAATCCTTTTGGATTTACAAGCAACACACAATTAATCAACCTCCTGCACAAATTTTTGGTTGTATGGCATTTTTTCTTATATTAAAATATTTTTGAAATAAATTTTATTTCAAGGCATCTAAATATTTATATTAAACCTTCAAAGAAACATAAATATTCATTCCTATATATTTTTAGTTTAATATAAGGGTTATGTCAATTGTAATTTGAAAAGAAAACAAAGTATATGTATGTAAATACCTATTTTGAGTTTGACAATTATTTAATTATTAAGTTCAGTTATAATAAGAAAAATGATGCATTGTAATGATGTGATTCTATGTAAAAATATAATTTAGAAGTTTTAAAAATTAAATTTCTATTATAATTTATATAAATATTATTAAGTTAACTATAGTTATTTAATATAACATATAAGTTAACTTTTATATAAATTACATAAGTATATTTAAATATAAATTTATAATTATTTGATTATCTTTTAAAGTTAACTATGGTCATATGGGTTTATATCTTGTAATATTGGCATTAGAAAAAAAAATGAATTACACTTCTTGAATGTCTACTTCAATAAAGGACCCTTAACCAAAAGTCTTGTAGGGTGACATAATTTCATACTAGTACTATGTAACACTCAAGCTATTACATATATACCTATGGGTTTAAAAGATAATTCTTTACATTTCTTTCAAAACTGAATATTGTTCATGCAACTTCCTCAGTTTTAGTTTATTCTCCTAATGCCAAGTCTAAAATTCAAACCATAAATGCAAAATACTAATCCATCCCTTTTGAATTGGTTTTTCCCTATAGCCCACTTTGAGCAATATTATTCCCTACTCATTCTTTACCCCTTTTAATTTATTCTACCCCATTGCTAAGATAAAAATACAAACCAAGGACTACTATATAATAGCTTTAAGGTCAACTAGATGCTAGCTTGAAGTTGAAAACTAAGACCAATCACAAGATATTTAATTTATCCTTTAAACCCCTTCTTTCACTTGGTATTATCAATGCTTCTGTTATAGTCCCAATATATCCATTGAATTCTCTACTTTGAGAAAACCATTATGTGCATTGTACAAAAATTTGTGTTAAAAAACTATAATGGTGGAATGTGGAGAATAAAGTCTCACCCAATGTGACTCTTGTCACATTGATGTTAGGGTGAATAATTTATCTATTCACCGTACTTAAGTGTACTTAGGTTGATGAGTTTAGAAGACATCTTGTCTAACCAAATGTGCAAAATTTTAGACCTCTAGACATTAAAAAGTTATTTGGTAAACCTTATGTGCCATCTTTTTGAGGTTAGAATACTTTCCATCTCATATCAAATGTCACTCAACACTTGGCATCAAGGTTGATGACTTGGTCAAATAGGTTGTTAGTTTGCACATTCCTAGTGATCCTAAGGTTGACACCTATAGGACACTTGTCTACTCATTTGCACCACTTCATGGGGAACTTTCCAATCTACATCATAGGTGGATTACCTCTTCCTTTCCTATATATGCAAAGCTTTGTACTCATTGTAATTACAATCATCTAAATACAATATTAGACATTTTTCATCATGCTTGTTTCTCATCTCCATAATTTCCTATTTCTTATATGGTATTAGAGCATAGGGCAGGATTGTTTCAAGCCTTTAGGTGAACAATTTTAATTTTGTTTGTTTCATTCGCCACTATGATGTGTTATGATAATGATTCTTTCAATGAAGCAGTGAAAGAATCTTCTTTTTGGGAGGTCTGATGAATCTTCTATCTTGATCTCTCATGTGAGGGATTATTTCATTAGATCATATTTTCTGAGATTCTAGCACTCCTAATCACAATAATATCTATATTTTCAACTCCACGGAGTTTGATTGCATTTGTGTATTCATGGTTGAGTAGTGTTCACATGTTCACTCATGTAGTATTTTGTATCTCTTATCTTGATCTACATTTTTTAGAGATTCGTTGATTCTAGCAAACATCAATTTATCTTCAACAGAGTTTACAACTTCTAGATGCTTCAAGAGTTATTCATCATTATGTTCCTATCATCAAGGGATATCCTTTTAGGTCTTAAATCCTTCTCTTTGTCTTTTTTGGAGAGGAGTTTTACTACCACTGGGTTTTATCTTTATTCTCCATTTGTTAGAGAATGCATTATACATGGGTACCTAACTTAGCCTCATTGCTAGGACCCATTTCTACCTATTTACACTTTTGTGATCTCCCTAAGTATCACTTAAAGGGGGTGTTCAAGTGAATAATTTATCCATTCACTAAAGTGTACATAGGTTGATGAGCTTCGACAACATCTTTTCTAACTGAATGTGTAACCCTTTAGATGTCTAGAGGTTACCAAGTTATTTGGTAAACCTCATGTGCTACTTTTTTGAGGTTGGAAGACTTTCCATCTTACCTCAAAGGTCACTCAACATCAAGGTTGATGACTTGATCAAATAGATTTTTGGTTTGCACATTCCTAGTGATCCTAATGTTGACACCTATAGGACACTTTTCTACTCATTTGTGTCACTTTATGGGGCACATGTTAATCCACATCATTGGTAGATTGCCTCTTCCTTGTCTATTTATGAAAGGATTTCTACTCATTGCAATTTAGGTTATCTAAATACAATATTGGACATTCTTCATTGTGTTTGTTTCTCATCTCCATAATTTCCTATTTCTTATAATGGAGAATGATTACTTCCCTAGTCGTAAATATATTTATAAACTAGAATTTTAATCTAACAAAAGAACTTGATATTCAATTTCCTATAATCAATCTCATTAATCTATTTTTAGTAAATAGATCGAGTTCTCTAAGTAGTGGGAGTCTATGAGCCATGTTAAAGACATGAGTGTACTATTTGGTTTGAAATGAGCTGAGCACAATACCACCTCAAATAAATTATGACTTCCCATAGCCAAAATATGTTAGTGTAAATGATACATCTATCATTAACTACATTCATGTGTATGGAGTTCTCTTGATTATAGAATCCTCATTCATTTTGATTTCCACATTTGCTAAACAATATTTGTCACAATTTTCTCTTCTATAGATTTTGCTACGTGTATAAGCTAATAAATTTTTTATTAGTGGCTAAAATGTTGATAAAGAAAATTACTAATTTTCTAACTTAATTAAAATTTCTTCTAGACTATATTGGTTATAATAATAAATTCTCTCTGAATGAATTATGTTATATCAAATATTTTCTAGGTTTGAAGTCCAAAGAGAATGGCTTGGGCTTTCGTGCCTCATTCTTAATTTGTATCGCATTTTGTGTTCTACTACCCTTGTAATTTTTTTATCATTATCTCTAATTTATATCCTACTCATATGAACCAAGGGTTACCTCTAGGATCCCCATCATGTTGAACTTGTACTAGCCTTACGAATGGGAGGATCCATTTGATCCCTAATCATGGGTTTAGCAATGCATTAACCTTAGCCACCCCACGAATCAACAAATTTATAATTATAAAAATCTTATATTTTTTATATTAAATTGATATTTTAGTATTTTTAGATTGATATATTTAAGACATATTATTTTAATGAAAACAAATTATATCTATGTTATTTCTCAATTTTTTTGTCAATTTGGAGAGAATGGATTAATACATTTACATATTGAAAAATGGAACGATCATGTGTAGATTTAAATCCCTTTTATATGCTTCTACCCATCTATTTACACACACTTCTATGCACCTATCTCCCACCTTATCCTCATAGGAACATATTTATACATATTCATTGAAATTATGCATTTTTTTTTTTTGATTACACATATCCCAATCCATTACATTACCCAGTTAGCTTGATTATTCTCATGTTTTGAGTCATTCATGTGGATACAAGATCAACCTTACAACAATATATTTGACCCTTGTTTTCTCAAAATTCAAATTCAAGTTTTGGTTGCTACCATCTATTCTTTTCTTGTCTTGAACCAACTAAACATGTGTTTGCATGACACATTGCTAACAATGTTATGTAATTGCATTTTAGAGAATATAATTATACTCGTATTTTATTATTTGATAGTCATCTACATATTATTCATGTTTAATGAGAAAATCATGTTAAGAAGAATTCTATTAATGCACTGAAACAAAACTATGTACAAATTGTTTCTAGAAACAATTGCACAACTCAAAATTGATATCTTTGACTTTATACCAAAGTTATAGAGATTGATCTAAGAGAATGGGTCCCTTAAAGTTAACTTCAACTTTGCACATGGGAAGTAGGTGATCTTTCAAATCTCTATGTGACATGAAATTATATTGATTTGAAGAATAAGTCCATGCCAACGGCTGGGTGCAATGTATTCGCCATTGAAGTTCTAAAGTAAAGACAAGTACAGTTAAATATTTCTACAATATGTAGAATGGGAAGGAATAATAATCATGTACAATCAAGCGAATGACTGAATGAAATGACAAAGAGCAAGGAATTATTGAAAGCAACTGGCTCTATTTGTGTGGCGTATAATTCGTGACTATAGGTTAGCAGAGAAAAACGAATATGGTTTTAGTGGCTTTCCGTATGCCGAGTCCAAAGTAACCCCGTCAACATTATGAGCGAGCCGCCCGTTTGGCCACTTGTGTCTGAGAAAACAACCTTCTTGCATAGCTGTGGCCAACATCTTTTGTCTTCAGTAGTACCATTATAGCTCCGATGCGAACCAGAGACATCAATGGCCTGTACTTGTAAGCATATTGTCACTTTGTGGATGATATATCGAGCGTAGACATGGACCATAAGCATAAACAACACCACAACAAAGAACGTGGTTATTTTCATACCCATTAAACTCTTCAGTAACTGTCAAAATATAAGAAATGATTATATTATTCATTGAATTTTTAAGTCTTTTAAAAATAATGTATTGAATTATCAATCTATAATGCAAGTAATTATTTTATTAGTAATAAATTACAAGTCATTAAGATAATTTTAATATAATACTTAAATCTTAAAATTTGAATATTTCTGATAAGATTTACATTTCATACAATAAAATATGTTGATCAAGATAAACTATTGGAAATAAGTCATATCTAGACCAACGATTGGCTTGCCAAAGAGGGGCCAGTAGCTCAGTTGGTAGAGCACTCCAAAAGAAAATGGAAAGTCCTAGGTTCAAGTTCTACTTGGTCCATATGAGTTGTATTTCAACAAGTGGTATCAAAGCTAGCCTAGGAGCCTCCAACATCAATAGTGTGGCTTAAGGGGGGTTGTTTGAAATAAGCCACACTTGGACCAATGATGTGTTGGTCAAAGAGGGGCTAGTAGCTTAGTTCATAAAGAACTTCAATAGCAAATGGAAGGTGTCAAGTTTGAGTCCTAGCTGGTCCATATGAGCTACAACTCAACACAAACAAATACATATTCTTTATAAGATTTTCTTAAAAATATATGTATATTGATCTAGGTGGAACTTGATCAAGCTACTTCATAACCCCCTAAAGGGTTCTGAGTTCCCAGATTAACATCTCCTTGAACTCTCAAGCCACATATATCTTTAATCATTGAACAATAATCCATACTAAACTATATCTATAGTGCTCTATCAAGTTGTCTCATTGCCTTTGAAAGGATATAATTTACAAGATCCAAATGCTTCCAAACTATCTAGATAAAAATCTATATTTATTTTACAAACAATTCTATTATTTTAAGAAAGGAGTTCATGATATGTATTTCTCAACATTGTCATCATAATTTTTTTAATGAAAATATATAATTCTCATGAAAAGAACCATCTCTAAGTGAGAAGGTAGCTTGAGATGATTATAATCCTCCAACCTCTTACACCTCTAGCGTTCAATTATGAAGGATCAAAATAAAATTCCATTGCTAATATCTTCAAAATAGTATATTTTTACCAAAAAAATATTATCTAGTCGATCATTATCCTTAACACGAAACAAATCAATTTCATTTGATTTATCTTTGATTACATCATTGGATCAAATTTTATTTCTCCTTTGTTGGTATTTGATCTTTTATCATTATTTTATGAATATAATACACTTTCATTTTGGCAATCAATTTCTATATCTTCTATATGTGTTATGTTTATAAATAGAAAAATCATATTTTCTAAATTTTGGCAAGTTATTTCACTAAGAGTAAAAATAACATTTTTCTATTTATAGTGAAAATTATTTTTTAAAATTGCTTTAAATCATCATCATCATCTTTTGGATCCTTGATTTCTACTATTTGTGTAATAGGAGACCTCAATATTTTTTATGTTTTTGGACAAAAAGATTTTATCTTCAATTTTAAATTCAAATAGTTAAAAGTTTAATAGATTTTTTTTTTCCATGAGACACTTTTTTCTCTTAATACTTTATTTAAATTATCTCAAATTTCTATTGATTTTTTTTTCTAAATCATATTGTATTTTACTATTGGAAATAGTAAGACCAATAGTAGCTTTAACTGTATGACTTCTTTTATGTCAATCCAATAACTTATTTGCATTTGTAGGTGGTGCCTCATTCCTATTCATTGTTTCCATAAGTTCTTACTCATTACGTGCATTTGGAAATTTTTTAATGGATCTCAAATTTAAAAGAAACACATTTAAAAATATTATAGGAATTTAATGAATATCTTGTCACTCTAGAACTCAAATTTAATCATTAAATAATTTCATAAAAGAATTTGTGAAAACATAAGAAAATTTATAATGCTTCTCATAATGTTGTGCTCTTGTTAGTTATTTAGAATATTCAAATTGTAATTGCTACCTCAGATCTACCAAATCACATACTTTGTTCATGGTTCTACCTGCAAATTATTTATTTATTATATTGAGCCCTCTTAGGATTTTGACATCAAATGAATAAATATATTTTTTTCGATGTAATTCTAACATTTGATGATGTAAAACTTCTTACAGGAATGATAAAACAGTTATGTTCATATATTTGCAATAGACAAATTTCACTCACCACACCACACCACACCACCTTTCAAATTAGTTAGAAAGAAAGAAAGAAGGTGCTTAAATATTGATTGAATACAATAAAATGTTAGGTGCTTTAATCCAATGCATTCTCAGTCACAACTCACCAGACAGATGGAGGAAGACAATGTTGTATTTTTCTTTCAAGTCATTAGATAAATATTAGGTATTCATCAATGGTATTTTATAGACATTGTTAACCATAATTTTCAACACATAAAATAGATGTTCAAACAAACCGTGAATAAGTACGAGAGTAGTGCCTTACGGCGAAAGTGACAGGTTGTTATGCCAGTGGATAGAGTTAGAACGACGGGATACTGACACGTCGAAATCCCAAAGCGTGGTTTGTGCCGGATAAAGGGGGCCCTTCTACGCTACTAATAGGATTGTGCAGGATAAGGGCGACCAGTTTAGGGCCAGTGGTGGACGTTCTTCGTTTGAAAATTTAGGCTTTCATGTTGGTTTTCATGGGCAGCGCCATTTTGTTCAGAGGAAATCTGGGCGTGTTCAGATGATGAAGTTAAAGGCGCGTATTGCAGTAGACGAGATCCTCAAAGATTATCCAGACTGTAATTTTTCATTCCGTAGCCGTTCATCATATGGGAGTGAGAACAAAGTCTCAGGTTAGATCTACGATTCTCAAGGCTAGGCACTTCTATTTTCATATTCAATTGCCAATGTCGGTATTTTACTAGCGCGAGCCATGAAACTGTGCTCTTATTCCACAGATCTATTTCTGGTGTCTCTCACATGAATTGTGGGCAACCTTCAGATGCCTCGTCTTCGCCGTTCAGTGAAGATAATGGAGTGCTTCAGCTTAAAGTCCGTATGACAAAATCCCAGCTTAATGAAATGATAGTCGAGAGTGAAGACAGTATTACAAGTTGAGAGCATTCTTTGTTGGAAAAAAAAAGATGGTAACCTGCTTTACCTGCTGCAATGAAAGAAAGGTTTAGAAGAATGTGTTTTGGTTCCCTGTTTTCCTCGGGATTGTCCAGACGAGTTTGCAATCGTAGAGAGAGTCTTTGGAACCGGCCATATCGTTAAACTGATTAAGTTACATATAACTATTCCTCATTTGATTACCCGAATTATATCCATCAGTTGCCACATCACAACCAAGAGAAGATATATTGTGTGAGGTGCTAGATCAGTTGGGAAGTATAGAGTTATCAAACTAATTTGATTTAACACTGGCTGCTTCCAAACACTCTCTGCACGATTGCGAACTTGTCTGGCTCGTCTGGAGGAAAATTAGGATGCACAACACTTTCTTCTCAACATTTCTTGCATTGCAGTAGGCCGGGCGGATACTATTTTTTTCTTTACCAACAAAAAAGGCTCACAACGCGTGAGACAGTAGAAAGAACCCTGGATTCACACCTCACCTAAGCGAAATCCCAGCAAATGGAAGGAGAAAGGTAAAGAGAGACCGAAAAGCCCTGGAATCTTCTGATGCCTTTTTAGTGGTTTATATATCACTTATTTGGCTTCCAGGCTTAATGCTATAAAATATTATTTGAATGAGTTAATATTAAGGGTTCTCAACACGGCGAAACTTGGTGGAATTTAGGGGTCTTTTAACAACGTACGTCGTGTCAAACTCCAACCTTTAACGTTGGAAGATCATATTTTATTATGTTTATTGAAAGGACTCATCATTTTTTGTTGTTAAATGAATGTAAACATGGGCTGGCGAACAGAGCCCCCGCCTGAATACTGAGACAGTGCATAGCTAGTATTTCAAGAAGATTTCTGTAAGTCAAAAGTTTCTAACATTGGAATTCAATGTTTGGGAATGTAAATTAAACAGTCGCCTAATTTTGCTGAAATAAGCCATTCTGGGCAAAGCTGTAGTCATGTATTGGTAAATAAAATCTTGTAGAGTTCCTATCTGTGCCATATTTTCCACTTTTAATACCTAAGAGATGTGCTAAAGACACAGGTGAAGATCTTGAATTTATCGGGACGCCATTTATTCTTGATGAATATACATTATTGGTTGCAAGTTCAAGGCTAAAACTACTCTGTATGTTTTATTTCAAAAGAATGTTGGAAATAATTCCAACATCAGGTTTTACCACGTTACTTCGGTGTACATTTTGTCCCCAGCGGTTGCACGGTTTACCACCATACCGCAACTGTCCTTTTCGTTGCTTGCGGTATTACCGCTATACCGCGGTCTGTCTGCTTGCTCCCCACGGTTGCATGGTGCTCTAGTCTTACCGCCTTACCATAGCTTCCTCGGCAGCTCCTCGCGATTGCGCGGTGTTACCGCGTTACCTCGGGCTCATCCTCTAGCACTCGCGGTAGCACGGTGACTATCGCCATACCACAAGCAACGTCTCCTCCTCTGCAGTAGCACGGTTACCGTGGCCACCGCAGTCTAATCTTTAACTGCCGCGGTACTGCGGTGGGTCTCTTTCATGTGTGTATTCGGTTACTGCCATCACTACGGTCTCTTTGAAAACCATTGCGGTAGCGCGGTGGTTGACTTCCGTGGACTTTTCTTGGCAGCAGTTTGTGGGCTCCTCGTTGGCATGAAAGGACAGTTATTTATATGCGATTGGACATAGTTTTAATGTGTTATGGGCACGTCATCTTGGCCTTTCTTAATGGCCTTTATTATTGTATTTAATGTTGGTCTTTTCGGGCTGCTATGCATTTTTCTGTATATGCATATATTTGTAATTTTTGATACAGAGAGAGAGAGAGAGAGATAGACAAAGGGTGAGAAAGAATGCAGCTATGAAAAAGGCTCTCAAGAGCAAACAAAAATACATTGTATCAGAAGTTAAAAATTTTCTCAAAAGAAGCAGGATTATACAAGAGAAGAGCCGAAGCTCTGTACGGTTGGGAAAATATGATTTTGAAAATCAATATAATATCAATTGTCTAGGTTTCACAAATTTAGTGTTTAAATATGAATGATGTTGTGTTTGTTCTTGTATGCCTCCTATATTCCTACAAAGTGGTATCAGAGCCTTGTTGGTCAGGTTGACTGGGAGTAGAAATTTTTGGTGAATTTGTGTGAAGTAATCACTGTCTAGTCAGGAGAAAAGCCATAGACTGTCTAGGACTTGTTTGTTTGCAAAATATGAGAAGTTTGTCTGGGTTTAGAAATTTGTGAGGAAAGTTGATAAGAAAATAAGTTTTTATTTTAAAAAACGGTCTTTGCTTTAGAAAACCTTAAGTGCTCCGTCAATAGGAAAATTGATTATGTCATATGTAGTTGTCAAGTGAGTAAGAATTTCATTCCTTGAAAGGAAGATATCATAATGTGTTGAAAGTTTGTAGAAGTTTATGTTAGGTTAGTTGATAGAGAGATTTAAGGAGTGTTTGAAGCTTTGGAAGAACTTTCTAAGTTTGTTGCTGAGAGAAGTAAACAGGAGGTTGTATACATCAAAAGAAAGAAGAAGAATGTTTGAAGAAAATTGTTAAGAAAAGCCAGAAGTGTTGTATTTTGGACAAAGAAGAGATTACAATTATAAGAGAAGTTGTGCAGAAGTCCACAAGAAAAAGAAGATGTTACAAGGTGTTTTAAATTTGTGAAGATAATTGTTGAGAGTAGCAGAAGCTTTGTTAAAAAAAAAAAAAAAGATTGTGCAGAACATTTGTTTCCAGAACAAACAAAAGTTGCAGACCCAGCTGCTGAATTTTAGTCATGAGATCAAAAGGTAAGTTGAAACTTCCTATTATAAATGGGGAAACTAGGGAAAAGAGTTAAGAAAGAAAATGAAAATTTGTCATCTGCAAAAGATGTTTTAGAAGAAGAGTTAATTTTGCTTAAAGATGAATTGGGTATTGTTAAAAAGGACAATGGGTGTTTCATTGAAAGAATAAAAGAGCTGTTAAAAGAGAAGTGTCTACTGTTAGATCAAAATGATGATCTAGAAAAATAATTAAGAAGGGTTAAAGCTAGAAATGAAGAGCTAGAAGATAGGTTGAAGTCCTTTGAAAAAATTAAGAAAAGAAATGAGGAGGTTGAACAAAAAATGAAGCTATTTGATGAAATGGAGAAAAAGAATGAAGATTTGGGAAACCTCTTGAAAAGGGTAGAAGAGAAAAATTGTTTACAATTGAAGGAAATCATAGAATTGAAAGAAGAAAATGATAAATTAATCTTGGCATGTAATGCTTGTGTGAAAACAAAACTTTCAGTATGTGATGTCTCATGTGACACAACAAATTTGTCTATTTCATTTAAAATATTTGTTTCTCTTGAAAATGTTGGTGATAAAAAATGTCTAGATGAACATGTTGATGAATTTGCAAATATGGCTAGCTGTGATAAGGTGTCAGAATCTGCAAATGATGCTAATTGTTGTGAAGAGAATACAGGGTTGAAAATTATGAAAAGAATGGGTTATACTGGACAAGGTCTAGGAAAACATGAACAAGGGAGAAGAGAGCCAATTGAAGCTACAATGAGGCCGAAGTTTGAAGGTCTCGGTTATGTCCCAGGAAAGGGAAATGCTGCTACAAGTGCAGGTAAGTTTGTTAGATAAATGATGAGTAATGAGTGTTCACATTGTCATAGACAAGGTCACATCAAGGAGAAGTGTTGGGATTTACACCCTTGCGGTATCTGTGGTTTGAAAAATCATTGTGAAGAAATGTGTTGGAATAAGGAGTTAAAAAATGAATCTGGTTCAGAAGCTATAAAGATGGATTGTGGATGGATTAGTGAATCTAGTTGGCACAAGCTAACTGGTATGTTCAAAAGACTATACAAGTGTTCATATGTGAAGGTTAATAAAAATTCTGAGAGGTATGAATGTTCACAAGAAATGAAAATGATTGGAGAGAAAAGAAGTTGTAGTCTTATGAGTCACTTGCAAATAGTGAAGATGAAAATCTGAGTTTGATGTTTTGAAAGATTGAAGACAAGAAATTGCCGAAGCAATTGAAAGGGTAAAATGGTTGGTATCATTTTTGTGTGATAAAAAAATTTGATTATTTTTTGAAAAATGAGAAAACATTGCTGAAATCATAGAATAAAGAAGTGCAGAGGAAGTCACAAGAACTTCTAAGTTTGAGTGAAGATTGGTCATGTGTAAGGAGAAATAAAAATTTAGAATTGTAGCTGATGCTACCACTGCAAATTTAAAGAGTTTGATACAGCAGTAGCTATCAAGGAATCAGTCAAAATAATGCTAAGAATGTTTTGAAATACAGTCATATGAAGTTGTCAAGAAAATTGTAATAAAAGTTGTTTGTGTACTAGAGAGAATTCATCATATGAATGGATAAAACAGAGGTTACAGCCACAACTATTAATGGTCATCATCAAGAGTTGAATTTAAAGATAGTCAAAAAGGAACACAACCCAAAGTTAGAGTTGTAGCTCTCTTTGTCATACAATGAAAGTTTGTTTTTGCATGAAGAAATTAAAGATGTGATGGAGGAAGACAAGACTTAAAAATATGAAAGAAGAAGTTTGAAAGGGTACAATAGTTCAAAGATTCATGAACCAAGAAGGAAAAGATTGGCTATATATATCTACAATTTTTGGAGAATGAAATAACATAATGAAATGCAGTAGCATTCTGAAGGTAGAATCAAGACATCAAATAAAACAAATGAAGATAAGATTCCCTAGCACTAGCAAAGTGCCACTATGGGAAGTGATGAATGAAATTACTACAACCAATTAATGGTAATCTAAAGCCACCTCATTGAAAGAATGAAACTGACAAAAGTTAAGGAAAGAGCAAGAAATATCACAATGATATACAATAGCATTCAATAATCAATATGAAGACAAAAGATGGACCTAATGACAAAACTCCCACACACCAGCAGTGTGTTTTCATGGGAAGAGTTGAGAGAAATCAGGAATGAAGTCTGAAAATGAAAATCAGAATGTCAGTAAAATGATGGAACTACAGAAGCTATGGCAGTTGAAAGAAGATGTTTTTTGAGGATGCCAAGTTGCTCGAGTCAGATGGAAGGATGAAGACACAGTCAAAACTCAAAAGAAAGAAGAGATCCAATCATAGCTGAAGGAAAATTTTGAAGAAGATCCTGAGGAGATCATTGTATTTGTGTAGGGAAGCAAACAAAGAGAAGGCTCATTTAGCTATCAAAAAAAATAAAAATCAATGGAAGAGGCAGAAGCAAAAGTTGAAATTAAGGGGGAGTGTTGGAAATAATTCCAACTTCAGGTTTTATCACGTTACCTCGGCATACTTTTTGTCCCCCATGGTTGCACGGTTTACCGCCATACTGCAGCTATCCTTTTCGTTGCTTGTAGTACTGCAGTATTACCACCATACCATAGCCTGTTTGCTTGCTCCCCGTAGTTGTACAGTGCTCTAGTCTTACTGCCTTACCGCGGCTTCCTCTGGGGCTCCTCGCGGTTGCATGGTGTTACCGCGTTACCGTGGCCTCATCCTCTAGCACTCACGGTAGCGCGGTGACTACCGCCATACCGTGAGTCGTCGTCTCCTACTCCGCGGTAGCGCAGTTACCATGGCCACCGTAGTCTAATCTTTCATCGCCACGGTACTACAGTGGGTCTCTTTCCTGTGTGTGCTCAGTTACTACCATCACTGCAGTCTTTTCGAAAACCATTGCGGTAGCGTGGTGGTTGACTTTTGTGGACTTTTCTTGGTAGTAGTTTGTGGGCTCCTCATTGGCATGAAAGGATGATTATTTATATGCAATTGGACATAGTTTTAATATGTTATGGGCACGTCATCTTGGCCTTTCTTATTGGCCTTTATTATTGTATTTAATGTTGGTCTTTTCGGGCTGCTGTGTATTTTTCTATATATGCATATATTTGTAATTTTTGATACATAGAGAGAGAGAGAGATAGACAGAGGGTGAGAAAGAATGCAAATATAAAAAAGGCTCTCAAGAGCAAAGAAAAATACATTGTATCAGAAGTTGAAAATTTTCTTAGAAGAAGCAGGATTATAGAGGAGAAGAGCCGAAGCTCTGTACGGTTGGAAAAATATGATTTTGAAAATCAATATAATATCAATTGTCTGGGCTTGAAGCATATGTTCTAATTTCACAAATATAGTGTTTAAATATGAATGATGTTGTGTTTGTTCTTGTATGCCTCTTGTATTCCTACAAATAATTATATGTTAGTTTTTCAGAGCAATTCAATATTGTGTTGCCATTACTGGGTATTGTTACCCTCTTAAAGATCAACTAGCTATGCAAGTGATGAATCCATAGATAAATGGTTTATTTGTATATATGCAAATATAGCAATATATTTCACGGATAAGGAATCCAAGGCCACTCACTAGCAATTTTATATCACTTTCAAGGTTAGATAAAATCACTCTCAAGGAAAGAATAAGTCATGCTCATTAGGAATTTATGTTGGAGATAATTTTTATTTAAAAAATGTATGAAAAAGGTCTCTCAAGATAAGATTTATCTAGAATATTCAATCTTGTAGAATATTTTAGCATACGATTTTTTTGTTTAATTTTTTTTAAAGACTTTTATTAGCCATTCTATAGGATTTTCGATAGATTTGTATCAAATCTATAAATACAATAACAATTTTATCAATTTTCAGGTAATAAAAAATTATCAAGCTATTATGCAATTTGATTTATGATAATATACAGTATATTCAAGTGTTTTCTATTTTCTGCACAATTTGATATTTTATATTTACAATAATTAGTTTATTCAATATGGTATTAGAGTCTTATAAAATCTTAGATAGTGATATGTGGATTTTGTATTGTTGACATTGAACTATGAAATTTGTCATTTCGTTGCGAGCAACACAAAAAATTATTTGTGATAGAGGAAGTAAAGAATATTGTAGCAAAGAAAAGAGTATATAAAACATTCATGAGAGATTACTATTTTTTTTTAATTTGTGCATCAAGGAATCATAAGACTTTTTAAATTTCATTTTCATCTCAAAAAGAGGGAATTTCACATTATCAATTTCATTAGTATTCCTTTATCTGGAATTGAATTAAATGGAAAACATATTATGATTGGGTGTCTTGTATGAAGATTTTTCTAACATTTTAAAATTGCCATGAAACTACTAATGGTAGTGAACAAAGACCAACAATCCCTAGAAAAGATCTAGAAGCTTGAGATAAAAGATATAAAAAGGAAATAGCATTGATCAAGATTTACATATGAAATTTTAAGTGATGATCCCAACTCTTAACATAAAGTTGTAAATATAAAATTATAAAATTCACAAGAGCTAGTCATTCATCTAAGAAAATTAAAGGAAAAATAAAAAGAACTTGCTTAACTTGGAAATGATATAGATGATAAATATTTTATGCAAATAATTTTAGAAAGTCTTTTGGGATCATATAAACCTATGAACCCTAGTTTTACACCTACATAAATGCGACAAACAAACACATTATTAGATCAATATGCAAGATAAAACAAGGATTCCCCATGAAATCCATTTACTATACTCAAATAGAAAGGAAAATGAAGAACAATGCAAAAACTAAATAGAATCTATCTAAGCAAAACAAACTTTTGATCCCATGGGGGAATTGGTGCCAATTGATGTGTTGAAATTGGCCCTTTCCCAACTCCTTTGTAAGCTTAATGATTTGATGAAGATTGATCCACTTTGTCGATGAAGGAAAATATGAGTTCTTGAGAAAACGTACAATAACCTAGCTATGAAATGGACAAAATTAACTCTCGATGTGAAGAGAGTAACTTTCCTCTAATTGTAGATGATGATGAAGTTGAGTATAGTAAGTATACTCAAATTGTGAATGATGGAATGTGAGGAAGAGTCTCTCATTTATAGATTTTAAATTGGAAGAATGGGCAAGATTTGAGCAATGTGGGACAAAATACCAATCAATGAGAGAAGGCCACTTATCCAAATGTGATTGGAGGAGGAATGAACACATTTTGGTCAATGTGCATGATAAATGCTATGAGATTCAAATTTGAAATTTGAATGTGACATGTTGAAGGGAGAAAAAAATGGAGTTAATGTCACTTGGCTCAATGCACAAGGACATTTAAGAGGAGTGAATGCTTTGTTGGAAGGAAAAATCCACTTGGATTTTGAATTCAAATTTGAAGGAATATTCCTCCTTCATTCCATGTTTAGATAAAATGGGCAATTTAATAAATCAAAGTAATTGATTTATTGTGCAAGTTGCATTCCCTAGAGGATTTTAGTGATTGAGATTAAATTAATCAAGATTTGATCAATTTAATGAGAGATTAGGTGATTTGACAATTTTGACTTAGATTTTAAGATTTATTTAAATCAGAATTGAGAGGAAATGATTAACTAAATAAATATTTTTTATTTATTTAACTAAAAGGGATAATATTAGATTAAATCAAATAAGATTTTATTTATTTAATTTAATGAGAAGACTTTAGGGATTTAATCAGATAAAATTAATTATATAATTAAAAGGGGATTTTAGGGTTAATTAAATTAAATTTATTAATCTAATCAATAGAGAAGAAATACCTAATTAAATAAATAATGATTTATCTAATTAAGAGACAAAAGATGATGATATGTTGAGAGTGTGATTTAGAAAGAAATAACGTTAGTAATTAGGGTCAAGTGCATTAAATTGAATTGTACATTTTCTATGTCTACATTTTTCCTCTCTTTGAAGCAATGTACTTGTTGGATTGATTCAAAGAGGACATTGTTGTGATCAAAATTCAAAATTTTCCTTGACTTTTTAGATGCCCCATTGTTGCCCTAGTGGAAGGATTATGCTAGTATATTGCCCCCTCGAGAGATCGAGTGGAAATTTTTATTTTTTTGATTGAGATAGCGATAAAATGTGAGAGGAGTGGTTCTATTGATCAGAGGACAAAAGATAATTCTTTGATGTAGAAAATTTTGATGATGTATATACAGTCATCGGCCATGGGTAGCCTCGTGTATATTTTGATACAACACACCAACTTTAGATACAAATGTTAGTAAAGGTAGAAGAATAAGATGATGAGAAGAGGATCCAACAAGCTTACACTTTGATGATGATGATGATGATTTTCTTACCAGGATTTGGGATTTTTAAAGGGCCAATTACTTTATGTTTGATAACACACGTAGGTACAATGATCCCAGGTATAAAGAACCAGGATGGTGTTGTACCTAGTGTGATGGACTTTGATTCGACAATCAGATAGGAGTATTCTTGTTCACACTTGACAGACAAAAACCTTGCTAGGACGAACCTAACAAAGCAAGTATTCACCAAGTTATTTTACAAGAACATCCAACAAGCATAGCAGATTAAAAAGATAATGATCGTTGCCCCATTCCTTTCTCTCTAAACTTGTTTTGATTAGGCATCATTGAGAGGTCCTTAGAATGGATGCAAAATAAGATAAGTCAAAAAGGCCAGATAAAGTAAACAAACAAGCTAATGTTCTTCGTATCGCTAGCCAAGGCTAAACTACTGTGAGATATCTGATGCTTCTATCCATTGTGGGAAGGATTCATCCTAGGAAATGTTGTGATCGAGGTTTTGGTAAGACTAATTAGGTGATAAGCTATTGATACTCCAAGTTGACCAACTTACTTGCTTATTGACCTAGACTTGAGACTTGGACGATTAGGGTGCTCACTTTGGAACTTGCTAGACTTGTTTATGATTGCTTCACCAAAGGATGAAGATGATGATGATTTATTAGGAATGATGATTATCGCGGGTGAAAGAGAGATGAGATGGATGCACCATTTTAGATTTTTCAAATATTTTTGAGGTTGTTTTTGGGTTTTTGAGATTTTACAATGTTTTTGGATTTTATGTCTTGGGGGCCGATCAAGGATGTCTTAGCCTACATTTAAGCTCAAAGACGACGTAGTTCAGATGACAACAAACTTGATAACTGATGAGAAAGATGGGAAAATGGATTTCCATTGTGATGAATGCCTAAACGACTGACCTAAAATGTGAAATAGATGGGCAAACGGATTGCCATTGCGATGGACACCTAAAGGATTGACTTAAAATGTGAAATAGATGGGAAAACGGATTGCCATTGTGGTGGATTCCTAAAGGACTAACCTAAAATGTATCAGGGGATGATCAAAGATCAACCTTGCCTACATTCAAGCTCAAAGATGACGTAGTTTGACAAGATGATGCCACTTTTTTATTTTTGAGATTTTTCTGATGTTTTGGATTTTCGCATGATTTTGACGATTTGAATATGGATATGCATGATGATATCGACGATAAATTTATTTTTTTTGTTGAAAACCAAGATAAGGTTGATTGATTATACTGATGGATTGATGATGATAACATTGTTGAGGATACACAACAATGTAAGGATAGTGTTAAGCAACAAAAGGATTGGGAAGGATATCCCAAGATGATGATGAGTTCATTGGATTTGATTGATCAGGATTTGGAAGCTTGATTCAGAACAAAATTGTTTTGATGATTTGATGTGACACTGAAGTACACATTAGATGCGACTGATATTGATTGTTTGGATTGATGCTCGATGAAAGATAAAGCTTGATAAGGAACATATTCTTGTCAAAATATATCATGGGCTAGTGATTTTTCTTTTTGGCTCACAAATTCTTTGACCAATTTGATTTCATGTTTGCCAATGTTCGGATCACCACATAAGATGTACGATATAGATCAAGACTTATTCTCGAAGCAAGATGCAAATATGTGCCCCCAGTGTCTAGCAATGTTTGAATGACCATGGGTGGATTCTTGGATAGATGGATGGATGGGTGGGTATGGTAAGCATGAAAAGGATGCCAAGGATTATCTTGTGATAAGATAAGGGGTTCAAACAAAGAAATTCTCATTCAAATAATTCTTCAAGGCTCAGACAATGTTGGGTAAGATAGGATCAATGAAAATGACCCATGTCAAGATGTTTACCATAAGTAAGTGTAAAGTGTGCACCAAAATTTTCATCAAGATCAAGATAAGGTAGATAGATGGCAATGGGTTGGATAAATGATTCATGGATGAATGGATGACATCGCTAGAATGTTGGTGTTGGCTTCATTTTGGATGTGATAAGATGCTTTCTCCTAAAATGGCGCACGCAAATGCTCGATTCTACACATGACCCCTATTTTCTAGGTTTTCATCATGGTACCTGTCCAAAGTGCCACCCATGCAGTTTTCCCTAGAGGATGATTTTTTTTACTGTTTTAAATCCTTTTTCTATATTTTTTCGGATTTTTATATTTTTTGATTTTTTTGTATTTTTCCATGAAATATTTTAAGCTCATGTTGAGCCACATGGTTCTATTGATGTACATGCTTCTGTCAGAATGTGCAATTGATATCCTACTTGAAGAAATTGATTTTCCAAGATACATCCACTTGAATGCAACTTTTGAGAAATTTGTTCTACTTTTCTGATACTGGAGTTAACTTTGTCTTTGTGCACACATCGCAATAGAGTGCCTTCTAAATCCTTATGATGAAGGGTCGTTGCCAACACATGGTCAGTGAAAGAATTGGATATCATGTGTGGAGGTGTGGATGGAGTGTGTTTAGGAATAGAAGATGGATTGGTTGATAGTTTGGAACCTTTGATTCTCCAAACTTGGGAAGATGAGCAATGATGGTTAGATATGGAAGTGTGCATGAAATCAGGACCAACAACTTGATACACTTTGTATGTTTCTTGAGAAACATGTTTTTTCCTTTGTGGACATCTTTGATGGATACTTTTCCCTTTTTTATTTTGCCCCGTAGTTTCTTTGACTGATGGAGTTTGATAAAGATAATATTTCTTTGTATTCTTTAGTATCCAAGTGTATTTGATTTGTGCTTTATGCTTCTTAGCTTCTTTTTCCTTGATAAAATTCTTCATGCTTCGATTCAAATCTTTCTTTTGACGTTGGTCCCAATTTGTGGATGGGGTGATGGGTGGATGAAGATTCATGGCGTGGCTCGTTGTAGTATTAGTATTGGTTTCATCATAAAGATTCTTCATGATCCCTATATTGACATTTGCTCAAGATAAATTTTCCCCCATTTTTATAGAGGTATCACTGATATTTTTATATCCCTTGATTGTCAAATAACCAAGGCCTTGATGCTTACGATTTCCAATAATATGCACTGGTTCTAGGATACCTTGTTCATGTAGACCTAATCCTTTGTCTTGATAATTCATTCGTTGAAACATTTTATTTGGAATAGGATATGGCTAACCTTGGAAACAAGGTACCACTCCTTCTCTGCTTTGTGGTGGATCTTCAAAGGTGACAACTTATTTATTGATGTGATAGCTTGCCTTAAAAAAGGTAAGTGATCCAAGTTTATAGGTGATAGGATCCTTCATATGTGGGATAAATTTCAGATTGATATATTTGGTTTGATCTTGTGAAATGTTAGATTTTAAGGCTTCTTCAAGAGGTGTTGATGATCCACTGTCCTCATAAAATTATTCCTCATGATGTTTCTGATTCACAAATTGTGTAGAAGCCTTCTTCATGACCTATTTTTGTTAGGTGTCCACAAGATGTTTCTGATTCACACCTTTTATAGAAGCCTTCTTCATGATCCACTTCTGGTGTGTCTCTAGATTTTTCTACATCTTGGTCTTGTGCACAAATATCAAGAGTAGAAGACTCTTGTTCCTTTGTAATGATATCAAGAGTATGAGAGTCCTATTTTGAATGAAGATCATCTACATGTCCATCTAAAGAAAGCATCTCATTGGTAGACGAAGGGGTATGTGCTATATGGATATGATCCTTATTTGTAACATCTTGTATAGATTGGAGAGTTTCCATTACCTCATTGTAGTATCTTGGATATGCAAATTCTTGATCTTGGTTAATGTCAGAATTGCTTTCAACATGCTTTCGATCAAGTTCTTGACATGGGTCCATTTCAAAGGATGGATTATCTACAAGGGATTCTTAGATATCTTCATTAGGCATAAGAAGTGGCTCAATGCCCTCTTGATCTTTTAGTTGATTTGGATTAAATGTAGAGTCAAAGATTCTTTAACTATTCACAATAGCGAGGTCGAAGGAGGTCAACATGCCTTGGGAAGGACCATTGCTAGACCTTGGTGATAGATGTTGAAAATGCTTTGGAATAAATTCTTGAGATATGTCCTCTAACTCATAAGGCGATGTAGAGACATTTTTGATATGATCATTGGTTGATGGATAATGGATTATGTCAATAAGATCAAATAATTTTAACACATCTTGAAATAGATCTTTGTAGGAGGGGTCTTGATCATGACTAGAAAATGCCTCTTGATGTATGTTGATTTGATCATTGGATGAGGTGGAAACATCTTCAAGGTGTTCATCGATGGATAGATCTTGATTTTTATTTTCAAAAATTGTGGTGGGATTTCGTTGCAAGCTTTGTTTCATGAGTAAGGCTTGTTGATATTCTTGTTGAGCTAACAACTCTTATTGTTGGTCGTGTCATTGTTGTGCCAACAATTCTTGTTGTTGGGCTTGTTGTTGAGCTACTTGTTGATACACTTATTGATGGATTGCTTGCAATTATGCCCAGTATTGTGCTTGCGCTTGTCGAGCCTGGTGTTGGGCTTGAGCTTGAGCCTGTGATTGTTGGGCTACTTGAGTTGCTTGTGCAGCTTGTGCGACTTGTTGGTTTTGGAGCACCTTTTGATGAGCGGCTTGCAACACAATGGAGAATGAATTTTCCATGTTGTGTTTTGGGGGTGGTGGCGGTGCATTGGGAATGGTGTTGATTGTTGGGGTTTCTTGGATGGTTGCCATCTATTGTTGTGATATCGATTGAAAAATTGGAGGATTTGATATGATGTTTTGTTTTATGATTGGAGTGTTGCTCAGATTTGGTTGATTGATGGCTGGTAAAGGGGGGAGGCTCATGCCCTGATTGTTTGGTTGATATATTTGTAAGTTTTGACTTTGATTTAAATCTACTAAAGGGAAAGGTGTTCCAAAATTTAGATTGGGAAAACTCACATTTGTTGTGCCATTGAGGTTTGTAGGAGATAATGATCTAATGTATGTATTATACAAATGCAAGTTTTGAAAATCAATTGGCATTGTAAGGCTTGGATAGTTTAGCTAAATTGGACTACTCATGATGTATCAGTCGAGTTTGAATTCCATTTTTTTTCTTGTGTTTTGACCTTGTTGACCTCTTAGGGGTTTAGGACCAATGATGAGATGAAGGATGAAAGGGGTAAATGATATGTGTGTTTGAACTTTTAGGAACTTTGGATCAATGCTAGACTTTAGGAATTGTTTTGATTTGATTTTGATTGATGATAGTTTGACTAAGTGTGTTAAGTCAAACAATGTGATAATACACTTGTAAACTCTAGGAAGTTGTGTTATCCTAGAGAAAACGTGTACACAAGAGGGTGATTTGACTAAGTGTGTTAAGCCAAATGAAGTGATTTTGAACTTGTACACCTTAGGAAATTGTGTTATCCTAGAGGTAAATCTGCTCAAGAGGGTTGATAATTTGACTAAGTGTATTAATTCAAACAAGGTGATGATGAATTTTCCTAAAAGTCTAGCATAAGTGATGTTTTCAAAGTTCCCAAGAATTTGTTGGTGAGATGAGATTTGATTGATGTTTGAAATGGGTGAAGTGTTTTACTTGATCCTAGATAAACCTGAGAGGACTTCTTTACTAGACCAAGATATTGAAGAACGTGCTTTTCCCTAAGACTATTTCAAACCAAAAGACCAATGTTTGCATGAAAACCAAGTGACTCAAAAGGGACCAAGCACATGTGTGGTTCAATTGTTTGTTATCATGCTTAGGTTTGGTTCTTTTTACCAGAAACACTTTCTTGACAATTTTCTCCAAATTGAATGTCTATGTCTCAATTCCTTTTCATTCCACAATGTCCATTATGTGAAAATTGAGGTTTCAAGAGAAAAATTTCCTAGGTTGACTTTAGTATGAGAAAATTATGATGTAAATCCAAATGCTTAGAGACCTCTAAGGATAGATTTCCTAGGGAAAACAAAAACACTTGGATTTGGTCAACGGTATTTGCCCCTCCTAAAGGGTTTGAAATTTGAAGATTGTGTGGTTGTTTGTTTTTGAATGTTTCCAATCAAAGAAATGTGTTTTCGATTCCAAGAACATGTACAATACTAGGATGATGAGACAATATTTTCCCTCCTTCTAGTGCCAAAATGTGAACCCTAGTCTTATACCTACACAAATGTGAAAAACAAACACAATTATTAGATCAATATGAAAGATAAAAAAGGGATTCCCCATGAAATCCATTTACCATGCTCAAATAGAAAGGAAAATGAAGAACAATGCAAAAACTAAATAAAATATATCTAAGAAAAGAAAAATCTTGATCCCATGGGGGAATTGGTGCCAATTCATGTGTCACAATTGGCCCTTTCCCAACTGCTTTGTAAGCTTGATGATTTGATGGAGATTGATCCACTTTGTTGATGAAGAAAAAGATGAGTTCTTGAGAAAACCTGCAATAACCTAACTATGAAATGGAAAAAATTAACTCTCAATGTGAAGAGAGTAACTTTTCTCTAATTGTGAATGATGATGAACTTGAGTATAGTATGTGTACTCAAATTGTGGATGATAGAATGAGAGGAATAGTCTCTCATTTATAGATTTCAAATTGGAAGAATGATCAAGATTTGAGCAATTTGGGACAAAAGACCAACCAATGAGAGAAGACCACTTGTCCACATGTGATTGGAGGAAGAATGAGCACATTTTGGTCAATGGGCATGATCAATGCTATGAGATTCAAATTTGAAATTTGAATGTGACATGTTGGAGGGAGAAAAAAATGGAGTTAATATCACTTGGCTCAATGCACAAGGACATGTAAGAGGAGTGAATGCTTTGTTAGAAGGACAAATCCACTTGGATTTTGAATTCAAATTTGAAGGAATATTCCTCTGTTATTCCATGTTGAGAGAAAATAGGCAATTTAATAAATCAAAGTAATTGATTTATTGTGCAAGTTGCATTCTCTAGAGGATTTTAATGATTGAGATTAAAATAATCAAGATTTGATCAATTTAATGAGGGATTAGGTGATTTGACAATTTTGACTTAGATTTTAGGATTTATTTAAATCAGAATTGAGAGGAAAGGATTAATTAAATAAATGTTTTTGATTTATTTAACTAAAGGGGATAATATTAGATTAAATCAAATAAGATTTATTTATTTAATTTAATGAGAAGAATTTAGGGATTTAATCAAATAAAATGAATTATTTAATTAAAAGGGGATTTTAGGGTTAATTAAATTAAATTGATTAATCTAATCATCAGAGAAGAAAGACCTAATTAAATAAATAACGATTTATCTAATTAAGAGATAGAAGATGATGATAAGCTGAGACTGTGATTTAGGAAGAAATCATGTTAGTAATTAGGATGAAGTGCATTAAATTGAATTGTACATTTTCCATGTCTACAAAACCATCTATAAAGATAGATATTGTTGATAGACTAAAAAGTATAAAATATGAAGAGTTATATGTTAAGTTAATAAAAGAAGAAAAAAATTAAACTGTCAAAGAAAGTGAGTCATTGAGTGATGTGTCTCAAGCCTTCATAATGAAATAGAAACAAAATTATAAAAATACACAAGAAAATTAGCCAAGAGAGATAAATTAGAAGTATTAAACCAGATACACGTTATGCAAGGATCATTATAAAATAAAATGGGAATGCAGTTATTGTGGTAATTTGGGTATAAAAAATATATTTCCATTAGAGGATTAAGGATACAAAAAGGAAGACAAATAAATTTGCATAAGCTTTTGGTTCTAAAATTGATGCTCTTTATAGTGAGCTTACAAAAACAATTCTTATAAGATGATTAGGTTATCAATTTTAGTGCTACAAAACATATGTCTCATAATAAGGAATAATTTAAATTACTAAGAAATGATTTCACTAGAAATAAAATATATTTATGAAACAATAGTTCTTTAGAATTTTAATAATCTCAAAGTTTGTTCAACTTGATAATAGTGTGATAAAAAATGCGAAGGTAGTTCCAAAACTAAAAACAAATCTTCTTTTTGTATCTCAATTTTCAAATCAAGGGTTTAAGATAGAGTTGTACAATGAAACATATTTTATGGAGGATACAAATGATAATTATAAAGTGACTAAAATTGATAAAATAGGGAAATGATTATATAAATTTCAAGAATTTAGTTGTAAATATGGAAAAGAGAATATGTGTTCTATTGGAAAATATGATGATATGAGCATATTATGTCATGAGAATATGGGACATGCCAACTATCAAAGTCTCAAACTTACCGAGAAACTATATATGGTACATTGACTTCAAAAAATCTCATCAAGATACATGGTATGTGAAGGATGTGCAATGGGAACTTGTAGTATGTGGAAATTTTCCTACAAGGAAAATCATGAAGAGAAAAAAAACCATTTACATTTGGTTCCTAGTCATATAATGGGTTATTTTAGAACACCATCACTTGTAGGATCAATGTATGCTTCCACTTTTATAGATGAATATATTATAAGAATTTGCATATTATTTCTACAAAAGAAGGATGAAGTTTTTTGAAAGTTTAAAGAGTTTAAGCTACATTGAATTAAAATCCTCTAAAGATAATAAAGATAGATAGCCCGGTTACAAAATATATGAATAACACTTCCATATGTTTTCTTCAACAACATTACATAAAAATGAAATCAATTATTTCCTATTTATCCCAACAAAATGAAGTTGTAAAAATAAGGAACAAAGATATCATAAAAATAGCCAGTTGTATGTTACACTAGAAATATAGAAGATAAGTTTTAGGTTGAAGTAATTCATGCTACAATATATTTTAGTGTAATAAAATGCATACCCTTACATTTTCACACTTGTCTAAGCCCACCTTTCTCTATTTATGCTTCTTTATGGCTTAATTGATTTTATTTTGCATCCACAAGCCTCACAAACTATATATTTTTATGGAAAGTATCGACAAACCTCAAAAGATAAATGATCATTTTATGTTTCTATCTATGTGTCCCTGATTTGTGGACTAGGACTAAGACTCCACCTAGGGCATCTTTGTGCTCCATGGGTCTTAGGATCCTAATTTTGAAACCTCTCAAATAGGTCTCTTTTTGGAGTTTGTGCCCAAAAATTTTATCCTTGAGACTAAGACACCACCAAGGGTGTCTTAGTCTTCCTTGGCTTATTTTTTCAGACCAATTTCAAATTTGAGCAAAAATTTTTGTTCCTTTAATTAACGATTACATATGTCATCTTATTGTGGTTTAATTTTAGGATATTAGGCATGACTAAGTATAAATACAAGGTCCCTTCACTCATTTCATTCCATCTCTTTTGTGAGAGAATGCATTATAGTTAAATTGAGTTCACAAGAGCATTCAAGAGAAATTCATCAAGTATTTCAAGCCATCATCAAGATTCAAGCATCATGTCAAAGTTTTAGTGCATCCATTCATGTTGTTGAGCCAAGATTCTGGATGTAATTGACGATCTATCTACAACTATTGTTCATATAAAATATGAGGATGTAAGATCTACATTCTTCATCGACACTACATGGTAGATTTCATATTTTCTTCACAAGACATCATCCAAGGTCATATAATTTACATGTTTCATGTTTCATTTCATCATTTGGTTTAATTACCACCAAGGGGTTTGACCAAGGAAAACTCCCATTCACTAACAATCAACAAGTTTTTCCATCTTGTCCATTCGTATTTGGAGATCTAGGTTGTAGACTTTGAGATCACTTGGAGTGCAAAGTTATCAAAGTTGCAAAGTTGCATTGCAAAGTTGTCATCTTCATGAAAAATCACCTACAGGTCAGATTCAACTATTTTAGAACCTGAGATCTGAGTGGAAGCCATTGCGGATATGGGAGCTCAGGACCACATTCACACTGCAAAAATTTAGATTAGGACTAATATGAGAGCAAAGGAATCTTAGTCCTCCAAGTGCAAAATATTTTAGAGATTCTTCTAGATTCTATTTTGTTATCCGAAGACTTTAAGTTTTTCCCAAAAATAGCAATGAGACTAAGATGATAGCAAGGGTGTCTTAGTCCTACAAGGCATATTTTTGCAATCTATTTGCATTTGCAGAATCATATTTGCATCTCCAAGTTCCCTAGGTACACATACCCTAACTTGGAGTTGTTCCTTTTCAGTATTTATAACTTCATTTAGCTCATTTTAAGTGTTTCACATATCATAGTGTGTTTTCGAACATTATCTTTTCCAAGCATTTTCTTGGTGGTGAACCCCTTAAAACTTAAAATAACCCTTTCCTAGGTTTTCCTCATTGTGATATGACTCACCCTGTGCGGGTTTTAGTCAATCCAATTAGGATTCCTAAGACATTCTTGATTGACCTTAGGAGAAAAGTGGTGTTCTATGACCTAGGTTATAAATCACCTACTTTCCTATTGTTCATTTTGGTGAACCTGATTTTTTTAAACATTCTTCTTTTTTCTTATTTGGAGTCCTTTAGAGTCCTAGATCTAGATTGCATTCATTGCATTTTGCATCTAGGGTGTCTTGCATCTTGCATTAGTGAAATTGTATCTAGGGTTTCTCATATTTGCATTAGTGAAAGTGCATATGAGTTTCATTTTTTATTTATTTCATCATATTATCTCATTGAAAAACTGAAAAGTGCATTGCTCATCATCCTAATTACATTTACAAACATTGCTATTACATAAAAAATTGAAAAAAAATGCATTCAATTTTACATCCAATTTCTTATCATTAGTTACTTTTTCTAGCCTTCATTTGCACAATTTTTTGTTTCTCAACATCAGGTCCCTAGGTAGGCAACCTGGGAACACTATTAACAACTCAAAAAAAAAAAAAAACTCTGAAAAAAACCTCTATTGGGACAAAAACGCCCCTCCTAGCATCTTAGTCCCTCTGTAGGGTTTTTGCCTAAAATCATGTCTTAGTTGGTTTCATTCTATTACAATTTTTGGAACCTTCAAATTCCTTTAGTAGGACTAATATGCCCTTGTGTCTTAGTTCCTATTGACTTTGAAATTCCAATTTTCCAAGGTTTAAATCTCCTTTTCTATGCTCATGTTTGATGCCATTGGTTATCTGTTTCAGTGGGTTGGATTTCTATTTCATACATTTTACTAAATCTAGCTTAAAGTGGTTCATTTCATACATTGCTTAAATCCAAATTTTCATTTGCAACATTCCATTTTTTAGATCATTGCATAGTGTAATCAGTAAACTACCTTGTTCAAATCTGAAAATTTCATTTGACTTTAGGTCTTTGCATTGCACTTTCTTTACTTTTCGATAATAGCATGTTTCCTTTCAAGATATGTGGCTTTGATATGGTTAAAAATGGATTACATAAGTACAACATCCCCTCTTATGAGTTAAATTTAGAATACAATAATGAGGTCATTAAGAAACATGTTAATCACCAAACCATTGACAAAATCCTTAATTTGTATTGCCCATTGGTGGGGATGGTAGTGTAGACAATCATAAAAATCATACTTTTTCTTCTCTTGATACCTCACCTCTTAGTGATGAAGATATATTGGTGAAAGAAGATACAAGCATTGAGAGTCTTGATTGTCCCTCTCCTCATTCCCCTTTGGAAGACATTAGAGAACAAGAAGATGAGATCATAGAAACATTTCTAAACATCACCTTACTTAGTCTCCATTCATCCATTGCTTGTGAGAATGTTTTAGTGAAAAAGGATGATATCATATGTAGACAACCATGACAATCAAAATTGTCCTTCTCCTGATATCCCTCCTCGATGCAAATGAGATAGGTTGGTGTTAGAAGAAGAACCTATTAAAATTCATGAGAATGTTTTTTCTCCCTTCCCTAATCATCCTACCATTTGGAAAGATCTATTTGGTTGTCCCTCTCTTGATGCCTTACCTACATGTGATGAGACTACTTTACAAAATCTAACCATAGAATGTGATGAACATCTTACATGCTCTCCTACTAGGGTTGATAGTATGGCACAAGAGAATGAGACATTAGAAAAAAATGATAATCAAATAAAGCCTTCTCCTAATAAACAAGAAAATCCAACCATTGATAAATCCCTTACTTGTGATAAAGTCATTTTAGAAGAACCAACCTTTGAAGGTCATGAACATTTGATGTTTAGTTCTCTTAAAAACCCTCCTACTAGGGAAGATACCATGGTACAAGAAAATGAAAAAATTGACAATAATAATTCCTTAGATGAAGATGATGAAGTTTTTGGACTCAAGGGAACACTGAAAGGTGGGGTGAATTAGTGTTCAACAGTTTGTATACTTCTTCCATTCAGAACATAAAGCTATTTCATTATTGCATTGAAAGAAAAGATGTATGCTTTAAAAGTAAATGTCCATAAAAACATGACACACATATTTTTGCATGGAAACCTTGTTAGGGGAAAACCCATGGTGGAGATCAATCCATGATTTGAGTACTCAAAGTATAGTGTTCATAAAAGGAATGCAATTTCATTTAGGGACACTGCCTAGAGCTCATTGCTTAAAAGAGAAAGGCTTACTGCCTAGAAAATTCAGATTAAAACCATCTAAAGAGGTGAACTAAGATAATAGCATCTAATAATAGTAGGTAACAGTTTCGGTGAGGCTCATAAACTTGATTCTGGATCTTCTATCCAATTCTGCTCTTCACTTTGTTCTGCTCTACTCTTTTCTGACCTTGGCAACAATTCACACTACTACACTACACAATTTTCTTGCACACACACATGCTTTTATTTGCATCACAACATAATTTTTCACACTTTAATGAAAAAGACCAAACTCATATATATATTTGTGATCAAGGATTTTCTCGTTCAACAATCGGCTTTATATGGTATTAATATATTGTAACTTGTCAGCCAAATCCACCACAAAATCTTTATGTGCATCCTCCAAATTCAATTAAGACAAAGAGAGGACACAAATAAAACTTATTTGAGCATGAAAACTTCTAATTGATTTATTTCATATATCCGTAGATTCTACTTTTCCCGGGTCAGCCTTTTAGCATAGATAATTAACAAATTATTTCACCAAACCTTCTAGATCACGTACTAGAGAATGCACACCAAAAAAATTCTTTACCAAGGTACCAAAACAATAAAAATGACTTCCATGAAGATCCAAAACTCAAGATGCCTATCCAATGAGGTGACTAGATCACTTTTTAAGCCTTAAACTGGATCTTTTGTGCTTTACCCTATTTTGTTGGTTTTACCGTATTTTGTTGGTATGAGCCAAAATAGTGTTTCTCATTCAGGTGCAAGAATTGCATTACCAAACTCGGGTTTCCATCAATGAAAAAACCTCCAATTCAAACTCTTTAGCCATATTCCAACAATCTCCCCCTTTGGCATTGATGGCAACACTTAGTGAAAAAAAAAAAAATTACTGCACTTTCTCCCCCAAAAGGACTTTACCACACTTTCTCCCCCTTAGATATTTTTTCACTGCACTCTCTCCCCCTATGACATCAATGAAAATTTTGGGATGCCATATGCTCAAAAAAAATGGAAAAACATGTGTTCATAAACTTCAAAACTTTTACTGCATATATGCCAATAATTTTCTTCCTTTAGACAAAATTTTCAAAAACTTGAATAGCATTATACCTACTATCCTTGGAAGATTATCTTATGATTTTTCTTCACTTCTGAGAGAAACTTCTTCCAACCATCAATTTCAATTCCAATACTAATAATCAAGCTATTTTTTTGAGATGTTTTGTTGATAATCTGAATGAGAGATTCAGGGATAGTGATTGCTTCTTCCATTTTTTCACCATTTTGCAGAGTTTCCACTAGCTGCTCCAACCTGCATTCAACTAAGTATTTTACCTTCAAAAATGTTTCCACAAGAACATTCTTGGACAGTTGAATTTTTCTTTTCTTTGACTATAATTCCTAGATTCTCCTTCTAATAGTGCCATCCAGCTCCTAAGACATATTGAAGCTTTTACCGATGTCATTAAGTTTTGTCTCAATCTTATCCAATTTCTCCTTGTAGTTGTTGACTGCATGAGGCCAGTGAAAACAATAGTTTTAGATATTTGAGGCTGATTGAATACACTTCCTTAATTCATTCATCTTATTTTAAATCTTTGTAAGAGAGAGTCTAACTTGCTCTTTCAAGTGAGAGATAATTTCACCTTCTTCTCTTCCTTTGTCTTCAGATCTCATAGATTGCCTACTACACTCAATCATTTTTTCAGGTAGGATATCTTTAAGACTTTCCAATCTTAACTTAAAATGCTCAATATGGTCATTCAAAACTTTCAGAATTAAGTCTTGATCATAAGATGGTCTAGCTGACCATAATCTTGCAATCTTTTGCATACCACCTGTGCTTTGGATAAGTTGCTAAATCTTTTATTTTGACAAATCTTCATCATATTCAATCCCTTTTTTCAATACCAAAATCATTTTCTAGTTTATTCTTAGGTTCTTCATCAGAATTTTCATCCATAATGTCCACAACTTCCTTATCTTTTCCTTTTTCTTCAATCTTAGGAACTTTACTTTCCGGAGGGTTGTATTCAACAATTTCTTGACCTCTCTTTTTCCCTCTGACATTGCTACTGGAAGAGGAACGAATTTCCATTATCCTTACCAGAGAGGAAATGATTGATCCACATTTTGTAAGTACATTTTTACAAAAAATTTCAAATTCCAAATCCCAGTTAGATAGACTCTTAGAATAAGAGTAGATTTGAGTGCATACCAATTTATCTAATGTCCATGCTACATTGTGAATTTTTGGAATCAAATTCATAAAATACATAACTAGACATATAATTAGAGTACCGAACTTGAATGCATACCCCATTTCCTTTGACAATTGGATATTTTCCAACATCGGATCTTTCAACAATCCACATAGGTCAAAGTCTTGACATTCAACTATCATCTTATGAGCAATATATATGGCACTGACTGATGTGGCTCCTTCCTCATTTTGGTAGAATATCTTATAGGTTATACCATACATAATGTGCTTTGTAACGATATTCCTGATTGTTGCAATCATAAGACCTCTTTGATCTCCAATTACCAGTTAGGGTTTTGACCTCTTTTTTCTAAATAGATTTATTCGTAGGAACTTCACCAATTTCACAAAATTTAGTCAATCTCTCAATTACCTCCTTCAAAATTGAACAGGGTTTGTTCAAAGTCAACACATCATCATGCAATCTATTTAACAAGAATTCAACAAGTTTCACATCTTCGAAATACAGAAACTCACTCCACATATCTAGAATTTTGTGTTTATCTTTGATTAATTATTTCAATTCATGAGGAAGTAGTAGGTTTCTCATAGATCTATTTTTTGCACTATTATACTCATCCAATGTGATCGATCCTTTTATTTTCTCCATTCTTATTACATTTTAGGGTTTACAACTATATACCAAATTATATGAAGAATTCGATAGCAATTTGAAGTACCTGATAAATTTGTTGATGAATTTGATTTTGTTGCTTCAAAATCCACTTGACGAGTGCTCTTTGTCTTCTCCTTGATGAAGAAAAATGAAAAATTATGGATGGGTCTTGACTTTAATAGTTCGCACATGCACAATATGTGCATTTTCCCTAAGCTTATAAGATATTTTATTTTCTCTGACTACTACAAAAAAATTCCATAGACCAACAAATTTGCCAAAAAAAATTTGCAACATTTATCCAAAACTTTTGTATGCTAAGATTACATCTTCTTGACTATTTTGTACATTCCAGTACCATCTTCAGATAAGGGAGGAAAGATTTTATTGTAAATCTCCCCCTAGGCCTATGGACTCAAATCAATTACGGGAAGAATTACCAGAAGTAGGTTCTGGTGCAGAGCCATCTCCATCATCAGAATCACTTTTCTTTACCCATGTCTTCTTCATCTAATCTTTGATATCATCCGTAGCTATTTTTTCTTTTCCTTTATCATTTTTCTATGTATTTTTGTTTCTGTTTATTGGACCTCTTTTGTCTATGTTCTTATTTGAACAAAATCTAGCAACATGACCATAGTTTTTGTAGTTGTAGCACATGATGTTCCTTTCTCCATTCCATTCACTTCTCCTCATCTTGCACTGATTAGCAATATGTCCAAACTTTCCACATGTATAACATTCAACATTCCTTCTTGTCATATTTCTACATTCCATTGATTTATAACCATGCTTTTTTCATTTGAAACACTGACAAGAGAATGATGAATATTTTGAACTTAAATTACTTCTACACTGAGCAACCATATGACTGAACTTATTATAGGAAAATAAATACCCATTAAATATTTGTGCATTAGATTGTCTTACCAGATGTCTTCCATTTTTGTTTTGTCTGAAATTCTTTTGTCCTGCTCTAGAATTTTCTCCCTTTTCATATCCAAGACCTGTCTTATCATTTCCATCCTTTTGTGCTTGAGTCAGTTCATCAATTTTTACTGAGCTAAGTTTGAACTTTTCTTTGAATTCATTTGCAATGATTAGATCATTCCTAAGAGTAGTAATCTACTTACCAAATTCTTCTTCATTGTTTTTGGTTCTTTGAAGTTCACTTTCCAACTCAATGAATTCCAATTTTATTCTATGGGTATGTGCAGGATGATGATGGGCCAAAAAGTGGCGATATGTAAGTGATATGATGACCCATGTGGCTGACAACTTTTTTTTTTACCTAAAATTGATGAAACGAAAAGGGATTTTAAAGGAGATTCTCAACTTTCCACCCATATAAATTATGCTTTACTTTGAATTTAATAAATAATTATTATTCATTTTCGATTTGAATTATGACAAAAGTCTTGATTGATAGGCTGATTGAAAAAAATCTATAACATTCAAATGGTGTCACATTTTTTTAATGCAAAACATGCGTCACATTCTATGCTTTACATACTATAGGATTAAAAAAAAATGAATTTCATGAAGTTTTGACCAAGTTAAGGTGGTTAGATAGACAAGTTTTTTTTATTTTTTATAAGTTTTAATTAAAAATTCATAATTAATTATATACTTCAAAAATAATTCTAAAAAAGTATGCATTTCATCGGGACATGAGTCCTCTACTTATATCTAAACTATTATCAAAAAATATTATAATTTTATTGTGGTTAGGGTGGTCAGACAAACACCTACTGCTTATTTTTACCCTGAAATTTAAGTACTACTACATTGAAATTTAAAATTTTGACCAAATAGATATTTTTTAAAAATAAAGGTCTAGTAGTTTCGAAACTACATTAAATTTTCTATATATTCTATTTTTAAATGTATTTTAAATAATATAGATAAATTATTCAAATTTTTACGTCAAGTTGCCTAACTCTGATTTTTTGACTTTTTATTGCCACTTAAGGGCCTATTTTTCCCATGATGATCCAACACATACCCCTACTGTATTCATCACATTTATCTTTCAAATTCTAAGCAATATTCTCCTCATTCTTCTTTATTTCTTCAATCTCTTTAGTCATCTTCAGTGTCATAGATTCCATCTTATGCTTTAAGTTTGTATTGTCTCTAGCGAGCTTTTCACATTCTTCAGTTATTTCCTTCAAGGCTTGGTTTAAGTGAGAATCATCCATATTTTCACTTTATTTTTGTTGTATATGACTATAGAGATCTTTCTTTACACCCTGCATTTCACTATCTAATCCTTCAATGATTTGATTTATTCCTCAACATCTCTAAGATTTTCTTTCAATTATTGAATTTATGCTTTAGACTGATCAAGGTCATTAAGAGCTACCATAAGCTAATGTTGAAGACTACTAGAGTCCATTACATTCTAAGATCCGCCTCAAGCTATTAGACTTCTTCTTCTAGAGGAAGAAGCTCTGATACCAGTTTTTGGACTCAAGGGAAAACTGAGAGGGGAGGTGAATCAGTGTTCAACAATTTGTATACTTCATCCATTCAGAACAAAAATCTATTTCGTTACTACATTTAAAGAAAATATGTATGCATTGAAATTAAATTTCTATAGCAACATGACACACAAATTTTTGCATGGAAACCCTGTTAGGGGAAAAACCACAGTGGAGATTAATCCATGATTTGATTACTGAAAGTATAATGTTCATATAAGGAATGCACTTGCATTTAGGCACACTACCTAGAGCTTACTCCTCAAAAGAGACAGGCTTATTTCCTACAAAATTTAGATTAAAACTATGTGAAGAGGTGAATTGAGATAATAGAATTTGATAATGCTAGGTAATAGTTATGGTGAGGCTCATAAACTTGATTCTAGATCTGCTATCCAATTATGCTATTCGCTTTTTTTTTCTCTGCTCTTTTATGACCTTCGCATCAATTCACACTACTGCACTGCACAATTTCAGACTTCTTGCACACACACATACTTTTTTTCACATCACAACATGTTTTTTCACACTTTAATGACAAAGACCAAACACATATATATATTTACGATCAAGGATTTTCTCGTTCAATAGTTGGCTTCATAAGGTATTAAGATATTGTAGCTTTTCAGCCAAATCCAACACAAAATCTTTATGCACATCCTCCAAAGTTGATTAATACAAATACAAGACCCAAATAAAACTCATTTGAGCATGACAACTTCTAATTGATTTATCTCATACATCCAAAGATTCTACTTTTCCTAGGTTGGCCTTTTAGCATAGATAATTAACAAATTATTTTTCCAAACCTTCTAGATCACATACGATAGAGTGCACACCAAAATAATTCTTTACCAAGGTACCAAAAACATCTAAAGACCTTCCATGGAGATCCACAACTCAAGATACCTATCTACTGAGGTGACTAGATCACTTTTTAAGCGTTAAATTGGATCTTATGTGCTTTACCTTGTTCTACCATTATGAACCAAAATAGTGTTGCTCATTCAGATGCAAGAATTACATTACCACACTTGGGTTTCCATCAATGGAAAAACCTAAAAGTCAAACTCCTTAGCCATATGCCAAAATAAGTAACATTAGACTCCTCTTTAGTAGGGTATCATGAAAATAATGATAACTCTTTTGAGGTTAATCACATTAGATATCCCTTGGACTACTCTCTCGAGCCTAGACTTACACTTTATCCACCTTCACAAAAACCGCAAGTTGAAAAAAAATGTGTCCTTATCCTTGAACCACCTAAGAATAATGTTTCACATCAACACAGTTATAATATTGTTGCTCATACATACAACACTAGGAATAATCCACAACCAAGAAAAACACCTTCAACATCCCTCCCATTTCCTAATCCTATCTTGCCTAGTGCCCCTCGTTTTCCTTTGAATAGTGCAAAGGTGTATGATCTTGTTTAGCAACTTAAGAATACTCCCACAAAGATATTCCTCTAGGACTTGATTTAGAATTCACCTAATTATCACACTATTCTTCAAACATCCTTGCAACAAGTTGGGATTCCCTCTAGTGCAAACCCAAATGACATAGAAACCATGATTCAAGGAATAAATGTTGACATTGTTTTCCATCAATGTGAAATCCCCCTTTGGAAGTGCAAATAAAACATGATTATTTCATAATAATATCTCGATATAAAAGAAAAGGGATAAAGAAAACCCTTTTCAATAGGCTTGGCATCGATAAATCAAACATTCAACTTGACTCTCTATCTATTAGAGGATTTAAAAATGTAGGAAAACAACCACTTGGTGTGATCACTTTGCCTATTACAATTGGGAAGGCGACATTAGAAATGCCTTGCCATGTCATGCCTTTCCATCTTTCATATAATCTCCTTCTAGGTAGATCATGGATTCATGCAATGAATGGGGTACCTTATACTCTTCATCGTAAAATGAAATACATCTACAATACAAAAGTGCACACATCGGATGTTAATCGTGAGCCTTATAGTGTCTTAAAACTTGAGAAAAGAAAAGGCAATCCTATAAAAACATTGACACCAGCTACACAAGTGGAACTCGCAGGACAAAAATACAAAGAAAAATACATTGAAGAAGTCACAAAGCTATTAGAATATGATTGGGGTTCCTTAAATTTTAAACATACACTCATGGGAGAATACAAGATCATAAACGAAAACCCTCAAAAGGAAAAATAAAAAGCAATAATGTGTAAAAAAAATTTGGAGGACCCTTCAAAAGCATCCACCTCAACCACTTTAGAAGAAAAATAAAGTTACACAACAAAATTTGATGAACTTAATCATGAACAACCACCAAATCCAAAAGAGATGAATAATCTTTATGGAAAAGGTTATGAAATGATAAAACAACTCGATTATTGTGGAAAAGGATGTGGTGCTAGAGAAAAAGGTATCTATGTACCTATAGAACCTCACACACAAGAAAAGACTAGTGGTCTTGGTTACTGTCCCTCGAAAGACAAAAACAAGCCTTCACTTAATATCAACACTATCACAAAACATCCTTCTAAGCCGAATTTAACAGTAGTGCATCTTGAGCTAATAGATGCTAGTGGTCTTTGTCCTTTGCAAGAAATGAAATAAACAAATAAATCCTCACTTATCATTAATTTCATCATGCAAAACACTTATGATTTGAATTCATTAGATTTTACACCCTCTAGTAAAGGAGAGAACAAAATCTTGCAACCTAAATTCTTGTGTAGGTATGACACCTTGTGCTAAGAAAGAGATTTTTATCTCAAAATAAAGCAACATCCTCAACTTTTGAGTGAGAGAGTATCTTGATGAGAATCCTTCAAGATTGTATGATCTCTCTCCCTCCAAGAACACAAAAGAAATTCTACTACAAGAGTTCATTTTGCACCTATCACAAATTTCATGGTCACTCTACTAATGAATGTAAAGCTTTGACAAACAAAATTCAACATCTTAAGGATTATGTTTCTCTTCCTCGGGTTGAATCACCTATTTCCTCCAACTGAAGCTTATTTTCATCCTATTTAACTCACCCTTATCTTGCACTAAATTGAGGCAAGTGGTTAGATAGGCTTGTCCTTGTATATCACTTGTTGTCTCTTTTGGCTAGTTGACAACCTTTCATGAACATATAAGAGAAAGCTTGGAATGTGGGTGATGTGCCTTAAGTTGGATCACATGTGACATAGCTTATCGCAAACATATGACTTGGCATAAGGATTTTTGAATAAGCTCTCATGTCTTCTTCTTCTTTAATCAATTTCTTAGAGAAATGGTCTTAGAAACTGCTTTAAAGTGGGGGCATACATCAACACTCATGTTTCATTGTTTGTTTTTATTTCTTCCTACAATGAGTTTCTTTCTTGGTGGTGTCATTGGGTTTGATTTCCTCATAGAGTATGATATTTCTTTGACTTGTCCTCTCTTGGAAAGATTAAGCACAATGCTCCCTAAGAAGAGACCTTGCATGAACTAAGAAAAATCCCTTTGAACATCACTCGTTCTTATTGCATTGCATTTTGAGCCTTATTTAAGTCATGGAGGTATGACTTTGATATGGTTTCATGGGGCTTTCCTAGTGAACAACTAGCTTCACTAGCCCGTGTGAGTGTGCATTTTATTTTTGTCCTTATCATAGTCATGGGGGTATTATGTTGGTATGGAATTCATGTGGCTCACCAAGTGGACAACAAGCACCCACTAGCCCTTGTGAGTGTGCATTTTGTTTGCATAGTGGACAAAATGTTCCACTTGTAAACCCTCTTCAAGCCTAGACATGGTCTATCACATTGGATGACCAGTCGAAGCTTGATCTATTACATTCTTCCTATTCCTTTTTATTTTTTTCTATCTTTGATGTTGTATGTTGACATCCCTCTTGATTGATTGTCATCCTATCTTACTAACATTGGTACACTTGAACCCCTCTTGATTGTGTGGTTGGATACTTTAGTGTGAGTTTGAAGCAAGTTCATCCTCTCACTAAAGTGGGGGCTAAATGTAGTGTAGTAAAATGAATACCCTTGCATTTTCACACTTGATTCGGCTCGCATTGCTTTATTTATGCTTCTTTATTGCTTAATTGGTCATATTTTGCATCCACAAGCCTCATAAACTATATATTTTAATGGAAAATCCTAAAAAACATCAAAAGATTAATGATCATTTCATGTTTTTGTTTGTGTGTCCTTGCTTTATGGACTGGCAATAAGATCCCACCAAGGGCATCTTTGTCCTCCATAGGTCTTGGGACCCTGATTTTAAAACCTCTTAATTAGGTCCCTTTTGGAGTTTGTGCCCCAAAATTTGAGCCTCAGGACTAAGAAATGACTAGAAGGGCATCTTAGTCCTCCTTGGCTTATTTTTGGGGTCCAATTTCAAATTAAGGCAAAAATTCTTCCTCCTTTAATTAATGATTCCATATTTTTTCTTGTTATGGTATAATTTAGGGATATTAGGCATGGATAAGTATAGATACAGGGTCCCTTCCCTCATTTCAATCCAATTATTTTGTGAGAGCATTCATTATAGTCAAATTGAATTCACAAGAGAATTCAAGATAAATTCATCAAGTATTTGGAGCCATCATCAAGATTCAAGCATCGTGTCAAGGGTTTAGCATATCCATTCATGGTGTTGAGCCAAGATTATGGATGTAGCATTGAAGATCTATCTACAACTATTGTTCATATAAAATTCAAGGATCCAAAATCTACATTCTTAATGGCCAGTACATGGTAGATTTCAGATTTTCTTCATAAGACATCATACAAGGTGATATCATTTACATGTTTCATGTTTTATTTCATCATTTGGTTTAATTACCAACAAGGTGGTTGACCAAGAGAATCCCCCATCCACTAACAATCAACAATTTTTTCCATTTTGTCCATTTGTATTTGGAGATCTAGGTTGTATACTTGAAGATTGCTTAGAGTGCAAAGCTATCAAAGTTGCAAAGTTGCATTGCAAAGTTTTCATCTTCATGGAAGCTCACCTATAGGTTGGATTCGGTTGTTTTAGAACCTAAGATCTGAGAGGAAGCCATTCTAGATCTGGGAGCTCAGGACCACATTGACACTTTCAAAAATTCAGATTGGGACTAAGAAGGGAGCAAAGATGTCTTAGTCCTCCAAGTGGAATCTTTCAGAGATTCTTCAAGATTTTTTTTTGTTATCCAAATATTTTGTGTATGCCCCAAAAAACAACAGTGGACTAAGACAGTAGCAAGGGTATCTTAGTCCTCCAAGGAATATTTTGGTAGTCTATTTTCATTTCCAAAATCCTATTTACATCTTTACATTCCCTAGGTACAAATACCCTAACTTGGAGTTGTTCATTTTCAATATTTCTAAGCTTCATTTAGCTCATTTTAAGTGTTTTGCATATCATAGTGTATTTTCAAACATTGTCTTTTCCAAGAATTTTCTTGGTGGTGAACCCCTTAAACCTAAAAGAACCCTTTCCTAGGTTTTCGTCATTGTGAATTGACTCACCTTGTGAGGTTGTTAGTCAATCCAATCAGGATTCCTAGGACATTCTTGAATGACCTTAGGAGAAAAGCGATGTTCTATGACCTAGGTTATAAAGCACCTACTTTCCTATTTTTCATATATATTTTGAAAAAAAAAACCTACTAATATAGTTATGTACATATAGACACGTAAAATAGACATCATGCATCTAAATCCCACTCTAATTAACATCCAATTATTCTATTAATCAGTTAAAAATAATTTATTGATTAATTTCATAGCTTCATCATACTTAATTAACTAAATCAAATTATTAAATTAAGTCCTTAAGTTCTTTTTATTTGATTCAATAAATCAAAATGATTTAAATCAAAAACCCCTAAAATCCTCCAAGTTAATTAATCTGAATTAATTAACCTCTAATCATAATCACCCATTCTCTAGCTTTTGGCTCAACTTGAGTCAAATATAAACTCTTAACTAACACCAACTTGCACAATAAATCAATTTATTTGATTTATTATTTCATCTAATTTCAAGATATTCCTCCAATTTGAATCTCCCTCTCAAAGGACTTGTCCTCCAACTTGGCATTTACGAGCTCTTACATGTCTCCTGCATGTCTCTTATACAAATCAACTTGGCATTAACTCTCTTCTTTCATTTCCCCCTAAACATGTCGATTCATCAAATTCAAATTTCAAAATTGGCACATTGACCAAAATGTGCACAACCCTCATCCTCTCACATATTGACAAGTGACATATTATCATTGGCTTGTGAATAATCCCACATTCATCCAAATATTTCAATCTTACAACCTTGAATCTATAAATTCAAAGAATTTCAACAACAAGAGTAGCTAAAACACAACAACACAACTTGATGCATAATCTCTTGCATTTTCAACATCTTGCATCTTGGCATCTAAGCTTATCAGGGATTGAGAAAGGGCTCTATTTTCACATCAAGGAGCACCAATCCCCCTATGGGATTGAATTTTGAGTGGTTTAGGAATAGTTTTCATATTCATCTTGCTTTCATTTTCATCTTATTAATTTGATAATGTGGTTATTTCCTTTACATTGATCAGTAATTTAATAGAGGATGCTTTATCTCATTTGTTCAATATTGATTGATTTAACTTGTATTTGTCAATATTTGATCAATCTAGATATAAGTCCTCTAACTTATGTGGTGATCAAAATATTGGAAAACATGAAATCAAATTGGTCAAACACTTGTGGGAAAAGAGGCCAAATCACTAATCCATGGCATATTTTGATGAGAAGTCATTCCTTATCAAGCTTTATCTTTCATTGAACATCAATCTGAACAATCAATATCTGTTGCATCTAATGTGTACTTCAACATCACATCAAATCATCGAAACAACTTTTGTTCCAATCCGAGCTTCAAAATCTTGATCAGTCAAATCCAATCATCATCTCAGGATATCCTTCCCAATATTTATGTTCCTTAACACTATCCTTGAATTGTTGTGTATCCTCAACAATTTTATCATCATCAATCTTTAAATCCTTGTTTTGCTTAACCCAAACCCTTCCATTGTTGTGTATCCTCAACAATGTTATCATCACAAATCCATCAATCTGATCAATCAATCCTAGCTTAGTTTTCAACAAAATACCAAAACAAAGCACTCATATCATCATGTATATCCACTTTCAAATTGTCAAAATCATGCAAAAATCCAAAAAAATTCTAAAAATCATATCAAAATCTAAAACATGTCAAAAATCTAAAAAATCAAAAATAGATTCATCTAGCCGAACTACATCATCTTTGAGCTTGAACATAGGTAAGGTTGATATTTTATCATCCCTCAAGACATTTTAGGTCTATCCTTTAGGTGTTCGTCTCAATGGAAATCTGTTTTCCCATCTATTTCACATTTTAAGTCAGTCCATTAGGCGTTCGTCGCAATGGAAATCTGTTTGACCATATATTTCACATTTTAGGTCAATCCTTTAGGCATCCATCACAATGGAAATCTGCTTGCCCATCTATTTCACATTTTAGGTCAATCCTTTAGGTGTTTGTCGCAATGTCAATATGTTTTCCCATCTATCTCATCAGCAGTCAATTCAATTGGAAACTGAACTACATCGTCATTGAGCTTGAACGTAGGAAAGGTTAATCTTTGATCATCTCCTGAGACACCCTAGGTCAGTCCTTCAGGCATCTTTTGCAATGGCAATCTGTTTACCATCTATCTCATCATTGAGTCAAGTCTATCGTCAGTCGAACTACATGGTCTTTTTGTGTATAACGTAGGCAAGGCTAATCTATGGATTAGCTCCTAAGACCCCTAGGATAGGTGTTTAAGTTAGTCTCTTCATCATAAATCTCATAAATACAAAAATGATTTGTAAAAAATCTCAAAATTCCAACAAAAAAAATAGCCTCGAAACATTCAAAAAACACCAAAAATATCCAAATATTTGAAAAAACCCAAAATGGTGCATCTGGCTCATCTCGTTTTCACCTGCAATAATCATCACTCATAATAAATCATCGTTGATTTCATCCTTTGGTAAGTTAGTCGAAAGCAAGTATAGTAGGTCCCAAAAAGTGTGAACCTAATCATCAAAGTCTCAAGTCTGGATCAGTAAGTCAACAAGTTGATCAACTCAAAATATCAATAGCTTATCATCCAATCAAAATATCATTATCACTTCGTCACAACATTTCCTAGGAATGTGACCTTTCGGCGATGGACATCAATATCAGGTATGATTGTAGTTTAGT
>CM021101.1:211956142-211997165 GCA_007115665.2 Sequoiadendron giganteum
AATTTTAGGTGCACTGCATGGAAGTCACATATGATGACACATATCTAATGTGGCTCTTCCCCCGAAGCTTGACTAGTCCAGCTATGGAATGGTTTTCTCGCCTACCCATGGGCATTAAAACATTCGAGGAAATAGTGGAGGCTTTCCTTAAAAATTATGCTTTTAATATGGGTGCGGATGTCAGTTTAGAAGAACTATCTGCACTCAAACAAGAAAAAGGAGAGTTATTCACATCCTTCTTGCAAAGATAGCGATCCAAGGCCAATCAGAGCAAGTGGACTATGTAAGAAGAACAACAACTCTGCACCATCATAGCCAACCTTGATAAAAACTTGGCGTTTTACTTGAAAATGCAGTGCATCACAGCATATGATCATCTAATTCCAAAGGTGCTCAACATTGAAAGAGCCCTTACTGTACAAGAAGGCGCACCAACATTCACTCCACCATAGGATAACCGCCCGTCTAACAACTACAATGATAAACCTTGAACATGGTTGAGGAACAAAAATATCATGAACGATGGCATGGTTGACGCTAAGGTAGACATTAGTGCTCCTAAGCAAAATACCCAAAACCATCATCAACCACAAAATCATAATCACAACAATGTGTAGACTAATGTGGTAGTAGCACAATCACAACCACCTTCCACCAGTCAAGTCAACAATGTGGGTAATCAAGGAGGACAACCTCCCCGCAACAAGTTTCCCCCCAAGAGGAAGTTCACAACCCTTGGTGAATCGATTGAGTCTGTCATGAAGAAATTGGTCAAAGAGAACCTAATCAAGATCTCTAACTTCAAACAATACACGGAGCCCATGACCAAACCATCGTGGTACAATGAGAATCTCCTATGTGACTTTCACAAAGTCAAAGGACACACCACCGCCAACTGCATGAGACTCAAAAATATCATCCAAGACCTCATCAAGGATAAGGTCATCAACATCGAGCAGCCGGTCGAAAACCAAGACCTGAAAATCTACACGAATCCGACGTCGAATCATAACCAAGGGAATAATAAGGGTAAGCAAAAGTATGCTAGTGCTAATCTAGTATACAAGGAGATAGTCGGATGTGTCGATGAGATGGTCACTACAATAAATATCAATGGAGCCAACAATGACTATGGAGTCACCACACGAGGTGAAAAGGTTACCATTGCTAGGGCACTTGCTAAGACCCCCATTAACAACACAAAGGCCATCCCCTATGATTATAATGTAATTGACCAGCTGAAAAGAATACCCGCACAAATCTCCATCATTGAATTACTAAAAATCTCAGTCGCCCATAGATAGATCCTTGATGAAGCACTAGTTGCATCTACCGTTGTTGCCACCCTTGACATAGAGCAATTTCAGGATATGGTGGGTAACATCGTTACCCCAAATCTCATCACATTTTTAGACTAAGATTTCCCCCCGCAACCATCTCATAACTGCGCACTCCACCTCCAAGTCCTAATCCATAAAAAGAAAGTCAAACGAGTCCTAGTAGATGGTGGTGCAGGTCTTAATATTTGTTCGCTGAAACTCATAAAAAAATTGGGATTCACCGAGGATTCCATCAATAAGAACAAAAGAATCATGATAAGAGCATATGATGACCAAGAAAGAGTGTCTCAAGGCACTATCAAGATCCCCGTCCAAGTGGTGCCAACAAGCATGGAAACAACCTGCCAAGTTCTTGACCTTGATCTACCATACAACATCCTCCTGGGACGCCCATGGATACATGGCATGGAGGCAGTGGCCTCAACCTATCACCAGTGCATTAAGTTCTCATATCAAAATGAGGAGGTTACCATACATGGGGATCCCGAACCTTTCGCCTATTGCAAAAACTTGGAAGCCAAGTTTTACAAGATCCCTCAAGTACCTAAAACTGATGAAGGACCCTCCACTTCATACATAGACCCAGCTAATCTCACCTCCACTTCTGCGACAAAGACACCTGCCATCCTTGATATATCTAAGATTAAGAACATGATACAGGACAATGGATGTGGTGATTATAGAATGAAGAGAAATGCTTTTGTTGTCGGAGAGTTACCACAATCTCCTAGGTCACATGGACAACCACAGCTAATTCAAACACCTGTTCACACTAGAACGAAACCTACTGGATTCCACCATTGGGGGGATCTCAACTAGGAGAATGTGGATGAGGAGGACATCACAAATAATCTGTACCAAGATGAAAGACCCACTCCCACCCTACCCATGGAGGAAACAAACAGAGGATTACAAATGATGTTAGGTATGGGCTATAACAGGAATGAGAGCTTAGGAAGAAACAATGATGGATGGTTGGATCCCATCATCATGGAAAGAAGGATGCAAAATATTGGCCTCGGCTATAGTCCTCTGAGTATAACCGTACATGGTAGAGGTACGCCTAGAAGAGCAGTTTGGTCCTCTCCTTAGGTAACAACAACAATCCCTAGACCACCCATTTGCTTAGGGATCCCACTCGACAATTACACCTTTGACGTTACCAATGTGTGTGCTAGTAGTGATGATGAGTATACCATAGCAAGTCTCCCTAGGCTTTTCAAGGAGTCCACCTTGTTAATGATTAATGCCTCACCCACCAAATCCACTTAGTGTACCCCCAACTCATCGATCACGACCAATGGGGACCGCCAATTCTAGACTCATTCAAAAATGATGAGGCTCTCTCAGAATTCATGGGACTAAGGGATACAATCCCATGCAGAGATCACAAGGATGGATTCAACATCAAACTAGACACACAAGCATACTATGGGGAGACGATTGAGTCCTTCTATTGCAAAAGAAAAAGATCGAGAATAAGCTTGGAGTTATTGAGTGAAAACCACACTGTGGCACTCTCTAACCATAAAATAGTTAAAATAAAGGACGCATCCGATGGTGAAAACCTCTCTAAGGTGCCAAAGGATGAAGGATTCAATCTCCCCCCTACTGTTGTACATAAGGAGAAGTTAGTAATATTGGCAGAACAGTGCAACCCTATCAACTTGGGAATAGAAATAGAGCCACAAATCACATTCTACACCCAAACACTTCAAACAGAGGAACAAGAACTATTGGCAACATTCCTAAAGGAGAGAAAGGTAAATTTTGCGTGGACCTATGCAGACATGCCGGGTTTGGACCCTAAAGTAGTAGTTCATCATTTGGTCGTTTACCCTGGAGCAAAACTAGTCAGACAAAAGCTAAGGAAGATGCACCCACAAATAGCCTTGCTTGTAAAGATTGAGCTGCAAAAACTTCTGGATATTGGCTTCATATTCCCGATCAACTATATAGAATGGGTATCAAATCTCTTACCGGTCTCAAAACCGGAAGGGGGCATCCACATTTGCACTGATTTCAGAGACCTAAACAAAGCATGTCCCAATGATGACTTTCCATTACCCAACATTGACATGATAGTGGATATGACAGCCAGACATGAGATGCTATCCCTAACGGATGGCTTCTCGAGGTATAACCAGATAATGATAGCAAAGGAAGACCAACATAAGACGGCCTTCACATGTCCTTAGGGCACCTACTGCTAGAACGTAATGCCATTTGGGTTGAAAAATGCAGGAGCTACATACCAAAGAGCCATGACATTAATCTTCCACAACATGATCCATAAAACAGTCGAAGATTATGTAGATGACATACTGGCTAAATCAAAGAAGAGACAAGACCATATAGCAACTCTAAGTGCTATCTTTGATAGGATCGAACAATATAAGGTTAGACTCAACCCAAAGAAGTGTATCTTTGGGGTACAATCAGGAAAGTTGCTAGGATACATAGTTTCAATGAGAGGAATAGAGGTGGACCCTGCAAAGGTAAAAGCAATCCTTGAAATGGAATCACCAAGAACGTTAAAGCAACTAAGAGGATTACAAGGTAGACTCCAGTCCATCCAGAGATTCATAGCACAACTGGCAGATGAACAGATTACCTATTCACACCTACTTCACAAGGGAGTAGCTTTCAGATGGGATGACAAATGTGAGCAAGCATTCAGCAAAATAAAAGAATATCTATTTATACCACCTGTGTTGATGCCACCAATTGTGGGGAAACCATTAATCCTATACATCTCAGCAACAATAGTCGCCCTGGGGGCCCTTTTAGCCCAACATGATGAAAAGGGAACCGAGTGGGCTATCTACTACATCAACAAAACAATGGTGGGACACGAGCTCAATTACACAGCAATAGAAAAATCTTGTCTAGCACTAGTATTTGTGGCTCAAAAATTCAAACACTACATGCTAGTGCACCAAATCAAGTTGATTGCCAAAATAGACCCTCTAAAGTACCTATTGTCAAAAGCAACACTTACAGGTAGAATGGCTAAGTGGGTAATGATATTATCTGAACATGATATCGAGTATGTAGAATGAAAAGCCATAAAAGGACAAGTCATTGTGGATCAGCTGGCAGAAGCGCCCCTCTACACAAATAACCCACTCATATCAGAATTCCTAGATGAGTCACTTTTTAACGTTTGTGCAATAGACCACTGGAAGTTATACTTTGATGGCTCTCACACGCAACATGGATCAGGAGCTGGTGTGTTCTTCATCACGCCGCAAGGAGACTGCATACCTAGATCATACAAGCTGGCATTCCCTTGTACTAACAATATTGCAGAATATGAGGCTTTGACCATAGGCCTCAAGATTGCAGCATAGTGGCGAATCATGGCACTAAAATTCTATGGGGACTCACAACTTATCATCAACCAAGTCAACAGTGAATACCAAACAAAGGATGATAAGCTCGCACCATACAAAAAGGTGGTAGAAAGCCTCAAGGAATCTTTCATCGACATTACCTTTGAGAAAATACCAAGGACAAACAATAGAGTGGCCGATGTAATGGTGATAATTGGATCCTTACTAGACATCCCTCACAAAGTCTCAAAACATGAATTCCTCATAGAGTAGCTTCTTGTACCCACATTCGAAGTACCAGAGTCAGAATATGCATGTGAAATTTTTGGTCCCGATGATCTTTGGTATCATGATATATACACCTACCTAAAGTTAGGAATCCTCCCCACTGACATCACTCTGAACCTAAAACGCACTTTTGTCAAAAGGACTTCACGATTCATCATCCTAGGAGAGACCCTCTTCCGTAGAAGTATTGATAGAACCTTGCTACGTTGTTTAAAACCCGAGGAAGCCTTGACTGCTCTAACTGAGGTACACAATGGCACATGCGGATCACACTCAAGTGGTATGACCTTGGCTAAAAAGTTGCTGAGAATAGGGTACTACTAGCCGACGATGGAAAGAGAGGCACACAACTTTGTCAAAAAATGACTACAATGTCAACAGCATGGAGACCTTATTCATGCAACAACTCAAGAACTGCATCCCATTATTACACCTTGGCCCTTTTCACAATGGGGGCTCAATCTCATTCGTAAAATATTTCCCACCTCATCCAATGGCCATAATTTCATCATCACCACCACTGAATATTTCACAAAGTGGGTCGAAGCAATTCCCATGACCTACATGATGGGAAAACAAATATCCAAGTTCATCCTGAATTACCTCATTTGTTGATATGGTGTTCCCCAATCCATTATATCTGATAATGGGACGCCCTTCAAAAATTAGGATGTCCATGATTTGTGTGAAAAATTCAAAATCCAACACCGTTTTTCAACTCCATACTATCCATAAAGCAATGGCCAAGCAGAAGCTACAAATAAAACCATTCTGAAAATCCTCAAGAAAATAGTCAATGACTTTGGTCATGACTGGCATTTGTAGCTAAATCCCTCCTTATGGGCCTACCACACTAGCATCCATATGCCAACAGGCGCCACCCCATTCTCTCTGGTGTACAGATCAGAAGCCATCCTCCCTATTGAGATCGAGCTCCTGTCACTGAGGATATCACTGCAAAACCTCATCACACATGAGGAATATAGGTTCATAAGACTCAATGAGCTGGAATTACTAGATGAAAGGCACATGGATGCCCTTAATCATCTACAAGTGTACTAGAATCACCTAAAAAGGAGCTACAACAAGAAGATCAGATAATGCACTTTCCAAGTTGGTGACCTCATGCTGAAAGAAAACCAAAAGAACTTGCCAAATCTGGAGACAAAGGGAAAGTTTGAGCCCAACTGGCTGGGACCCTTTATCATCACTGCAAGCTACAAATCGGGGGCATATCAATTGTCAACACCAGAAGGCGAGCCCCTGCAAGAGCCCATGAATAGTTCACACCTCAAAAAATTTTATGCCTAAATCTTGCAAGGTATAGAACCAAAAATACAAAAAACAATAAAAAAAAGTCTTGAAAAAATGGTTACCTTGATAAAAATCTGGCAAACAAGCATCTCGGTGACAACAAAAAAAATCAAAAAATAGTAAAAAGAAAACAATTCGTCCTCTAGTGAAAACCACTTCGGTGGTGCTTTGGGCGAGTACCTTGGTGAAAATCTGGAAAATAGGCACCAAGTGTAAATAAAGTGCCTTCCCCATCTACCAGGATCTACACAACTCATTCCATCACTCATTCATCCACTCATCTGCTCACATCCATACCGTAGCCTATGTTGGTGTCTACACCATATTCCACCATGGAACTACTTGGCATTTATAAGGTCATTCGATCCTGCCTCTATCGAAGTAGTCTATAGCACCACACTGGGGGCATGTTCTCACAACATTGGATCATATTCATTTATTCTCGTGATCTTTTTCAAAATTCATCAGAAAAAACCAAAAACATTCAAAAAATCATGCATAAATTCAAAAACATCCAAATCATTCAAAAATCCAAAAACATATCGAAACATTCAAAAAGTCTTCAAAAATTCATCATTGAGTCTTGTCAGTCTTTCACCTTGTCAAACTACATCATCTCTGAGCTTGAACGTAGCCAAGGTTGATCTTTGATCATCCCCCGAGACAGTTAAGGTCAGTCCTTTAGGTGTTTGTCGCATTGGCAATCCGTTTGCCCATCCATCTTTTCATTAAGTCAAATGTGTCATCAATCGAACTACATGGTCTCTGTGTGTATAACGTAGGCAAGGCTAATCTATGGATCAACTCCCGAGACCCCTAGGATAGGTCTTTAAGTTAGTCTGTTCATTGTAAATCTTGAAAATACTAAAAAATAGCCTCAAAACATTTGAAAAAATCCAAAATGGTGCATCCATTTCATTTCGCTTTCACCCGTGAACATCTCACTAATAATAAAGTCAATCGTCACTTTCACCCTTTGGTGAATCAGTCAGAAGCAAGTTTAGCAGGTCTCAAAGTGAACACCTTAATCATCAAAGTCTCAAGTCTAGAGTAGTAAGCAAGCAAGTTAGTCACCTCGGAGTATCAATAGCTTATCACCCAATCGGCCCCATCAAAACCCTGATCACTACATGTCCTAGGATGAAGCTTTCCTGCGATGGACATAAACATCAGGTAACCCTCACAGTAGTTATTCTTGGCTAGCAATATGAAGAACATTAGCTTGTTTATTTACTCTACTTTGGTCTCTTTTGACTTATCTTATTTTGCGTTCATTCCCAGGACCTCTCGATGATGCCTAAACAAAACAGGTATAGAGAGAAATGAATGGGGCAATGATCATTATCTTTTATTTGCTATGCTTGTGGGATACGCTTGTAAAATAACTTAGTTATGCATGTTTTGTTTGGTTTGTAGGGAGGACATTTTAAGTATCTTGTTGACCACATAGGAAAGCTTGCTTTTCTGTGTTTTGGTCTGAGATATTTAGAATGTTTGAACTACATCCTGAATAAAGTATGAATGCTAAAGTGTGAACAAGAATAATCCTATCTAATTTTCAAGTCAAAGTCCATCGCACTAGGTACCATGCCATCCTGGTTCTTAATACCTCGATGCATCATACCTATGTGTGTTATCAAACATAATGCAATTGACCCTATGAAAATCTCAATTCCTATATGCAAATGTAAAATCACCATCATCATCCTCACTAACTCATTAATTCCATGTTTCTTCTACCTTCTTTCCACACTAACATGGTATTATAACAATAATCAAAACATCGCTCATGCATACATCCTGCATCCACTAGATAGTTAACATTAGAAGAGCATTATATCATATCAATATCTTAAGTTATGAGGAATAATATAAATTCATTATTCTAAACATCTTAAGACATCATTACATCATACATCATCATCTGCAACCATTACTAGCACAATTTGCATCCATTACCATCATTAATATGCATTACATCATTTAAAGCACGAAAAATACAAAAAGAAATGCATTCATTACATACACTGCATCACATGAACCATAAGGAGAGAAACATCTCATAACATCACATATTTGCATGTACATCATAAAAGGGCAAATCATCTCGTATATATCATCAAAAGTCACTGTTATAATACAGAATCAGATCAAGTGTCCATCGGATACATAATACAATAAGGCCAAAATACTGCATCCCGTATATCAAAAATGAAGCAAAATTGTCCTATGATCAAAAAGGGAGCGGGCCCTACCGGTTGCTGCCCTCCCCATCCTATCTCTCAACATGTGCCTCTGTTGGTCCCATCCCTGTCTGCTGTGAGAAGTCTACCACTCTGCGGTCTGGTGGCACTACCTGTCGATAATGATGTCGATAGTACTTGGCCTCTCTGATAGCCTCTCTATAATCTCGAATATCAATCGATCGAGCCTGAGATGAGGACGTTGCACTCTCTAACTGCCACTACCGACCTATCTCCTGATCCCTCTCAGATTGTGCTTGGTCTCTCTCCATAGTCAGAACCTGTATCTGTCCCTATAGCTACTGAATCAGCACATCTTGATGATCGGGCTATCCTGCCGGCTATCCAGCTTGCTGCCCTATCAGCTGCCCTACTGGTTGTTGCTGAGGATCTACCCTCGGCCAACCATCCTGATCTCCTACTCGAACAAGTGACTACTGGACCCCGTCCCTGGGAGGTTTCTGATGAGGAGGTGCCTCACCTCATCCTCTGCCTTGCCCCCTGCCACCTGCCCAGCCCCTACGTCTGCACTATAGGACAACTATACCTAGAACTGTCAATTTGAGGGGAGGTCTGAACCTTGCCCTATAAGCTATGGTGACTCCTACATCTATCAGCCCCTGATCATATGGCCACGGTTGAGCCACTAACTGCCTAAACAAGGTCATTGCCTCAGCTGCCAGGATGGGCTGGCCCCATGCTATCTCCCTAGTAGTACATGCAAAGATGGCCACATATTGGTCATCGGGCCTATCTTGTACCTCCCCGAACTGACGAGCAACCCTGTCTGAAAGGTACCTCTCAATCATGGTATACTCTCAGCCCTACATCAGCCTATCCTATTGAGCAGAAGAGTTGTTGGACATCATCTCCCCATGGACCAATATCCATTTATGGTCTCCAGATGAACTCTCTCATCTCATTGAGAACTCGTCGCTAGTGCGGAACACCACTCACGCCAGTAAATGAAAAGTGCATCAATGCCCTGTCGTACCACCAAACGGGGGGATCATTTGTCTCCAAAGGAACTGGTGTGATGTTTGGATGAAGCACTAAGATCCTCTCCCATCCCCACACATCCAGTAAGGTGCCTCCTGCCCCAATGGACCTACTATCTAAGTAGACAAACTCATGAAGATCCCTATAGAGGGATGCCAGTAGTACCGGTCCCCAAGCAAAGCACTCCCTCTGATGAACCATCTAATCCCATGCAAGTCCCCATCTTGGACTGAAGTATCAGCCCCACTGATCAGGTACTACAAGGCTTGAGATAATAACAGCAATAATTAGTCAGTATGTGTGCACACAGTCATGATACAGCTCCAAGTCAATCTGACCATCGCAAAACTCAATAACATCCATCTGCATCACTTCGTAACAGGCCTCTCTACTAGCATCTAGATCATAGATGACTCGGGTCCCATGAATGGGCAATCGGAGGATGCGCCATACATCCTCAAGTGTGATAGTGGCCTCACCAGTAGGAAGATGGAAGGAGGAGGTCTCACTATGCCATCGTTCTGCCAGAGCCATAATCATGCCTAGGTGAGCCCGAATAGGAGGGGCATACGCAATGTACAAAAGGCCAATGGCACCAAGGTGCTCCTGGACTAGCTCAAGCATAGCCCCTAATCTACTAAGCACTGGCCATCAATGCTCCCATGAATAGAGTACACCAGGCTCGTCCTACATAAGGAAGGCTGTCGCGTGAGGAAAAAATAAAGTTTTAAAGTCAAAATCTACCTCAAACTAGCAAGTGCGGTGCTGTTTGCAGGTGCGACATAGTTTGGAAAGCTCCAAACTGCACCGCTATGGTAGGGTTTTCCATTTTAGCAGTTATAAAGTGACCCGTTCAGTGCACTTTTCATATGTGGTCCTCTTTGATGCAAACCCTAAGTTCCTAACTGCGCCACACGGTGAAAAATGGACATGCGGCAGACTTTTGGCCAACCAAATGCTAAATTGTAAACTACCCCATGTGGTGCATTTCGCATATGCGACGCAATATGGGACCATGTTGTTGCGATAAGACACTTTCCGTGGTACCATATGGCACTGCGCAGTTCGAGAAAATCCTTAACCCTATTTAATGCACATAAAACAATAAAATTAAAAGATGGATAGGGGTACATACCATGGGTCCTGCACCGACTGGCCGCTGATGTGTCTGAACCCTCTTTGTCACGTTCCTGGGAAGCTGTCATTGCGCCATTTCCACTCAAACTTAGAGCTAAAAATTGAAATTTTCTAAAGGCTAAGATTGCAAAATGAATTAAAAATGACCCCTTGCGGTCTATTTAAGCTAGAAAATTAGAGTTTTTTGACCTATTTTGACCTCCCAACTTGAGTTTTGGTCCCCTAAGCTCATCTTCATCCAACTGAGAGTCGTTTTGCATCCCTTCTGGCATTTTAAAGTAGTTTTCTAGCATTATGGGGCATTTCTGGCTTGTCAAGCACCTTGTCATCTTTTTCGTGAGACCATCCAAAAATCCAAAATTTTCATCCGATCTCTCGAGGGGGCAATATCCAACAATATACTTCCACTGGGGCAGTAGTGGGGCATCTTAAAATCGAGAAATTTTTGAACTTCTAATGATAGCAATTTATTCTTTGAACCAATGCAACGAGTACATCACTTCAAAGAGGGGCAAAATGTAGACATGGAAAATGTACAAGTTCATTTTGGCACACCTGATCCCAACTACTAACAATGTTTCCTCTCAGATCAAATTCTCAACATTTCATCACTTTCTATCCTTTAATTCAATAAATCACTATTTATTGGATTAAGTCTATGACCTCCTTTGATTAAATTAATCAGTTTAATTTGATTAACCCTACATTGCTGTTTAATTAAATAAATCATTTTATTCGATTAAAATCTCTAAAGTCCTCCTATTAAATTAAATAAATTAAACCTTATTTGATTTAATCTGACACATTTCTTCTTTATTAAATAAATCAAATCATTTATTTAATGAATCATTTCCTCTCAGTTTCTGACTTAAATCAATTCATAAATCTAAGTCTAAATTGTCACATCACCTGATTCTTCATTAAGTTAATCAAATCCTTGATTAAGTTAATCCTTCTCACTAAAATTCTCTAGAGAATGCAACTTGCACAATAAATCAATTACTTTGATTTATTAATTCTCCTATTTTCCCTCACAAAGCATCAAAAAGGGAATATTCCTCTTTTGAATTAAAAAAGGCCAAGTGTGCTTGGTCCTTCCAACAAGGCATTAAAAGCCTCTTACATGTCTTTGACCTTGAGCCAAGTGACATTAACTTCATTCTTTTTCCCTCTTCAACATGTCATTTCTCAAGTTTGAAATGCCACCTAATTGCATTTATTGGCACATTGGCCAAAACTTGCTCATTCCTCATCCAATCACATTTGGACAAGTGGCACAATGCCATTGGACTATATTTTTTCCCACATTACTTGTTTCCACTATCTCTTCAAAGATTTGAATCTATAAATTGGAGACCCTTCTCCTCAATCTTCATTCACAACTCATATGCAAAGTTACTCTCGTCACATTGAGAGCTAATTTTGCCCATTGCACTCAACCATCCATATTTTCACATTTGCACCAAGGTTATGCTCAAATATCTTTGGAGATTTGACCATTTATTCATCAATCCACATTACAACCATAGGAATTGGGAAAGGGCTAGTTGCAACATATCATTGGCACCAATTCCCCCATAAGATCTTTAACTTATTGGCTTAGTTAGGATTTAGTTCAAGTTTCTATCTTTATGTTCTTCATTTTCCTAATTCTAGCTTAATAAGTGGATTTCATGGGGAATCCTTCAAATCTTTACATGCATTTTGATCTAACACTAACAATGTTTGACTTCTTTGTGCATTTGCAGGTTTAGGGGTTCACAGTATTTAACCTAAAAAGAGAAACACATGAAATAAATAAAATGAAAATATAAATGTTTTCAGTTAATAAATTTAATAAAATAAATACAATTATTAGAGATTGAGAGGGATATGAAGAGGAGAGAAGGAGAGGGAAATATAAAGAGAGAGAGGAGAGATGGATAGATAGATATAGAAGAGATAATTATATAGAGAGGGAAAGAGAGGGAGTGAATGAGAGAGGGAGATCTATACGAAGATAGAGATAGAGATAGGAACTGATATATATAGGGAGAGATAAATATAGAGGGAGGGATTAAAGAAGAAATATGGAGAGATAGAGATAGAGAGACTAAGAGAGATATATAGAGGTCTAGGAAGAGGTAGGGGGAGAGATGCAGAGAGAGATGGATGGATAGATAGGGATACATGTCTAGAGATAATGGGGTGAGAAAAATAGAGGTACAGATGAAGATAGAGAGAGAGAGAGAGAGAGGAAAAGGGAGACAAATAGATAAAGAGATATAGGGAGAGGGAGAGGGAGAGGGATAGGGAGAATGAAAGATAGAGAGATATAATAGAGAGAATTGGAGATAGATAAATAGAGATGGAGATAGGGAGAGAGTAGGGAGAGATAGAGATATATGGGAAGAGAAAGAGAGAGATAAATATATATGTGAAGAGAAAGGGAGAGACAAGTAAAATAGAGATATATATGGGGATAGGGAGTGAGTGAGGGAGGGATAGATGGGGAGAGATAGAGAAGGGGGAGATAGAGAGAGGGAGGGGGAGAGAGAAAGGGATAGAGATAAGTAAAGGAGGGAGAGAGATAGGTTTAGGACGAAGAGAGAGAAGAGGAGAGAGGGAAAGACATGGGTAGAAGAGGGAGAAAGGAAGAGGGGGGAGAGAGGGAGAGAAATATGAATAGGGGGAGAGAGAAGAATATGGGAGAAAGGGATAAATAGCTCAAAGAGACAAACAAGGAGAGATAGATGTATATAGAGGAAGAGGGAGGGGGAGATACAAAGAAATATAGATGGTGATATAGGGTGATATAGAGATAGAGATATAAGGAGATATAGAGAGAGGAGGATAGGGAGAGAGAGAGATATGGAAAGATAAAGAGAGAGATAGAGATATATGGGAAGAGAAAGCGGGAACATGGTAGAGATAGAGAGATAGGGGATAGGGAGGGAGGGAGGGAGGGAGAGATGGGGAGAGATAGAGATGGGGGAGATAGAGAGAGGGAGGGAGAGAATGGTCAATAAGGAGGGAGGAAAAAGAGAGAGGGAGAGATGGGGATATAAAGAGGGAGAGATAGAGGGGGAAAGAATGATAATGAGAGAGAGAGAGAAGGATATTGAGAGGGAGAGATAAAGAGAGAGAGGAGAGAGGGATAGATAAAAATTGAAGAGATCTAATTATATAGAGAGGGAGAGAGAGGGACAAAATGAGAGAGAGATAGAAAGATAGAGATAGAGATAGGAAGTGATATATAGAGATAAAGGTAGTGGGAGAGATGGTAGAAGAAATATGGAGAGATAGAGATAGAGAGACAAAGAGATATAGATATAGAGGTCTAGGAATAGGGAGGGGCAGAGAGAGAGGGAGAGAGATGGATGGATAGAGAGAGGGAGACATGTCTAGATATAAAGGGGGAGGAATATAGAGGTAGAGATGGAGATAGAGTGAGAGAGGAAGAGGGAGACAAGTAGATAGAGAGATATAGGGAGAGGGAGAGGGAGAGGGATAGATAGAGAGAGATATATATTGTGCTATATAGTGATAGAGAGATATTTATGAGGGGATATAGAGAGAGGAGGAGAGGGAGAGAGAGGGATAAAGAGATAGAAAAACACAGAGAATTAGAGATAAAAACATAGAGATGGAGAGAGGGGGAGAATAGAGAGAGATTTAGATATATGGTAAGAGAAAGAAAGATAAAGATATATGGGAAGAGAAAGGGAGAGAGAGGTAGAGATAGAGAGATAGATATGTGGATAGGGAGGGAGGGAGGGAGGGAGAGATGGGGAGAGAGAGAGAGTAGGGAGATAGAGAGAGAGAGAGAGAGAGAGAGAGAGAGAGAGAGAGAGAGAGAATGGATAGAGATAGGTAGAGAAGGGAGAGATAGAGAAGAGGGGGAGAGTGGTAGAGAGATAGGTTGAGGAGGAAGAGAGATATGGGGAGAGAGGGAGAGATATAGGTAGAAGAGGGAGAAAAAAGAGGGGGGGAGGGAGATAAATACATAGAGAGGGAGAGGGAAGAAGATTGGGGAGAGGGGGAGAGATATCTCAATGAGATAGAAAGGGAGAGATAAAGAGATAGGTAGAGAAGGGAGATATATAGAATAGGGGGAGAGAGGGAGAGAGGTAGGTTGAGGATGAAGAGAGAGAATAGGGGGAGAGGGAAATATATCGGTAGGAGAGAAAGAAGAAGGGGAGAGAGGGAGAGAGCTATGTAGAGATGGAGAGGGGAGAGATAGCTCAAAGAGATAGATATATAAGGAGATATAGAGAGAGGAGAGGGAGAGAGAAGTAGGTAGAGTGATATATGAAAAGATAAAGGGAGAGAGAGGTAGAGATAGATAGTGGATAGGGAGGCATATATAATAATAATATAATTTATATATATTATAGTGTAGAAAAATGGATCCCTTGACATTTTCACACACGTTTGAGCTATCCTTGTGGATTTTGGCTTAATGTTTCCTTGATTTAGTGTTGTAATGTGGATACCACATTCACATTAGGTCTTGGGCCCTTTTGAACTAATGGATTTTAATGGTACCTTGCTAAAGTGTTGTAAAGTGTTGTAACTCACTTTCATACTTTTCCAAGGTTTTATCAAATAATCAAGCATAATAAACACAATTTTAATCAAAATTAATCTTAATCTTACCTCATTTGGAGTGTTGTAACACACTTTCACACTTCTCTAGGGTATGTGCAGGATCATCATGGAAAAATAGGCCCTTAAGTGGCAATAAAATTCAAAAAATCAGAGTTAGGAAACTTGACATAAAAATTTGAATAAGTTATCTATATTATTTAAAAAATATGCAACATAAAATCTGTAGCAAATTGAATGTAGTTTCTAAACTACTAGGTTGATTTAAAAAAAAAAAAATCTATTTCGTGAAAATTTGAAATTTCAATGGACTAGTACTTAAAGTTTAGGGAAAAAATAAGAAGTAGGTGTCTATTTGACCACCCTAACCACATTGAAATGATAATATTTTTTTATAAGATTTTAGATATAAGTAGGGGACTCATGTCCCGATGTGATGCATATTTTTTTGTAATTTTTTTCCAAGTAAATAATTAATTATGAATTTTTTATTACAATTTTTTTTAAATGTAAAAACTCGTATGTCTAACCATCTTAACTTGGTAAAAACTTCATGAAATTCATTTTTTTTTTTTAATCCTATAGTATACAAAGCATAGAACGTGACACATGTTTTAGATTCAAAAAATGTGATATCGTTTGAAAGCTATAGATGTTTTTCAATCAGCCTATCAATCAAGACTTTAGTTGTAATTCAAATAGAAAATGAATAATAATTATTTATTAAATTCAAAGTAAAGCATAATTTATATTGGTGGAAAGCTGAGAATCTCCTTTAGAAACCCTTTTTGTTTCATCAATTTTGGATTAAAAAAAAGTCGTCAGCCACGTGGGCCATCATATCACTTAGATATCGCCACTTTTTGGCCCATCATGATCCTGCACATACCCTCTAGGCTTGTCATTATTAATTGGAATTTCTTATGCTTTAATTGGCCCTATTTTGCATCCACAAGCCTCATTTATAGCATCTTTTCGAGCATAATCCGAACAACAATCAATAATCAATTATAATTTAGGTGATTCTAGCTTGTGTGGCCTATATTTATAGATCTAGGACTCATTCACCATCTTGGGTGAATGGGTCTCACCTGGATCTTTTTGCCCCGAACCTGTTTTCACACATTTCTAGACAGTTTTGGTTTTTGGTCCCTAAATTATGTCTGATGAGACTCATTCGCAACCTTGGGCAAATGAGTCCCATGTAACCAAAATTGAAATTTAATTCAAATTTTTGGTGGGATTTTATTCTCCTAGATCTAATATTAGCTTGTAATGTTGTAATTTCAGGAATTCTTGTGTAATTGAGTATAAATACAGGTTTATTTCACTCATTTTCATCCTAACAAGCAATCAAGTGATACCTAGCATTCAAGAGAATTCAAGGGAATATTATCAAGCATTTTAGAGTAGCATTCAAGTGTCAATCATCATTTCAAATATTGCATATATCATTTTTGTTATTATGCTAACAATTGGGATGTAGCATTTTTTATTCAACCAAGTGTCTCAAGCAAGATCAACATCATTCAAGAAAGATTCAAGAACCACATCCATTGTAGCCATTTCAAGCATATTTGTAACACCGTACTATAAGGGTATGGTGGGTTGTAACATTATCTTTTGTTCATTCATCATTCTCCATTCTTATTTTCTATAATTGGAAGGTTTAATTACCAACAAGGGTTTTGACCAAGGAAAATGCCTATTCACTAACCCGACAATATTTTTCCCTCTCCTTTGTGTTTAATTTTTAGGTTTAGGTTGTATATTTCACAAGGATCAAGATTGGAGAAAAAATTTCAAGTGATCAAAGTTGTCAGAGTCATCATCAACCCTTGGAGAAACTTGGAGAAGACCTACGTGTGGCAATTTGTAGTTCCAGATGAAGAAATCAATCAAGAAGAGAATAGAAAGTTGAGGAGAAAATAATCATGTCCTGAACTTCTAGAAAATTAGAATTGGAATGATTTTCCACAAGAGGAAGATGAGTCCCACTATACAGGCTTGACAAATATTTTTACATATTTGGATACCCTTTTGGTAGAAACTTGTTCTAGCACATTTTTCCAGAAACAAGATTGATTCACCCAACTTGGTGAATGAGTCCTAGTTAGCCTTGAAAATAGATTTTTTAGTGATTTAGACCTCCATCCTACCTTCTCTAATTTTCTAGGTGTACACTTTCCATCTTTATAATTTTATGTTTCATTTCATTCATCATTCTAGGTCATTTAGAGCTAGTTTGCATTCAATTAGGGTTTTGTTTTACATCTTTCATATCATTGTCTTTTCCAAGTCTAAACTTTTTCATGAACCCCTCATTAAATGTCATTCAACCTTTAGAATAGCCCTCTTGCAAGATCTCTTTCTCCTTTACAAAGATATCTTAAGGGTCTATTCTTGAGTGAAGTGTGTGAATATTTTCGCTTCCATTTTAGGTCCAAAATCCTAGAGGTGAAAAAGAGAACACCAATTTTCATTATCTCATTTTTTGTGAACTTTCATATAGAGCAAATGTCATAATTATGATTTGGAGTGCATTATCATCCTATATCTATCTTGAATTAACATTGCATTAGGATTTGCATTGGTTAATTTGCATTAGTAAAAGCTCATTTAGCTTGCGTTTTTTCATCTAGTTTCATTGAAAATCATTAAAATTATACATTTCCATCTCATATTTAGATCAGAAAACATAAAAAGCATAAAATCCAATTCAAAAATCTTCAAATTTTTGAAAAAAACCATCCCTAGGACTCTTTCGCCACCCTGGGCAAATTAGTCCTTCTGGACAATTTTTATTGCATTTTTTGGCATTTAAAATTTAGTTTATGAGTTTTTATTTGTTGTTATTTACTTTATGTTTTAGTTTCTAGAATTTCAGTTACAAGCATTTCATTATTCTTATCTTAAACTGCATTTGCATTCACATTGAATTTAGTAGCCCTTGCATGAGTATTTGGTGTCCTATCACTAATACTATAGTGAGATAAAGTTTGAGACTCATGTCATCCCCCCATAGCACAATCATTGTGGATCTTGGGTTATCAGTCTCTTTCACTCCTCGTATTGACACTAGTACACTAGATATGGACAATAACTTTAACAACTCTTTTCCTTCAAGTGGTATGCAAGTTGAACCAAGGAATGATAATGTCCCACGAGAAAACATAATTCAAATTCATGACGACCTAGAAAACTTACAACACCAAGTGAAAAATGACATCTCAACTACTTCCATCCCTACCATAGGAAACATTTACTACATGCTTGAAAGTGAATATGGTCTTGACCTTGTGAAAATTATAGTTCAAATCTTTGGAAAACACCTCCCCCCAACCACTAGTTGTCCTTTTCCAACAAATAATGTCACAATCCAAGGAGGAACTCAAGTTCCTCCTCCCACAACAATAGCTTCAATACCTACCTATAACTGTCCTCAAATCACAACAACAGTCCAATATGTTAGTAATGTGATTCCTTCCTTGGGTATTTCTGCTAGCATCCCTAGTTCATGTGTGGTATCACATGTTATATCTCCTACCACTTTACCACCTATAAGCATTCCATTCAATTTTCCTATGAACACATACACGCCTTCACCTTTGTCACTTCCATCTCAAAACAAAACCAATGACCCTCTCATAACTCAACTCTTTCAAGCCATTTCATCCCTCCAAAAGTAAGTTTCCACCATCAATCAAAATCAAAAAGGCCCACCTACATATTATATATCAAGTAGTCCATTGTCCTTAGAAATATTGTGAAAATCGATGCCAAAAGGTATAGATGTTCCTAGATTTTAGAAATATGGAGGGAAGGGAGATCCTTACAGCCATGTCAATGCCTATACTACCTTATGTAGTGACTTTGTCCTTAATGATAAACGGTTGGAATTGTTTTTTTCTAGATCATTAAAAGACACCATCTTGGAACAGTTATCCTCTTTACTGAACAACTCAATTAATTCATTCAATAAACTTGTTCATGAATTTTAAAACCATTTCAAAGTGCATATATGACTCCAAAGATGACCTTGGCCGATTTTATGAGATGCAAGGAAAAAGAAGATGAAAAGTTAACTAACTTTATCTCATGCTATCAATCACTTTATTCACAAATCAATGTCAAGGACTCTAACCCTCACCTTCAAAAGACATTCATAGAAAATTTAAAAATAAAAATTAAACACAAATTTACAATGATGAAATTTCTATCCTTCATGCACTTGTGTGCCACACTCCATGATTATCAGAACATGGTTAGTAGTCGAGATACAAAATCCACTTCTAGTCAAATGGTGAAATTTGAGCCTACAAATCAAAAAAGTTCCCAAACATTTAGAAGAAAAACCAAAGGGTTCCTCTAATTTAATCCCCCTCAACAAACACCCCCGAATTTCAATAATCAAGTAGTAGTCATTAAAGACTTGATACCCTTTAGCTATGAGGACCCGCAAATATAATTCACTCCCTTACTTGATACCCTTCATAACACAATGTTCCAACTTTTAGGGAAAAAAATGATTACCTTGCCTCCCATCAAAACACATGATCCGAATAAACCTTTACCTGTGAGCTTTAGATCAAATGCTTATTACCACTATCATCAACAAAATGGACATGAAATTGAATATTTTAAGCATCTTAAAAATCTCTGCAAGATGTCATTGATTATGGTCGTCTTTCCTTCAGAAGTGTTAGTGACCAAGGAAATAAATTCATTGCCCCTCCTAACCAAAAATTGCAAATTTTCACCAACCCCATGCCAAAAGATAATATTTCATCTATCAAAGCTAGCAAAACAACAAAGAATGATGTGATGAATTTTGACACAAATGATGAAAACAATTATTCTATTCTAAATAATGATATTAATAATAATCCTATAGATGAAATGGTAGGGTTGATAGATGTAATCCCTCATAAGATCCAAACTAAGAATCCTCTTGACATTGTTTTCTCCTCTAAGGATATAATTAAACATGTGCTTGATGGTCCTCTCTACATAGTCATCTGTATCTATGAGAATCCCACTAATGGGATACTAATAGATCCCGCCTATAGAGAGAATTTGATCACCAAGGAATTTTTACTTTTGCATGAGCTCTATCAAGACACATATGATAATCTGAAAGAATGGATCAAGACACAATATTTTTTCTTTCCCTATGATAGGATCGATCGCCTTACCATTGCAAATAGGACCAACTATATTAGATGTCACATTCTCCATCATCATGCAGTTAGACCAATTTCATGTGCAGTTAGGCCACCCATGGCTTCACTCCATGAAATTTATCCCTTCGATTGTGAATAAATGCTTAAAGTTTCCCTTTTACAATGAAATATTCATTGTACACCATAACGGCTTTAAATCTTTGTCATCCAAAGGAATTTTTTCGTTATATGCCTTTTGGTCAGAGCCAATGGAAGCTATAAATCCATGAGAAGACTTATTTTTCCTATCCTACCAAAAATTCAAGGTGAAGAAGATAGTCAAAATATCACTCCAAACCATGTCCGCATACACCTATGAATATACCGTCCTTGACAAAACCATCCTTCAACCTAAAGAAGAACCAAACAATCAAGACCAACCTAAGAAAAACCTTCACCTACCTCCTACAAGCGAACAAGAGATAATGAAAAAAATCTCGTTACACCTCCTAGAATAAAACAAGTTCGCAAAGTCAAAGAGAAAGTGGTCAAACAACCTCCTGAGGTCTCTTCTATTCCACCCCTTAGTGAAGAAAAGAAACCTATGGTTGATCAAGTTTCTCCTACACAAATACAACTTAAAAAATAAAAATAAAAAAATAGAGGTGCTAGAGAGCATAGGTGTAGACGCCATGCTATTTCTCACAAGTTACATGAGGAATTAAACAAATAAAATCAAAATCCAAAATTGATTGAAGCAATGCATGACTAGCCTCCTTAATCGAAACAAGATCCTTCGATGCAACCTCCACAACAAGAGGTAAAATATTCTAGGGATATTATCATACAACCTCCTATTTTGATCAACTTAGATGATGATGAGGAGGTTGCTATAATTGACGAAGAGGTTCATAATGAATTGAATAAATTGGTTTCCTCTTCCCTAAGCTTAGATGACAAATCTTCTATAGAGAGTATCGAACTTGATGCTTCCCCTAGTTTGACACTTTCTCTTGTCCCTCTAGGAAGTTCCTCACCTTTGGTATACAATGAGAATGATTGGTAGGTGGATGACCTACTCATATGTTGACTCACTTGTGCCTTACTAGCATTTTCCATTATTTCTTTATTTTTATTTTTTGTTCTCTCTCTTTGTGACATTACTCTATTTGTACCTTCATTATTCTCTATGTCATAAATCCCTTTTTGTGATTTTTCTCTTTTTTCTTGTGTTTTCCTTTTGGGGATGATGCAAGGCGCCGATATATTCATGTCTCTTCCATGTTGAACCAAATTTTTTTCTTTTTTTTCACTCTCTTTGTGTCATCGTCCACTTTTATGTGTATTTGGGGAATGCTGATAGTTTCAGCTATTTGAAAAAAATTGCAATAAGAACACACTGACCCCAAATCCATAGATCGCTTATGTGTTTGTTGTTTTCATTTTGGGGGAAACCCCTCTCTTTTTTTTTCATTTGCATGACGTAGCTTTACTTTGAAATATATGACTTGGCATAGGGATTTCCAAGTTGGCTCTCATGTCTTCTTTATAGTTTGCATTTATCATTTTCTACTTTAAAGTAATTGTTCATAGTAAGGTGTTTAGCAATTTCTTTAAATTGGGAGCATAAATTGGATTTATTCTTTTTTAATTTTCTTTTTCATGGTTCATGGTACAATTTTCTTATTTCATATGATGAATTTTTCACTTTGTGGATGACATTGGGTGTGATTTTTTTAGAGAGCACAATTTTTCTAAGAATATTACATGCCTCTTAATGGCTTGATGTGACACACTACATCTCCTAAGGTGCGAATTTTCTATTCTTTGATTGGTCCTCTCTTGGAGATATTAGGCACAATGTTCCCTAGGTTAAAGACATCGCATGAACTAAGTAAAAATCCTTTGAACATTTCCTATTTTACATTTTCTATTTTTTGTCATATGGACACCTTGCATAACACAACTTCCATGAATGCAGATCCATCATGCTTGTTCATGAGTTCCAAGAATACAAAGTTTTGGTTGCCTCATGAAGCTCAAAAATATTTTTTGTCTGGCACCTTATTAAAGTTATCAGGAGGTATAAATTTGGTATGGTTTGAGTAGGAGGCTTGCTCGAGGCATAACTTTCCCCATTTCTACTTGCGTGTGTGTGAGCACATACCGGCCATGATTGTATGTGTCTCACCTTGTAGGACTTCTCACCCAGCGAACAACCAAATTTTTTGTTGCCTCAGAGTGAGTATGTATTTTTTAGACAAACAACCTAGATCTGATCTGCATCGTGATGGACAAATGATCACAACTTGATTTGATTCTCTTTTACCTTTTTTATCTCTTTAATCTTTGGAAATGTATGCTTTTTCTTTGTCTTTTCTCTTTATATCATTCTCATGTGTGTTCTTTTGTGCCTGTGTTGTTTGTCTTGGGATCTTGATCTTGGGGGCTTGATCACCACTCTTGATTGTTGTTGTCTCATCTTATTGGCATTAATAAATTTGAACCCCTCTTGATGTGCATGTTTTTCTACTTTAGTGTGAGTTTGAAGTAGGTTCATCCTCTCACTAAATTGGGGGCTCAATGTAGGGTAGAAAAATGGATCCCTTGACATTTTCACACTTATTTGGGCTCTCCTTGTGGATTTTGGATTAATGTTTCCTTGATTTAGTGTTGTAATATGGATAACACATTCACATTAGGTCTTGGGACCTTGTGAACTAATGGATTTTAATGGTACCTTGCTAAAGTTTTGTAAAGTGTTGTAACTCACTTTCACTCTTTTTCTAGGGTTTTATCAAATAACCAAGCATAATAAACACAATTTTAATAAAAATTAATCCTATTTTTTTCTCATTTGGAGTCTTTCAAAGTTTTCAAACACACTTTCACACTTCTCTAGGCTTTTCATTAATAAATGGGATTTCTTATGCTTTAACTGGCCTTATTTTGCATCCACAAGCCTCATTTATTGAATCTTTTTGAGGATAATCTTGACACCAATCAGTAACCAATTATAATTAAGGTGTGTCTGGCTTGTGTGACCTATATTTATGGATCTAGGACTCATTCACCACATTTGGTGAATGAGTCCCACTTGGATCTTTTGGCCCTCAACCAATTTTCACACATTTGTACACACTTTTGATTTTTGGTCCCATACATTATGTTTCACTAGACTCATTCACTAGCTTGGGAAAATGCATCCCATGTAACCAAAAATCAAATTTAATTCAAATTTCCAACAGGATTTTATTCTCCTAGATTTTATGTTGGCTTGTAGTGTTGTAATTTCAGGAATTCTTGCATAATTGAGTATAAATACAAGGTTATTTCAATGATTTTCATCCTAAGAAGCAATCAAGTGATACTTAACATTCAAGAGATTTCACAAGAGCATTTGAGAATTCAAAAGACCATTCAAGAACATTCAAGGGGAAATTATCAATCATTTTAGAGCAACATTCAAGTGTTAATCATCATACCAAAGGTTGCATATATCATTTTTTTTATTGTGCTAACAATTGTGATGTAGGTTTATGATTCAAGCAGGTGTCTCGAGAAAGATTAATATCATTCAAGAAAGAGTCAAGAACCACATCCATTGCATCCATTTCAAGCATATTTGCAACACCTTATTTCTAAGGTTTAGTGAGTTGTAACATTTTCTTTTGTTCATTCATCATTCTCCATTCTTATTTTCTTTCATTTCAAGGTTTAATTACCAACAAGGGGTTTGACCAAGGCAAACCCCTATTCACTAACCCAACAAAATTTTCCTCTCTCCTTTGTGTTTATTTTGTAGGTTTAGCTTGTATATTTCACAAGAAGCAAGGGGTGATCCCACAATATTGGTTTACAATTTTTGGCCAAACTAGACACTGAACTGATTTTTTCTAAGTAAATCTTCACTTTTGAGCACCTATAGTGGCTAAACCATGAGGAATTTGAAGATAATGCAAATTAGTGATTTGTGACATTTTTTTTGTAGATTCTAAATATATTTTTTTCAATTTTTTTGGTATCAAATTGCACCTTTTTTTCCATCTCTTTCAATTTTTATTTTTTTTAGTAAACACCATTTTTAAGGAGTGATTCTCACCATATACAACATAGCTTTTTTTTCATGAAGGATAAAATTCTAATTTTTTCGAATTTAGATTTGTAACTAAAATATCTAATGCTTTCATTTGGTTTCATAGTGTTTTATTGAATATTTTTCCTTAATCAAGTCTCGATGTCAAACCAATTACAATTCAAGCATACGTGGACTATATACAACATAAATTTTTTTGTATTTATCGAAATTCATATTTTTTCTTTTGTTGGATCAAGTATTTCAATATCTAGTGCACTGATATTTTTTGATTTTTTTTTTATAATATGCTATTTTCCACATGTGCAGAATAGAGAGCTTGATTTTCGATGAAAGACCTACATTTATAAGAAATAAAAAATAAATATAACAATAAAATTAAGTTTATTTAAAATTATAATTTCTGGGAAACTTATAATAAGGACTACATACTTACAAAAAAATTAAAATGAATTCATTTGATCTTGCAAAAGATAAATCAAAAGTGGTTTTTTATTAGTATTTTGATTGGTGTAAAGGAGAATCTATTATAGGTATTGGTTAAAACTAGTGGGGTTCTATCCAATGGGGTTTGATCTAAGGTGGTTTGATCAAACCCTCTCCAATTGGAATCCTTAAAATGGAACTTTTAAAGGCTTAAATCATTATATTTTCTAAAATTATGTGATTTCAGCAAAAATCAAAATCTCCTAGAAATTGTAAACCAACATTGTGGGATCACCCCAAGATTGGAGAAAAGTTGTCAAGTGATCAAAGTTGTCAAAGTCATCATCAATCCTTGTAGAAACTTGGAGAAGACCTACAAGTGGCAATTTGTAGTTCTGGATCCAAAAATCAATCAAGAAGAGCCAAGTAGGTTGAGAAGAACAAAATCAAGTCCCGAACTTCCAGAAACACATAAGTGGACTGATTCACCACAAGTGGTGAATGAGTCCCATTGTACATTCCTAACAACTAATTTTACAAATCTAGATACCATTTTGACAAAAACCTATGCTGACACATTTATCTAGAAATTGGACTGATTCACTCAGCTTGGGGAATGAGTCCTAGTCAACCTTGACAATTGATTTTTGAGTGATTCAGACCTTCATCTTGTCTTCTCTAGTTTTTTAGGTGCACACTTTCCATATTTATAGTATTTTGTTGCATTTCATTCATCTTTCTAGGTCATTTAGGGTTAGTTTACATTCAATTAGGGTTTTGTTGTACATCTTGCATATGATTGTCTTTTCCAAGTCTAAAATTTGTGGTGAACCCCTCATTAGATCTCATTCAACCTTTAGGATATCCCTCTTGCAACGTCTCTTTCTCCTTTGCAAAGAGATCTCAATGGTATGTTCTTGAGTCAAGTGTGTGAAGATTGCCTCTTTCCTTTTAGGTCCAAAACCCTAGAGGTTAAAGAGAGCACATCAATTTTCATCATTTCATATATTATTATATATAATAATAATATAATTTATATATACTATTATGTAGAATAATAAATATAATTATTAAATATACTTTAAATTGTATTGTATACAATATATATTATATATTAATTATATTTTCTAGTAATTATTAATTATTAATTATAATCATTTTATATATATAATACTTTTATTTAAAAATTAAAAATATAATAAGTATAAGTATAATTTTTTTAATTTCATTTTGTATTATATAAAATATGTAATATATATTAATTATGTTAATATATACTTAACAATGTAGGGTAAATAATGTTGTACTTTTAAAATCTAAATGTGCTCATTATTAGAATCTTGATCATAATTTTTATTTTAATTAAGAAATATAATATATAATAATAGTAAGTATAATTATTAAAAAATATATATTTATTATGCTAATATATACTTAACTAAAAATATAATTATTAATTATGCTAGTATATACTTAGTTGTGTAGGTACAATCTTGAGATATCAAACTGATCATAGGGTAAAGGATGTTGTAATGTTCAAACCTAAACGTGTTCATAATAGGTAGAGGAGGATAGATAGAGAAGAGGGGGAGAGAGGGAGAGCGATAGGTTGAAGAGGGAGAGAGAGAAGAGGGGGAGAGAGGGAGAGAGATAGGTAGAAGAGGGAGAGAAAGAAGAGTGGGGAGAGAGGAAGATAAATACATAGAAAGGGAGAGAGAGAGAGAATAAGATGGGGGAGAGAGGGAGAGATATATAGATATATATAGAGGGAGAGAGACATAGAAAGGGGGTGATATAGAGAGATATAGAGGGGGAAGTGAAAGAGATAGAGAGATAGTGATAGAGGTAGAAAAATATATGGATAGAAAGTGATAGAGAGATAAAGAGATAAATAAAGATAGAGATATAGAGTAGGAGAGGCGAAGGGAGAGATGGAGTGATTGAGAGAAAAAGGGGGAGAGGGAGTGACATAGATAGTGGGAGATATAGAGATATATACTATTATATATAATAATTAATATAATTATATTATATATGATTTAATCTATATTATACAAAATATTTATAGTATATTAATTGCATTTTTTATTATATTTAGGGTATTATTTTTTTTGTATTATATAAAATATAATAGTTATTAACTATTAATTATAATTATTACTTTTGTTAAAGAATATATATAAAATAAGTAGTATAATTATATTATGCAAAATATACATTATATATTATACATGGGGTAAAGGATGTTGTAATGTTAAAACCTAAATGTGCTCATTATTAAGATCTTGGATGTAATTTTTATCTTAATAAACATACTCTAAAACCCTCATCGAAACCTTATTTTCTGGCTACAACTCGCCAGATTGGAGAAGTGAAAGATCAATACTAGCAAGGAAGAGTTTGGAGGTGTAGATGGTGAGATCTGCAAATTACTTAAAAATCTCCAACGCACTCTGAGCATGGTTAGTTATTTAATAAAAAGAAAACAACATCGCTATGAAATATTGTATCATGTTAAGTAGACAATCAATAAAACAAGAAAGCTAAATAAAACACACAATAACCTGAATCAAACCCTATCTCATAGTTGATTGGTGCTACTTTGATGTGGAAAGTAGTCCTTTCCCAATCCTCGATAATCTCTTGGATGATGAAGATGCTATGAAAATTATATGAATTCAGATGATAATAGTGAACTTGTGCATAAGATGGTGGATTCAAAATGCATAACTTGTGGATACAAAATGAGAAGAAAAACTTCTTATTTATACATGAGATTGAGAGAATGGGAGGAAAAATGGATGAATGTGGAACTAATCTTCAACCAATGGGCAAATGCCACTTATCAAGATGTGAGAGGATGATGGGTGAGCACATTTAGGTCATTGTGCATGATAAATGCTATTAGGTGGAATTGAAATTTGAAAGTTAGCTTGTTGGAGGGACAAAAAAGAGTGGGTATGTGCAGGATCATGATGGGCCAAAAAGTGGCAATATGATGGGTATGTGGCTGATGACTTTTTTTTTTACCAAAATTAATGAGAAAAAAAGGGTTTTTAAAGGAGATTCTCAGATTTCCACCAATCTAAATTATGTTTTTATTTGAATTTAATAAATTATTATTATTCATTTTCTATTAAATTACGACTAAAGTCCTGATTTTTAGGCCGATTGAAAAACATCTATAGCTTTCAAACGGTATCTTATTTTTTTAATCCAAAACATGTGTCACATTGTATGCTTCACATAATATAAGATTAAAAAAGAAAAAAATGAATTTCATGAAGTTTTGACCAAGCTAAGGTGGTTAGACATACAAGTCTTTATATTTTTTTTTAAAAGTCATAAAAATTTTATAATTAATTATTTACTTGGAAATTTATTTTTTTAAAAGTATGCATCACATCGGGACATGATTCCTCTACTTATATCTAAAATCTTATAAAAAAATATTATCATTTTAATGTGGTTAGGGTGGTCAGATAGACACCTACTTCTTATTTTTCTCCTAAAATTTAAGTAGTACTGTATTGAAATTTCAATTTTTCACCAAATAGATTTTATTTTTTTGTAAATAAACCTAGTAATTTAGAAACTACATGCAATTTCTAAAAATTCTATTCTGACCTATTTTTGAAATAATATAGATAACTTATTCAAATTTTTATGTCAAGTTGCCTAACTCTGATTTTTCTGATTTTTTTGCCACTTAAGGGCTTGTTTTTGCCATGATGATGTTGCACATACCCAAGTCTTAAATTCCAAGTTGGAGACATGTAAGAGAGGATTTAAATGCTTTGTTGGAAGGAAAAATCCTATTTGGAGGGATTTTAAAATTTGGAGGAATATTCCCTTTTGATGCCATGTTGAAAGAAAATAGAGGATTTAATAAATCAATTAAATGATTTTCTTGTGCAAGTTGCAAAAGCTAGAGGATGTGATGGGTTTTGATTTGATTTAATCATGATTTGATTAATTTTAATGGAGGTTAGTTGATTCTGACATTCAACTTAAATATTTGGATTTATTTAAATCAAATGATAAGATAAAGAACATTAGAGATTTAATTAAATATTTGGATTTATTAAATTAAATGAAGGAACTTTGGGAGATTAATTAAATAAAATTGATTTATTTAATTACAGAGAAGAATATGGTTTAATCAGCTAAAATGATATATTTAATTAGATAAAGTTAAGTAGAAGGGGAAATATGATTTAATTAAATAAAGATTGATTTATTTAATTAAAAGAGGAAATATGATGAATTTTAATCAGATAAAGATTATTTGATTAAAATGATTAGGATAGGGATAATTAAGGATGAAATGAAATTAGTGATTCCAGATTAGGTGCATGTATATTTTACGTGTCTGCATTTTCCCCCTCTTTGAAGCAATGCACTTGTTGCATTGATTCAAAGAATGATGTCATCGAGATCGAAATTAAAAAAATTCTGATTTTTTTGGATGTCCCGGTGAAAAGAAATATGTTGGTACATTGACCCCTCAAGAGATTGAGCTACAAGTTCAATTTGAGGGTCAATATTGTGACAAAGAGGTTCAAGATGGATGTATAGATGGTTAGACTAACAAATCTATATGATAATGATGATGCAAATGAGAATTTTATAAGATGCTTAGAATAACAAATCTATATTATCCTAAATAACTTAAATGATGATGTAATGCATGTGTGTTGGATGAGATGGATGATGTTGTCCTATGATTATATGATGTGATTATGTAGGATGAGAGTGCAGATACAGGATGGATGCATTGATGAAATGATACTATGTTAGTGTGAAACATGATAGAAGAATGAGAGGAATCAACCATTTAATCGAAGAAGATGCAAAAGTCGAACAAGTCTATGAGTCATTGAAACTTTATTAGATATGATGATGAATGGTGATTGTTGGTGTAACTAATTGTGTTGTACCCTTTCTTAGGTCATAATTACGCCTTAGTTAAGTTCACTTAGGGACCACATAGTAGTTGTTGGAGTTTTTCCACTTTTGGTGGACTTATCATGTTATCACTTTATCACTTCCACCTTTCATGGACATATCATGTGATTACCTTTCCACCTTTTATGGTGATTATCACATTATCACTTTTCCACTTTAGGTGGAGTGATAGCTTTTCACAGTTGTCTCATGTCATGATATTATGCCCTCCTATGTTTTCACCTTGGCTATATAACCAAGGGGTCTCTACTACATTTGTACATTGATTCTATTTGAATTATTGGCATAATATAGTCTATTCTTGTCATATTATTTCTATCTCTATTATGCTTGTGCTTCCATTAGGCCTCTAGATCTTGGGTACCTACCTTCATAGCCAATTCTTACATTGTATCAAAGCTATTGGATTGCCTTTGGATTGCCATTTTGGGGAGATCTTGAGTGAAATATTACATTTTATTCATAGAAATACTAGATTCTAGTGGGGTTCCATTTTTGGCCTTGTATTGTAGGTGCATTTTGGAAGCTTGTTGCATCAAATGTGAGCTTTCCATTGTGTTCGGAGTGTCCGAGAAAGTTAGATTTTCTTTGTGTTTTGTCTTAGTTGGACATTGGAGGAAAAATCTACAAGGGTTTGAAGATCGAAGGTGGTTGTCAGATCCAAGAGATAGCCATACTTTATGAACATTTTCAACCAAAAAGGACATCACCATCATGTCTAGAAGGGCCAAAAACCCTAAGATTGATTGTCAATTTGTCAAAATCGGACAACTTTGCCTAGAGCCATCTATAAAAAAATTTCCCTCCTCGATCGTATGGATCATCATTATTGCAAAAAGATGGTACGATATTTTATTTTTTAAAAATATTTTTTATTGTCGAAAAAAATTTGAAATTAAAAAAAAAAAATCAAATATTTTTGATTTTTTTGTTTTGCAAAATAAAAATAAAAACAATCAAAAGAAAATATGTGGACTAGTACTACCATACCCAACATAGGTATCGGCCGCTACGAGTATGTCACCATAGCCTTGGCTCCACCACCCACTTCAGGTGACCGACCCTTTGAAAATATGGGCCCATTTAATAAATAAAGCCGATAGGCTTTTAAAAGAAACAATCCAGTGATTTTTTTATAAATCCGGCAATCTTTGATTTTTCCAGCGACCCGAAAAGATTCTGGCAAGGTATATTCTGACAAGCCGTAAAAGATTCTGACAAGGTATATTCTGGCAAGGAGCAATGGCAATAGTGATAGCCAAATGACCATCAAATTTAAGACAGTGTATTGTTGACATTAGCAGGGCATCAACATTTCCAAAAAAAATTTGCCCCTCTCACCATTGGCTTTTTCTATTCTGCAATCCGACTTCAAAAGGCCATATCTTGCTCATTTTGGCTCCTTTCTTTGAGAAATATTTTTTTATTTGGGCTAATCTTTTTGCGATCTATGCATTGGTGTGATTGGTTTCTTGTTTTGATGTCTGAATTTTCAAGAAAATTTAGTTTCACATAGGTGTAGCTGAATTGTCGATGTTTTTGCAACTTCCGAGGCTACATTTAGGCTCATACAAACTCCTTTTCAAGTGCTATTTTTTTTAAAAGTGTATGATTTTTCTTGAACTTCACAGTGATTCTATTAGTTTTTAGTGACTGTGATAAAAAAATTTCACTTTCAACACTTGGTCATTTTTGGCCTATTTTGGCATTTGTAAAGATAAGATCTTAGTTTAGTCTTTTGCATCAATCATTTGAGTCTATTTTTTCCTACTTAAGGTTGTTGTAAAACATTGAAAATTAGAAGCCCACTTTTCTTGGCTTGCAAGTGGGGTTCTTTGATTGACAAAATTTGGGGGGTGTCTTGTGTGATTGTGCCTCTCTCTCTCTCTCTTGTTTTCTTTCATTTTTTTGTTATGGGTTCTCCTAAGTTTCCTTTGTTGACTCCACATAACTATGCTTCTTGGAAAATTGATACTTGGAGTAAGTTCATGGAAAAAGGATTAACTCGTGATATTGATGGAACTATTGTTGCACAATCTAATCCTAAATGTGATCATAATGCTCATTTGGATTGGCTCACTAAAAATATTATGGCTCTTGGAACATTGAGGAAATATGTATCAAAAGATCTAATCTTTCAAGTTGAAAAGTGTAAAACAATTAAAGAAGCTTGGGAAAAGTTTTGTCAATTGTATGGCCAAGTTGATGAGATTAGAGGTTATCAGCTTGGAAATGATCTCACAATGTTAGATCCTAATTTTTTTGATACAATCCAAGACTATGTCACTAAGGAAAATGAGCTAAGAGAACAACTTAAGGATTGTGGAATTGAAAAAAAGGATGCACAATTGGTCTACAATTTGTTGGGAAAGCTTCCATCAAAATATGCAACATTTATTTCTAGCTTCCAAACCCATCACTTGATAGTGGGTAGTTCTTTCACTCTTCCATAATTTGATGCATTCACAGAGATGTTGATGTTAGAACAAGAAAAGTTAATAAGCATGGGGATTCTCAAATCTTCAAAGTCCAAATCTTTGGTGGATAATCAAGGGAATCAAGGGACTCAAGGAAAGGGTTCCAACAAGAAGCAGAAGCAATTTAAGCCAAAGACACAACAAGATAAAGCACAATCATCCACTCCACAACAAGGGATTTATTCACCTTATCGTAAGAAGGGAGATTCAAGCAAGAAGGGTAGACCAACTTTCTCATATTGCAAGAGTTTTGGTCATGATGAGAATCATTGCCATACTAAGAAATTGATGAGTTGACAAAAATCATCAAGAAGAACAACATCAGTTTGACATCCACCTACAAGAAGAAGGATTCATCTCCTTCCACTTCCTCACAATCAAAAGGAAAAGGGCAAGCATTTATGGCTACTATAGGTTCTTCACAACAATGGATACTTGTCTCGGGTGCCAATGGGTTCTACAAGGGTGCAATTTTCTTCTTTGCAGCCATTTGAGGTACCTCACATCTTCATAGGTGATGACACTCAACTGTATGTTCAAGGAAAAGGTTTGGTTGTCATGGATGATGGAACATTTTAGGATGTTCTATATGTTCCTAACTTGAACACTAATCTTCTTTCAATCTATAAAATAACTCAATTTGGAGATGGCAAGAAAGTTCAGTTTCTACCAAATTTAGTTGTGGTCAAAGAACTTACGGATGATGCCTTGGTTGCAGTGGGACAAGCCAATCACAACACATGGATTTACTAATTTTACCACTTTATTCCTAAATCAACTTATATAGCCTTTCTCACTCATTCAAATTCAGAAAGTAAGTTATGGCATGAACCATTTGGACATCTCAATTACCACTACCTTCAAAATCTTAGCTCCAAGGATATGGTTATAGGATTCCCCCAAATCAACTTTTTCGATGATGTTTTTTCAGGTTGTTCCTTGGGTAAGCATCCAGAAGAGAAGTTTGACAAAGGGTAAGCAAGGCCAGCTATGTCCTCACCTTCATTGATGACTACTCCTGATTCACTTTGGTCTATTTTGTTGTTCACAAGAGTGAAGTGTTTGAAAAAATTCTACCCTTCAAGGCTCATGTTGAGAAGCCATCAGGGAAGCAAGTCAAGATTCTTTGCATAGACAATGGAAGGGAATATGTGAACAATACACTTGAGGAATTTTTTACTCTTGAGGGGATTGATCTTCACCATTCAGTTGCCTACACTCCACAGAAGAATGGTGTTACTAAAAATAAGAATAGAACCCTTAAGGAGATGGCTAGCTGCATGATTCATGCTCATTCTCTTGGTCCTCAATTTTGGGAAAAAACTATCAGTTGTGAAACTCACATCTAGAATCAGGTTCCCCATAAGGCTTTGAAGTGTATGACTCCTTTTGAGGCATAGTGTGGTAGAAAACTAGTTGTGAGACACTTTATTGTTTTTGGTTGTCGAGCTTGGGCCTGCATACCTCCAGAGAAGTGCAAGGCATTGGAAGCTCAGAGTAGGCCTTGCATCATTTTTGGATATCCTGAAGGGGTTAAGGCATACATAATTTTAGATCCAGAGACACATGGCCTATTCGTTGAGAGGAGTGTTCACTTTGAGGAAAGCTCTCCTAGCTTGGCCTTTAATATTCCTCTTCCTTCCTGCATAGTGCAAAGTGGTGATAGTGACTTAGATGATGATTCTCTCTCAACATCAACTCATAGGGTCCACTTGCAGCTGAGGAGCCTTATCCTTCATCTCTTACTAGACCTCGTTGGGCTCAACAAACTCTTCAGTCAGCAGGTTCTCTTGTTGGGGATCCTTCCAATACTCAAAGGACTCAATCACAACATCAAGATTTCCCACATGCTTTTATTGCTATTGCTTCTGATCCACAATCCTTCAAGGAAGCATCAGGAGTTCCAAAGTGGGATTCAACAATGGAGGAAGAGTATAGTACCTTGATGAGGAACAACATGTGGGATTTAGCTCCCCTCCCTCAGGGGGAAAAGATGGTTCGATGTAAGTGGATCTATTAGACCAAGTATGTAGCGGATGGAATTGTGGATAAATACAATGCTTAGCTTGTGGAAAAAGGTTTCTCATAGGTTCCATATGTTGATTATATAGAGACCTTTACACCCATTGCTAAGATGAAATCCATTCACTTGAAACTTGCTATTGTGTTAGCTCATGGTTAGGTTGTACATCAGATGAATGTGAAGAGTTCATCTCTTCATGGCGATCTTCGTGAGGCTATTTACATGGATTAGCCACATGGATTCATACATGATTCTTCTTTGGTTTTCAGATTGAGTAATTCTCTCTATGGCCTGAAACAGGACCCTAGGGCTTGGTATGCCAAGATAGATTCCTTTCTTCTCTCTATAGACTTCACTAGGTGTCATTCGATCTGAATGTCTATATTTTGTGACAAGGTGACTCTTATTTGCTACTTGTTCTCTATGTTGATGACTTCATCATTATAGGAAGTACCTCATCCATCATTACAGTGTCAAATCTGCTTTGCAGGACAAATTTTCTATGATTTACTTGGGCCTTTTGCACTATTTTCTTGGGATTGAGATCTCTCACAGTCAACTTCTGGGATATCTCTTTCTTAGCCCAAGTATGCTCTTGATCTTCTAGCCTAGTTTCATATGGTTGATTGTAAGCCTACTCTGACTCCCTTTCTTTCAGGAGTCAATCTTGATGCTAAGTGTTCTACTCCACTTGTTGATGGCACTTTGTATTGTTAGCTTGTCTGGAGTCTCATCTACTTGACTCACACATGCCCTAATATCTCCTTTGCAGTTGGCATGGTTTCACACTTTATGTAGGAACCAAATGAGCTTCAATGGAAAGTAACCAAATGCATCTTGCATTACATACAAGGTACATATCCTCATGGGATTCACTACGCAATAGGTATAGGACTTACCTTGGTGGGATATACAAATTTTGATTGGGCTAGCAATGTTGATGATCGTAAGTCCACTTCTAGCTACAACTTTCATCTTGGTTTTTGCCCCATTTGTTGGGAGAGTAAGAAGCAGCATGCTATTGCTATTTCTTCGATTGAGGCTAAGTATCTTCATAGCCAATTCTTACAATGATGATGTATTGCTTATCCAAGGATGGGAGAGATAAAGAGAATAACTTTCCTTATGTTTTATTTAACACACATAGGTACGATGCATCAAGGTATAAAGAACCAGGATGGTGTTGCATCTAGTGTGATGGAATTTGACTTGACAATCAAATAGGAGTACTCTTGTTCAAACTTGACATATGAAACCTTATTCATATTGTAGTTTAGATATTCTAAACATCTCAGACCAAAACATAGAAAAGAAAGCCTTCCTATGTGGTCAACAAGACATCTAAAACACCTTCCCTACAAACCAAACAAAGCATGCATGACCAGGTTATATTACAAGAACATCCAACAAGCACATTAGATAAAAAGATAATAATTTTTTCCCCATTCCTTTCTCTTTAAATTATTTTGATTAGGCATCATCGAGAGGTCACTATAATGAGTGCAAAATAAGATAAGTCAAAAATACAAAGATAAAGTAAACAAACAAGCTAATGTTCTTCATACCTCTAGCCAAGACTAAACTATGGTGATGCCTGATATTGATGTCCATTGTACGAAGGATGTGTCCTAGGGCATGTTGTTATCAGAATGATGATGAGGTTGACTGGATGATAAGTTATTGATACTCCAATCTAACTAAATTGTTGACTTACTAATTTAAACTTGAGAATTTGATGATTGAGCTTTTACCTTTAAACTTGCTAGACTTGCTTCTGATTGACTTACCAAAGTATGAAAGTGGCAGTGATTTATTGAGAAGTGATTATTGTAGGTTAAAGCGAGATGAGATAGATGTACCATTTTGGATTTTTCAAATATTTGGATGTTTTTGGTGTTTTGAAATGTTTTGAGGCTATTTTTTGGTATTTTGAGATTTTTCAACTTTTTTTTTATTTTTGAGATTTTGACAAAGAGACTATCCTAAAGACCTATCCTATGGGTTTCAAGAGTTGATCAATACATTAACCTTTCCTATTTTATACCCGCAGAGACCACGTAGTTTGATTGATACAAAATTCATCAATTTATAGGATAAAGATATAAATAAATGATGAAGTGTCAGCTTATTGCGACGAACGCCTAAAGGACTGACCTAGGGTGTCTTGAGGGATGATCAAAGATCAACATTACCTATGTTCAAGATCATAGATGAAATAGTTCAGTAAGATGACTCTATTTTTTGAATTTTTGGATTTTTATATGGTTTGGATGTTTTTGGATTTTTGATGTTGTTTTGATTTTTTTTTGGATTTTTTTATTTGAAGGAAGATTACAAGAATATACATGAATCTGATTCAGTTTAGGTATAGGAGCATCACACCAACGTGATGTGATAGAATACTTTGATAAAGGTAGGAAAAAATAACTTTAGGAATCTACCAAGTAGTACTAGGGCGGAACATGATACGAACACAAGATCAAGCTATGATACGAACGTGGATGGATGAATGGAAGGATCAATGGAATGTAAAGGATAAATGAGTGTGCAGAATAATATGTGATGATCCTAGTGGATGGAGAGTGATTTATTTACACTTGGCGCCTGTTTTCCAGTTTTTCACCAAGGTTCTTGTCTAAAGCACCACCAAAGTGGTTTTCACTAGAGGACAACTTTTTTTTTCTTCACTATTTTTAATCCTTTTTCTGATTTTTTTGGATTTTTGAATTCTTGGATTTTTTTGTATTTTTGGTTTTACCCTTAAATATTAGGCATAAAACTTTTTGAGATGGGATTTTTTCATGGGCTCCTATAGAGGTTCACCTTCAAGTGCTGATAACTGATATGCCCTTGACTTATAGCTTGTGGTGATGATGAATGGTTCCAACCAGTTGGGTTCAAACTTACCCTTAGTCTCTGCATTTCATAGGTTCTTCTCATTCTCCTTTAGTACTAGCTCACCAACTTGGAAGGTTTGCCTCCTGATTTTCTTATTGTAGCTATATTTGAGGCAATTCTGATAGACTTGCAAGTGATTTAGGGCATCCATGTGCCATTCATCTAATAGCTCTAGCTCATTTAGCTAAGAGACCGAATATTCTTCTTTTGAAATGATATTTTGTAGTGATATCCTTAGATATGGGAGCTTGATCTCAATGGGGATAATGTCTTATGATCTATACACTAGAGAGAAGGGGGTGGCACCTATTGGTGTGCGGATGTTGGTGCGATAGGCCCATAAGGTGGGATTTAGTTGTAGATGTCAATCACGACCAGTGTCACTGACTTTTTTCTTAAGGATTTTCATAATGGTTTTATTGGTGGCTTCTGCTTGGCCATTGGCTTAGGGATAATACAAAGTGGAAATGTGATGTTGGATGTTGAATTTTTGGAAGAGGTCATGAAAATTCTAATTTTTAAAAGGTTTCCCATTATCTGAGATAATAGCTTAAGGGACACCATATCTGCATATAAGGTAGTTCAGAATGAACTTGGATATTTTCTTTCTAGTTATTTAGGTCATGGGAATGGCTTCGACCCACTTCGTGAAGTACTCTGTAGCAGTGATTATGAATTTATGGCCATTGAATAAGGTGGGGGTGAGTTTACTAATGAGATCGAGCCCCTGCTGCAAAAAGGGCCAAGGTGTGATAATTGGATGAAGCCCCTGAGCTATTGCATGGATGAGTTCCCCATGTTAATCGCAGTGCAAACATCTTCTGACAAAGTCATGTGCATCTCTTTCCATTGTGGGACAATAATATCCTGTCCTCAGTGATTTCTTAGCCAAAGTCATATTGCTTGATTGTGAACCACAAATGCCATTATGTACCTCATTTAAAGTAGTCAAGGTTTCCTTAGTATTTAGGTAATGTAATAGGATCTCTTCGATGCTCCTATGGTAGAGGGTTTCTCCTAGGATGACCAAATGTGAAGAATTTTTTATAAAATCTCTTTTGACATTCAGGGTTATGTCAGCAGGAAGGACTTCTATTCTCTAGTAGGTGTAAATGTCATGGTACCAAGGATCCTCGGGACCAATGATTTTGCACATGAATTCAAACTCTAGTACCTTGAATGTTGGTATGAGAAGGTACACTATGAGGAATTCCTATTTTGGGACATTGTGAAGGCTTTCCAAGAGTGATCCAATTGTAGCCATAACATTTGTTGCCCTGTTGTTAGCTCTTGGTATTTTCTCAAAGGTGACATCAATAAAGGATTCTTTGAGGTTATCCACTAGTTTCTTGTATGGAGTCAGCTTTTCATCCTTTTTGTATTATTCACCATTGACTTGATTGATTATAAGTTGTGAATCCTCGTAGACCTTGAGTGCCATGATCCACCATTGTGCAAAAATTCTTAATCCTATAATAAGCCTCATATTCGGTGATGTTATTTATGTAAAAAAAAGGACAACTTATAATATTTGGGTATGCAATCACCTTGTGGCATTATGACGAATATTCCAACACCTGACCCATGTTGTGTGTGAGATTCATCAAAGTACATTTTCCAGTGGTCTTCTACTTTTATGTTGAAGATGGATTCATCGAGGAACTCTAATACCAATGGATAATCGGCATACATTAGTGCTTCTGCCAGCTGATCTGCAATTTCTTTTCCTTTGATGGCCTTTCACTCTACATATTCAATGTCATGCTTTGTTAAGATCATAACCCACTTAGTCATCCATCCAGTGAGAGTTGCTTTGGAAAGTAGGTATTTGATTGAATCTATTTTTGCGATTAGCTTGATCTAATGTACCAACATATAGTGTCTGAATTTTTGAGCTGCAAATATGACTATTAGACATCCTTTCTCAATAGGTGTGTAATTTAGCTCATGTCCTACCATGGTCATACTGATGTAATAGTTAGCCCTTTCCCTTTTTTTTTCATCATGTTAGGTTAAGAGAGCACTAAGAGTTGTCATTGTTGCTGATATGTATACAATCAATGGTTTGCCTAGAATTATAGGCATTGGAACTGGTTGTGTGAGTAGGTATTCTTGATTTTGTTGAATGCTAGATCACAGTTTTCTTCCCATTTGTATGCCACCCCTTTATGGAGTACATGAGAATATGGGATTTGTTTGTCTACCATTTGTGCTATGAATCTATGGATAGACTCGAGCCTTCCTTGTAGACCTTTTTGACCTATTTGAAATTGTTTTGGCATTGTTGTCAAGTGTAAACCTTGTGCACTAAACTAGTTCTTCTTCATATTTTCTTATTATGATTGATGGTTGTTGTTACAAGGTTAGTAGAGCTGGTTGTGCTAAACAAGAATAAGGAATGTCTCATGGAATTCCATGATCATAGACAACATACATTACATTTGATGAATTCAATTAGTAGAGGGTGTACATTGTCTTCAAGTAATTTTATAATACATAATATCTGAAAGTTACAAGGATGGGTTTTTATATATTCTTAATTTATATCGCTCCACTTAAGTCATTTTATATTGGTAGTAGTTTACAAAGAATACAATATATGATGATGTGGCTAAAAATGTTTTTGAATAGGTCTATAAGCCTTGACATCCTATCACATTTGATGTTGGAAAATATTTGCATGACTTATTTTAAAAACAAAGGATGCCTTAACATTTATGACTAAAGGAATATTTGTAAATCCTATCACATAGGGTATCAGGAACTAAAAGGTGAGAAAAGTTTTAAAAAAAAAAAAAAGTGAAAGTGGGGAATGCTAATTCTTGTGACTTAGCATATGTTACAATTATCATTATCTCTTCACATAATTGAAGAGAAAGGTTTTTGGTTGCTAGGGTTTGCATAAGACAGTATTAGTATTCCTCGAACAAGACTTTTCTCGACCACCACTAAGTGAAAAGAGGTATTTTTTGTTTCAAGATACATCTTCAAGTAACATTATTTGGTAGTTAATGACATGATTAATCTTCAGTGCTTAAATGGTTCAAGCTATATGTTAATGGTTATTGGTTCCTAGAATGTCAATATTTTAGTTAGCTTGTTGTGCATTTCTTAATCTGCTACTTCAGAGGTCTATGATGAATTATTTATTTGAAAACCTTGTCTATTTGTTAGGGCATTGGCTTATCCTAGATTATGCGTAATGAGATTTTTTTTTCATAACTATTTTTGTTGATAAAAATAGTAAATAGTAAAAGAGGCACTGAGAATTTCAATTTTTAGTTTGTAACTGAAGTTTTTTTTCAAGAACAATTAAAAAGGAATTCTTGTTTTGAAAAAGTGAAAATGAGAGAAATAATTTGTTGTAGTTGGGCAAAAAGGAGAGATCATTCTGAAAGTTCTTTTGAAAGGCATACTGTTGTTTCATTTGCAAGCACATTTAGTGCTTTGGTTTACTTTCAAATCTTTGATTCTTATTTGATCACATAAAAGAGAATGTAATGTATTTAAACAAAGATCTTACTATGTTATTCAAATTCATTTATACTTGTACATGTGAGAAAAAGCTAGTGAAGCAAATCTTGAAAAGTTTGTCAGTGAGACAACATTGTCAATAAGACATAAAATTTGCCAGTGAGGCATTGTACAAATTATTTTTTTAAATAAGGTTGGTGAAGCCAATTTGAGTGGTTTTATTCCCCATGATGGTTTCCACTCAAGAAAATATTGT
>CM021101.1:211997265-212019826 GCA_007115665.2 Sequoiadendron giganteum
TATTGATGTTATGGTGGTTTCTACTCAACGAGAGTGGTCAAATGATTTAGATATGTGGTTCAAGTCTTGTGTACCTTTTCCATTGATGTCAAAGGGGGAGAAGAGTAATGCAATATCTAAGGGGGAGACTGTTGGAGAAGAGTTAGTTGTGTTGATGGTATTTTTCACATCATATGTTGCCATAAATTCCAAAGGGGGAGAATTGTTTATGTTGTAGTTGTATTTTTGATATGTAGTTTTCATTCATGTCAACACTATTAGCATTGGTGTCTTGAAGGCTGTAAAAGTCAAGGATATTGAGAAAATTATAATAAATATGTTAGAGGTTGTCTGTGAAACTATGAAGTTTAGTGTGATAACATGTTTAGTATGTTGGTATTTAGATATTACACATTAAAGGGTTTGTTTCTGATCCTATCTAGTTTATCCTCTAGAAGTTTCAGAGGTGCGCATCAAGATTGGAGCAAGTTGTGAATTTTTGTGTTCCTATAGCTATTATGTTACTGTAGCTAGTGTTTCTAGAAGAAGAGAATGTAATTCTAATAATTTTAGTTGTGTATGCTCTTGTGATGGTTTTTTATGTTTCTAAATTGTGCTCTATCCTTGTTTGATGTTCGTGTTGATCTTTGTGCTCATGATTAGAGATTTTTCCTTTGTGTGTTCGGGATTTTCATGTTCTTTGCTGATAAGGTGGTTGTAGCTTGTTGCAGATCCTCATGGATTAATTTTTGAATGCTTGGTGCATTCAAGGATGTTTTTTAAGGTCTTCATTATGTTGTGACTGACTTTTGTTTGGTGCACATTGAGATTTGTCCATGAATTAAGTCAACATTTTGTATTCATCTGATATCTTATTTTTGGTCGACAAAGTTGTTGATGTAATTCCATGAATTAGATATATAATAAAGATTTTTTCTTCATTTGGGTGAGCGATTCAAGTGGTATTGGAAGTGTGCAAGTGCTATGTGTGAATAAAGATCAAATCTTTTGATTGCAGAGTAGAGTATGAAGAATTTTGAGTGAAGTGTGAAGAAGTGATTTTGTGCTTAACTAAAACTATCATTAGGCTTTTGAAGAAGCTAATTTATCAATTCAAATCCTTCAGATGGTTTCAATCTGAATATTTTTGAAAGACTTTTTTTTGAGCAGTGTGCTCTATGCGATGTGCCTGAATGCATGTGCATTCCCATTATTCATCTCTATACTTTTAACAGGGTATAATATTGTGGACTAACATCCACTATGGTTTTTACCCTAACAAGTTTTCCACATATAAAATCTTGGTTTTCTTTGTGTTTTTGATGTGGTTATTGTTTAGCTTAAATGTTCTTTCATCAGATTTGATAATAATTTGAGTTAAGTTTAATAAGTTTTAATAATCCGTGACAACTAACTCACCCCCCCCCCACCCTCTTGGTTATATATCCTTATTTTTCAAATAGAATCTTATCCATCAAAGAGAAGATGAATGTCATCAAATCTGAAAGATGAGACTCCACAAACAAGTCTTAAATACCTATCAAGAAGTCATCCAAAGTAAGCAAATATGAAAGACAATGAGGATGTATGTCCTATTGCATTGAATAACAAGGAACCAAAACTGTGGAATCACAAGTATCATCAACTACAATAGTAGATGGAGGAGATGAAATGTATGGATCAAGTACTGGATTTGATGTGAGAACTCTCAAGTTCAACATGCCAAATGTCTCCTCTAAATCATGGTCTATATGATCAATAGCTAAAGGAATAATGCCACCATCAAAAGAAAAATCTACAAAGGTATACAACTGAGATGAATGATCAACCACCCCAGTAGCAATGATCTCTCTACTTTGCAAGTTTTGAATGATGACTAAATTAGGTGTGAAATCCATAGTTCTCCCATCTCCACCATGTGTAATCTAATATATGGAAAGAATATTGTTCATCAAATGAGGAACACACAAAACATCTTGAAAAGTGTTGTCCCCAAAACTAATATACCCCTTCCCAATTACACTCATGCATGTATTGTTTTACATCAAGATAGGAGACATAGAACAAGGATGAAATGAAGAGAATATAGATTGTGAAGATGCCATATGATGAGATGATCTTAAATCTATAAATCATCTCCTTGATCTTGGACCTAAAAATCCGCAAAGAATTTGACCTTTATTTCTTGATGTAAATGATTGACCTTTGTCCTTTTTAGACTATTTTGAGGAAGGAGAAGAAGATGATTTGGACATTCTAGAAGGAAAATCAATGTGATTATTTTTTAGAAGATTTTTCAACTCATCAATATCCTTCTTATAACAATAGTTTTCTTCATGTCCATCCTTCTTGCAATATGCACAAACAGGCCTCTCCTTATATGATTCCCCTTTAGAAGAGTATTTTTTCTTTGCTTGATCTAAATGTGGATTATTATTTGCTTTCTTCTATTTCTTATCTGATTTTGATTCTTTCTCTTGACTAACCAACAATGCTTGAGATTTAGAAGTCTTGATGAGACCCATTGAGATAATATTTTGTTGCTCATGTATTAGCATCTTAGAAAATGATGCAAATGAAGCTGTAGTATATGTAGACCCAATATTCAATCTATGAGTATGAAAGTTAGAAACAAAAGAAGCATAATCAGAACCAAGTTTGTTCATTATATTATAGGCCAACTGAATGTCCTTCTTATCAATTCCACATGATTTACATTTCTCTCTTAGATCATTAACCTTAGTGATGTAGTCTTGGATGTTGTCAAAGTTCTTAGGATCAAGGCTCATCAGCTCATTATAAATTTAATGGCCTATTACTTCATCTATAGTACCATACAATGTTTTCAATTTTTTGCAAGCTACATCAAAAAATTTACACGATTCAATTTAGAACAACAAATCTTGAGAAACTAGTCTACGAAGACACCTAAGAGCTTTGGCATGTTCAATCATCCATTTTATCTTTTTATCTGCATTTGTGGGTTCAGATAACTTATTTTCAACATATAAAGAGTGACCTTATGTCATTAGAGTACTCCACGCATTTCGATGCCATGTTGAATAATTATATGATGTGAGCAAAGGAACCTTAAAATGATCCATGAAAACAAGAGAGCACAAGAAAATAGATCAAAAGAATGCACTAGGAGACCCCCCCAAATCACTCAATCAAAAAAACCCCAAGCAATATCTAATTTTGCACATTATAATTAGTGCGTTTATAGTTGCCACTTGCCAAAAAACATCGAAGTGGACTTTGATCTTGGTGCTTACAAATGCCAAAATATGCCACAGAATCAAGTACAATTTTTGGTACAAAATAAGATCAATATGATCATACCACTAAGAAGTACACAAAAAATTATGTACTTTGAAAAAAAAGCACCCAAAAATGTTTTTACAAGAGCATGATATGAACCCCCGAAGTCCCTTAAATGAGGATGAAGCAGCAACACCTATGAGAATTTGCAAATTCTAGAAACACTAGGAACCAAAACCAGAAAATGATAGCACCACCATAAAGAGCATGAAAAATTAGCCCAAATCAACAAAAAAATGCTCAAGAATAGGAGTGAAAATGATTGAGATATGAGTATTCAAAGTTCACCTACAAAATCAAAAAGCTAAATGGAAGGGGGCTAGAATATTTTCAAAGAGTGCTAACGTAGTTTTGACATTGTGCTAATGTCATCAAAATGCTATGTTAAATTTGATGTTCTCCTACCTATCAGAAAAGAATATGCCTTGTCTCTAAGAATATTCTTCCACTAGTATATTCCTTTGCCTGTCGAGATATTCTACCAAAATTTGGAGGGAATCTAGTCAATGAAATATTCTTTTTTTTGGAATATTCTCCAAAATCTTCTCTGATCGCCCAATTTAGTATTCACCGCCAAATGTTTTATTTTTGTTGACCAATTTATCACTTGACTATTAGTTTTTTGGATAACCAACTGATGGAAATGCCTAGTCAAATGGAGAGAGGGGCATGTGGAGTCCAATATGTCAGTGCTACATGGTGCAAAAGGATTCCTAGTATTGTGGTACCCTTATCTATAGTACTGCAAACTTAAATCTAGCAACTAAATATTTTTTGTTTTTTTTAATTTTTAAATACAAAAAAATTTCAACCCATTTTTTATTTTTCTACAAAAAAAATTTCAAATTTTTTTAGACAAAATAAATTTTATTTTATTTTACAAAAATCGTACCATTGTTGCAATTATGTCGTTTGGGGGGTCGTACAACTCCCTGGGAAAAATTTGTTTTTGCCTCATGGGGCAAATGCTTTGAAATGGACAAATTGGTAGTCAATCTTAGGGGTTTTGGCCCTTCTAGACATGATGGTAGGTTCAAATTTGATCCAAAGTGCTCCAAAAATGTAGCTACCTTCTAGATCTGGCAACCACTCTTCAACTTCAAACCCTCATAGATTTTTCCTCCTATGTTTAATTTGGATGAAACAAAAGGAAAATTTGACTTTCTAGAACACTCTGGATGCAATGGTGAGCTTACATTTGTACCAGCAAGCTTTGATATGAACCTGCAATAAAGAGCTGAAAATGGAACCCTCCCAAATATGGTATCTCTCTTCAAAAAAAGACTATCCAATGGTACCTAACCCGCTTTGATACCATGTTAGAATTGGCTATGGCTGCCAAGATCTTGAGACCAAAAGGAAAGCACAAAGAGAGAGAATGTAATGTGACAAGCATAAACTATATTATTATTAATATGATTCAATGATATGATTGTGATGTACAAATGAGAGAGACCCCTTGGCTATATAGCCAAGGTGAGATACAAGATGTCATGGGATTATGACAAGTGTCATAATCATATGACATGAGACAACTAATCACACTTACCTAGGTTCATATGTGTTACAAGTCAAAAGATAAGATAACAACTAATCACAACCAACCCCTTATAGAAATATTCCTTTCTATGACCTAAGTAAACTTAACATGTGTAAATAAGTCTCCTAGTAATGAATTAACTAGGTACAAGACATTATTTACACAAACATGGTGGATCCTTATCCCTAACACAAGATAGGTTAACTTCATTTAACTTATCTTTGAGTTTTCCCTTGATTACATCATTGTATTGAATTTGATTTCCCCTTTGTTTGTGTTTGATCTTTTTGTTTTTTATATAGTACATTTTCATGTTGATAATCAACATCTACATCTTATGTATTTTATCTATTTTGATTTCCTAAAAGAAATAAAATCATATTATCTAGATTTTGGGAAGTTATTCGACTTCAAGTAAAAGTAGCATTATTGTATTTACAAGAAAAAATATTTAACAAACTAGATTTAACATCATCATCATCATCTACTAAACCCTTAACATTTGCTATTTTTCTAACAATAGACCTCAAATTATTATTTTTTTAACATAGTTTTTCTATTTTGCAATTAAAATATATAGATAGATTTTTACAAAAAAAAAAAAATTTGTAAAAAATATTTAAATTATCTTAAATTTTTATTGATGATTTTTCTAAATCTGTACTATGTAAATTAGTATTGAAAAGAGTAAGACCAATCATAACTTTATCTTTATTACCTCTTTAATGTCAATCCAATAAATTATTTATATTTGTAGGTTGTGTCTCATTCATATTCATTATTTTCATAAGCTTTTAGTCATTAGGTGTATCTAAATTTTTATTTTTATTTTAATGGATCTCCATTTTAAAATAAATTACACAATAGATAATATTATAGAAATTTAATACAAACCTTATCACTTCAAATATAAAATTTGATATTTATATAATTTCTTAAAATAAATTGCAAAACCAAAATTATTTTCTAGTGCTTCTCACCATGTTGTGGTCTTGTTCTAGTTATTTAATGTATTCAAACCCTAATTTCTACCTTAAATCCACCAAATCACATGCTCTCTTCACGGCTCTATCTACAAATTATTTCTTCTTTGGATTGAGCCCTCCTAGGTTTTTGATATCAAATGAATAAGTAGAGTTTTTCTAGTACAATTTTGGCACCTAACGATGGAGAAGTATATATGGGAATGATACAAGACTTGTGTATAGATTTGGAATGGACAACTTCCTTTCTCACCACACCACATCATATTTCCTTACACAAAAGAAAAAAGTAAGAGAGAAGATATTCAAATATTGATTGAATAAAATTGAAATTGGGTGTCTTAATCCAATCATAACTCGCCTATCATTCAAATTAATGTACTGTTGCATTTTATTGCAGCTCAATAGATAGATATTAGGTATTCATCATTCACATTTTATATGAACAAAATGGCTCTTACTCTGATACATATTGGAAAATTAAAGAGAATCTACTTTTATTATAGTAAAACTACAAATAATGACTATATCATTCAATTGAATTTCAATACATCACAATAAAAAAAATTAAATCCTTTCTACACAGATTCACACACTAATAACTTGAGCAGATGCAATTAATTATTTGAATATAAATAATAAATCATAAATAACTAAAACAACTTTATTACAAGGTAAAAGTATAAAGTTGTGTCACACTTTTATAAAGGAAATGGCCAACACTCGTCTAACTTTTAAACTTGAATCACTAAAAAGTGGCATATAGTTTTTGAATTTTGGAATGATGTAAACTAATAAAATGCATATTTATTAGTATATTTTATGTTTGTATTTTTTTGATAAAATTAAAAAATTATTTAAATATAGTTTTTCAGAAATTAACACTATAATTTAGATGCTAATAAAATACTGAAAAATGACGTTACATGAAACATCAAGCTTTAAATAGTAAATTTTCTGTTTTTACCTTTAATTATTTTGTGTATATTTATAACTTGAAACTTTATGGAATGGATATATTTCTTTTCAATTTTAATAAATATTTAAATGCATGGGTATTAAAACATAGTTATTTCAACTTGACATCAACTTTTATATTTAAGTATTTATCTAATATAGAAAACAAATAATACTATCTCAATCTAGATTCTTTTATCTGGGCCATCATATTTTAAAAAAATAAAAAAATAAGTTTTAGTATATTTCTTGACATGATAATCAACCTAATATTTTTGTTTTGATAACCTACTTTTAGTAAAAAAATAAAAATAAAATATAAATAATAATTGAGCTATTAAAATAATTATATATTTGAAAACTACACTTGTGGATCTACAAAAGGGTATTTTTACATTTTTAAAAAAATATTATTTATATGAGTAGGAGTTACAATTGAAACATTAAATTTTTCAAATAATTTCACTTTTTAGTAAATTGGCCTCAAAGTGGTTCTACATGTGCATTTAGCCAACAATTTTAGTTGGAAAATTTGTATTCATATTTAACTTATCTAGAATGAATCTTACTAGATCATATGTTTGAACAAAATTGGTTTTTAGTTATAAATACTAAAATTCACTCGTGTTGATAAGTTGGCCAAAAGTGTGACACAAATTTATACTTTTACCCAAAAATATGTAAATAATAATATTCCAAAAGTAAAAATCATTATTAAATGAAATACAAAAGAAAAAATTTATGTTCTAACAAAACAATCAATTGATAAATAATGATTGAGATGAAATTCAATGCAATACTATGAAGAACAATTTATTAAAAAAAAATCTTAAATTGCTACTCTTGAAATAGACATTATTAACCATAAATTACAGCACACTCCTAAAATGGACATTGTCGACCACTAGAAATTTCCCTTTAGGTGTGCAATGGGGTATGTTGAACAATTGTATGGCTATATTAGAGTTTTTGTAGACATATTGGTATGTTGAACAATTATATCGTTGTATTACACTTTAGGTGTGCACGTTAGGTGTGCAATGGGTTACCACAAACAATTGTATGGTTGTATTAGAGTTTGTGTAGACATATTGGTTGAAATATAAAACTAAGTATTTGTAGATATGAAAAATGTACAAGTTCGTTTTGGCACACCTGATCCTGACTACTAACAATATTTCCTCTCAGATCAAATTCTCAGTATTTCATCACTTTCTATCCTTTAATTCAATAAATCACTATTTATTGGATTAAGTCTATGACCTTCTTTGATTAAATTAGTCAATTTAATTTCATTAACCCTACATTGTTGTTTAATTAAATAAATCATTTTATTTGATTAAAATCTCTAAAGTCCTCCTATTAAATTAAATAAATTAAACCTTATTTGATTTAATCTAACACATTCCTTCTTTATTAAATAAATCAAATCATTTATTTAATGAATCATTTCCTCTCAATTTCTGACTTAAATCAATTCATAAATCTAAGTCTAAATTGTCACATCACCTAATTCTTCATTAAGTTAATCAAATCTTTGATTAAGTTAATCCTTCTCACTAAAATTCTCTAGAGAATGCAACTTGCACAATAAATCAATTACTTTGATTTATTAATTCTCCTATTTTCCCTCACAAAGCATCAAAAAGGGAATATTCCTCTTTTGAATTCAAAAAGTCCAAGTGGACTTGGTCCTTCCAACAAGGCATTAAAAGCCTCTTACATGTCTTTGACCTTGAGCCAAGTGACATTAACTTCATTCCTTTTCCCTCTTCAACATGTCATTTCTCAAGTTTGAAATGCCACCTAATTGTATTTATTGACACATTGGCCAAAACTTGCTCATTCCTCATCCAATCACATTTGGACAAATGGCACAATGCCATTGGACTATCTTTTGTCCCACATTGCTTATTTCCACTATCTCTTCCAAGATTTGAATCTATAAATTGGAGACCCTTCTCCTGAATTTTCATCCACAACTCATATGCAAAGTTACTCTCTTCACATTGAGAGCTGATTTTGCCCATTGCACTCAACCATCCATATTTTCACATTTGCACCAAGGTTATGCTCAAATCTCTTTGGAGATTTGACCATTTCTTCATCAATCCACATTGCAACCATAGGAATTGGGAAAGGGCCAATTGCAACATATCATTGGCACCAATTCCCCCATAAGATCTGTAACTAATTGGCTTAGTTAGGATTTAGTTCAAGTTTCTTGCTTTATGTTCTTCATTTTCCTAATTTTAGCTTACTAAGTGGATTTCATGGGGAATCCTTCAAATCTTTACATGCATTTTGATCTAACACTAACAATGTTTGACTTCTTTGTGTATTTGAAGTTTAGGGGTTCACATTTTGGTGCTAGAAGGAGGGCTTGTTCACATTTGACATGTTTTTCTTTCAAAATTCCATGGTTTTTTTTCACATTTTTTGTTCATATACAGGAAATTGCACCGCGTACTAGACACACGGCATTGTATTGCACCATAGACTCATATGTGGTGTTGTATTGCACCGCACCTCCTGAAGCCGACAACACCATATAGCACCGCAACAGCTTCCCGCGCTTCAAGTTTGAAAATTTGTTGAACTCCGCCACTTCCAAACTCCACTGTGTGTAAAACTCCGCCACACCCGTGGTCTCTGTTTCTATAGAGCACCGCATACAGTCGACCATGCAGCGTTGTATAGCACCGCTTGTGTTTGTAAGTAGCACCGCACTTGCTATACTCTACCGCAAGATCAGTCTGATTTTTAACATTTGAATAATTTTTTTTAGTATTAACCTGGTTTGTTGTATTTCTTTTTTTTTACCCTCTATTTTTCTGTTATTTTGCACGATGGAGGCAAAAGGAGAAGTTCAGCATGATGTTATCTTCACAAACCCAAAGTATTTCTAAATACTAAAAGTGTTCTTTAACACTTCTTGAGAAAATTTGTGAAAATCTTTGGCGTTAGGAAAACTAATTTTACTTTAGGCTTTAAAAAATGTTCAAAATTTCTTTTATATCATGTTCATTTTGTGCAAAGTGTTTCTAAACACTTAAGTGTTCTTCAACACTTTTTAAGGAACTTGTTAAAATCTTTGACCTTAGAATACTAAATTTTCATTGGGATCTAAAAAGAACAAACAAACTTTGTTTTTTAAAGTTGCCAAGGGGCTAAAAATAATTTTAGACATTCACTAGATTTTGATTTGGACTAAAATTGGACAAGGCAAACTTCACACTTCAGTTTGGTGCTTCTAAAACAAACTCATCATTGCTTTGAGGAATTTAAAATTGAACATATGTACTTTGTGTTTTGTAATTTTTTTTGCAAAGTAGTGTCATTTAAAAGGGCGTATGCGCTTCTCTCGTTCTTCACGACGATCTTGAGAATCAAAAGTCCTCTTGATGACCCTAAGTTGTATAAAAGATTGCCTCCATATTTAAAATTTGGGTATCTTAAAATTGAACAAAACATGCGAGTGTGAGCACGATATATTGTGGAGGTTCTCCCCTTTGTTTTTCAACAAGGTTTGTGTGAACGATGGGATATGTTAGCTCGCTATTGTTTATCTTAGAGGGCCTGCCTTTTGGGAAAAAGTAATCACCCAACCGGGAACACACTAAAGCCAAGTGACTTCCACCCGGGATATAAGTGTGGATATTGGAACAAAGGCCAATATCATGAGGATTATTCCAATGAGATGGACAGCAATGGACTCTCGCCGATGTTGGATAATCCCCCATGAACGGAATGCCTGAATTAGAACCCCTTGTTTAGAAAAAGGCCAAAACCTTATCTATCTTGTTAGTGCAAAAGTTTATGTCCTTTGAAGCCGCCCCACGTAACATGCGGTCTTGTTGTGGAAATGGAAAGTATGCCATGGGAGATTCATGTGTACTAATGCTTGGCTGACCTGAATAAGTGAGTGTCGTGGAGGGGAGCCAGTGTGGTCAAGAATTTAGCCATTCGCACAAGATATGTGCAGCTGGATTTATCCAAGTGGGAACCCAACAAGGTATTGCCTCATCAACCTAGGAATGTAAAAAGTGCTTGGAAAAAACACATTTCTTGATCTTGAAAACATTTGAAAAATGAACATACACAAAAAACTTGAAATTTCAAACACCTTGTGGGAAACAAATACCTATTGACGAACTTGACCACTCTTGCTTTCCCTAGGAATCACATTCCTAGAGGTTTCTAAGTGTACAAGTTTTACCATCATTTGTTTCCAATAAGGATAAACATGAGGAAACTTTTGCCCTATTTTCCTTGATTTCCACACAAAGGACCTTGTGAGATGAGAAAGAGAATGGGACACTAGACATATAGTTTGAAAACCTAAGCAAGCAAGTGTCTTGGATAAAAAGAACCTCATTTAATCAAGATAAAGAGACAAATTGAATTACACATTTGTTCTTTCCAATGATTTCCCGCAAGATTAAAATCCCAAAGCCAAAGTTTAAGAAAGTGAGTCTAAAAATCCATGAGAAATGCCTTGAGATGCTCCTAGAAGTAAGGGAGATACTTGTATACAATTTCTAAAAAAAGGCCTCAAGGAACAATCCCTCATTGTATGCATTTTATTGCCAACAAAATCTTGAATTTTTTCAAAGGTTTGCATTTCTCCCATAGGAAGTCTAGCGTGTTCTTCAATACCGAGGTTTTGTAAAAAGAGTCGCATCTAGGTTAAGGTTCAAGATCAAAGTTTTCATTCCCATTCATTCCTCCATCAAATCAAGTCTCATTTCATCATCAAACCTTTTGAGAACTCTAGAATCAATCATAGCGCTAAACTTAGACAGCTAAATCAACATCATCATACCTTGGCTTAACACACTTAGCCAACATATTCTTAAAGCATTGGACAAATTTTCTTTGAGATAACACAAATTCTTAAAGTCTATTAGTTCTCAAACACATTGGCATAACACACTTTGTTAATTCATCCATTTGTGCAAGCTCCCTTAGGATAACACAACTTCACAACAATCTTGTTTGACTTAACGCATCTGGTCAAATTATCACAATCAATCAAATCAAAAGCCCTTACAATTTTAGCACATACCTTCAAAAATTTCTTCAAAAAAAAAGGTTTTCACTCATCCCATCCATTTAACCCATCACCATTATCACCATCTTTGATCTTTTAGCTTCCCTAGTTCTTCTCTTTGGACCTAAAGGATTAGGATCAAACAAATCCCTATTTTTTATGGTCCAAACAAGAAGGACATGGAGAATATCAGAGAAATATCAGCTTCTATGAACATGAGTCATTTAAACACCGAAGTGAACCTAGCGGGATCAAGCAATCCCCCAAGCAAATCTCCCTTATCATCACAAAATCCTCAAGAGGACAACACAAATGAAGACATGGGGATGACACCAAATGAAATCATGGAAATGGTTCAAAATCTAGAGAACCACAAAATTGTTAGTGCTATGTTCAAGTACCTAAATACGATAGCAAGATGAGGGGTCATGCCCCCTCCCAACCTTAACATAAGCACTAGTACAGATGCATCCCCATTGTCCAACATCAACCAAGAAGTACCTTGCACCACATTAGTCATCACACCAACCTCCCCAAATGTGAACAAGGGGAGTGCCATGTTTCAGGAATTGCAAAAACACCACCTTGTGGCTAATAAAGAAGCAATCATCACCCCCACACCGGCTACATTTATTTCGGAAAGCCCATCTCATCCATACGTCCCACTCACATTTCATAGTCCTGCTGGTTCATCCTCATTTCATGCCACACTAGCCTATCAATTGAACATACCAACTGCCCCACCACATGAGGAAGTTGGATTGTTTGGAATGATGGAAGCTATCAATCCTTTCTCTTTCCAAAGTGGTGCATCATCCCTTCCCCCGCTTCCTTTCACATCTGCATCACCTCTTGGAATAGGTGTTCCACTATTACCCATCAAAAATTTCTCCAATCCAAGCAATCTGACCACCACTTTGAACCCGCTTCTTTTGCCCATATCCTCACAACAAATCACAACTATTCCTATCACCATGGTTAATGCACCTATTAGTCCTCAAGTCTCCCAAAGCATGCCTCCTCAAGGACCAATCATCTCAAACACCCCTCCAACAACCCAAATCACAATCACAATCCCTCCACCCACCACAACAGTTGGCATGATTCCTGCTCCACCACCAATCCCATCGAAATCCAACACAACAAATACATTTACCACTTTAATCAAAACCCTCCGAAAGGCCAACCAACAAAGAGTACTCTAGCAAAAGCAGCAAGCCCAAGCTCAAGCCCAAGCGCAAGCTCAAGCCCAAGCTCAAGCCCAAGCGCAAGCCCAAGTGCAAGCTCAAGCCCAAGCACAAGCCCAAGTGCAAGCTCAAGCCCAAGCTCAAGCCCAAGCCCAAGCACAATCGCAAGCCCAAGCTCAAGCTCAACAATAGGCACAAGCTCAATATCAAGTGCAATTGCAAGCAATCCATCTACAAGCCTACCAACAAGCCCTACAAGACTTTCAGGCACAGCACCAAGCTAAACAACAAGCTTTATTGGCACAACAACAGCTCGACCAACAACAAGCATTGTTGGTGCAAAAATAGCTAGACCAACAGCAAGCATTGCTAGCTCAATAACAGATTGACCAACAACAGGCTTCATGGGAACAATAGCAGATGGACCAACAGCAAGCACTATTGGAACAACAATAGCAAGATCAACAACAAGCGTTGTTGGCACAAATGCAGGCTTACCAACAAGCCTTAAATGCACAGCCAAGCTTGCAGCAAATGCCCACTAGTACTCCTCCCACCATGCACACTCCCCAAACACCTTATACCTCATTCATCCCACCCCCCGATCCAAGCAAAGATGTTGCAACACAAATCAAACTGCTTTCGCAGCAAGTGTTGGACTTGCAAGTAGGAAAAACCACAAGGACACGAGGCAACTTGTGCCCTTATCTGTTCGATAGAAGTCTCACCATGGTACCATTCCCAAAGGGATTTGAGATCCCCAAATTTGATAAATACAATGGAATGGGCAACCCTGAAAACCACGTCAGGGAATTTTAGGTGCACTGCATGGAAGTCACATATGATGACACATATCTAATGTGGCTCTTCCCCCGAAGCTTGACTAGTCCAGCTATGGAATGGTTTTCTCGCCTACCCATGGGCATTAAAACATTCGAGGAAATAGTGGAGGCTTTCCTTAAAAATTATGCTTTTAATATGGGTGCGGATGTCAGTTTAGAAGAACTATCTGCACTCAAACAAGAAAAAGGAGAGTTATTCACATCCTTCTTGCAAAGATAGCGATCCAAGGCCAATCAGAGCAAGTGGACTATGTAAGAAGAACAACAACTCTGCACCATCATAGCCAACCTTGATAAAAACTTGGCGTTTTACTTGAAAATGCAGTGCATCACAGCATATGATCATCTAATTCCAAAGGTGCTCAACATTGAAAGAGCCCTTACTGTACAAGAAGGCGCACCAACATTCACTCCACCATAGGATAACCGCCCGTCTAACAACTACAATGATAAACCTTGAACATGGTTGAGGAACAAAAATATCATGAACGATGGCATGGTTGACGCTAAGGTAGACATTAGTGCTCCTAAGCAAAATACCCAAAACCATCATCAACCACAAAATCATAATCACAACAATGTGTAGACTAATGTGGTAGTAGCACAATCACAACCACCTTCCACCAGTCAAGTCAACAATGTGGGTAATCAAGGAGGACAACCTCCCCGCAACAAGTTTCCCCCCAAGAGGAAGTTCACAACCCTTGGTGAATCGATTGAGTCTGTCATGAAGAAATTGGTCAAAGAGAACCTAATCAAGATCTCTAACTTCAAACAATACACGGAGCCCATGACCAAACCATCGTGGTACAATGAGAATCTCCTATGTGACTTTCACAAAGTCAAAGGACACACCACCGCCAACTGCATGAGACTCAAAAATATCATCCAAGACCTCATCAAGGATAAGGTCATCAACATCGAGCAGCCGGTCGAAAACCAAGACCTGAAAATCTACACGAATCCGACGTCGAATCATAACCAAGGGAATAATAAGGGTAAGCAAAAGTATGCTAGTGCTAATCTAGTATACAAGGAGATAGTCGGATGTGTCGATGAGATGGTCACTACAATAAATATCAATGGAGCCAACAATGACTATGGAGTCACCACACGAGGTGAAAAGGTTACCATTGCTAGGGCACTTGCTAAGACCCCCATTAACAACACAAAGGCCATCCCCTATGATTATAATGTAATTGACCAGCTGAAAAGAATACCCGCACAAATCTCCATCATTGAATTACTAAAAATCTCAGTCGCCCATAGATAGATCCTTGATGAAGCACTAGTTGCATCTACCGTTGTTGCCACCCTTGACATAGAGCAATTTCAGGATATGGTGGGTAACATCGTTACCCCAAATCTCATCACATTTTTAGACTAAGATTTCCCCCCGCAACCATCTCATAACTGCGCACTCCACCTCCAAGTCCTAATCCATAAAAAGAAAGTCAAACGAGTCCTAGTAGATGGTGGTGCAGGTCTTAATATTTGTTCGCTGAAACTCATAAAAAAATTGGGATTCACCGAGGATTCCATCAATAAGAACAAAAGAATCATGATAAGAGCATATGATGACCAAGAAAGAGTGTCTCAAGGCACTATCAAGATCCCCGTCCAAGTGGTGCCAACAAGCATGGAAACAACCTGCCAAGTTCTTGACCTTGATCTACCATACAACATCCTCCTGGGACGCCCATGGATACATGGCATGGAGGCAGTGGCCTCAACCTATCACCAGTGCATTAAGTTCTCATATCAAAATGAGGAGGTTACCATACATGGGGATCCCGAACCTTTCGCCTATTGCAAAAACTTGGAAGCCAAGTTTTACAAGATCCCTCAAGTACCTAAAACTGATGAAGGACCCTCCACTTCATACATAGACCCAGCTAATCTCACCTCCACTTCTGCGACAAAGACACCTGCCATCCTTGATATATCTAAGATTAAGAACATGATACAGGACAATGGATGTGGTGATTATAGAATGAAGAGAAATGCTTTTGTTGTCGGAGAGTTACCACAATCTCCTAGGTCACATGGACAACCACAGCTAATTCAAACACCTGTTCACACTAGAACGAAACCTACTGGATTCCACCATTGGGGGGATCTCAACTAGGAGAATGTGGATGAGGAGGACATCACAAATAATCTGTACCAAGATGAAAGACCCACTCCCACCCTACCCATGGAGGAAACAAACAGAGGATTACAAATGATGTTAGGTATGGGCTATAACAGGAATGAGAGCTTAGGAAGAAACAATGATGGATGGTTGGATCCCATCATCATGGAAAGAAGGATGCAAAATATTGGCCTCGGCTATAGTCCTCTGAGTATAACCGTACATGGTAGAGGTACGCCTAGAAGAGCAGTTTGGTCCTCTCCTTAGGTAACAACAACAATCCCTAGACCACCCATTTGCTTAGGGATCCCACTCGACAATTACACCTTTGACGTTACCAATGTGTGTGCTAGTAGTGATGATGAGTATACCATAGCAAGTCTCCCTAGGCTTTTCAAGGAGTCCACCTTGTTAATGATTAATGCCTCACCCACCAAATCCACTTAGTGTACCCCCAACTCATCGATCACGACCAATGGGGACCGCCAATTCTAGACTCATTCAAAAATGATGAGGCTCTCTCAGAATTCATGGGACTAAGGGATACAATCCCATGCAGAGATCACAAGGATGGATTCAACATCAAACTAGACACACAAGCATACTATGGGGAGACGATTGAGTCCTTCTATTGCAAAAGAAAAAGATCGAGAATAAGCTTGGAGTTATTGAGTGAAAACCACACTGTGGCACTCTCTAACCATAAAATAGTTAAAATAAAGGACGCATCCGATGGTGAAAACCTCTCTAAGGTGCCAAAGGATGAAGGATTCAATCTCCCCCCTACTGTTGTACATAAGGAGAAGTTAGTAATATTGGCAGAACAGTGCAACCCTATCAACTTGGGAATAGAAATAGAGCCACAAATCACATTCTACACCCAAACACTTCAAACAGAGGAACAAGAACTATTGGCAACATTCCTAAAGGAGAGAAAGGTAAATTTTGCGTGGACCTATGCAGACATGCCGGGTTTGGACCCTAAAGTAGTAGTTCATCATTTGGTCGTTTACCCTGGAGCAAAACTAGTCAGACAAAAGCTAAGGAAGATGCACCCACAAATAGCCTTGCTTGTAAAGATTGAGCTGCAAAAACTTCTGGATATTGGCTTCATATTCCCGATCAACTATATAGAATGGGTATCAAATCTCTTACCGGTCTCAAAACCGGAAGGGGGCATCCACATTTGCACTGATTTCAGAGACCTAAACAAAGCATGTCCCAATGATGACTTTCCATTACCCAACATTGACATGATAGTGGATATGACAGCCAGACATGAGATGCTATCCCTAACGGATGGCTTCTCGAGGTATAACCAGATAATGATAGCAAAGGAAGACCAACATAAGACGGCCTTCACATGTCCTTAGGGCACCTACTGCTAGAACGTAATGCCATTTGGGTTGAAAAATGCAGGAGCTACATACCAAAGAGCCATGACATTAATCTTCCACAACATGATCCATAAAACAGTCGAAGATTATGTAGATGACATACTGGCTAAATCAAAGAAGAGACAAGACCATATAGCAACTCTAAGTGCTATCTTTGATAGGATCGAACAATATAAGGTTAGACTCAACCCAAAGAAGTGTATCTTTGGGGTACAATCAGGAAAGTTGCTAGGATACATAGTTTCAATGAGAGGAATAGAGGTGGACCCTGCAAAGGTAAAAGCAATCCTTGAAATGGAATCACCAAGAACGTTAAAGCAACTAAGAGGATTACAAGGTAGACTCCAGTCCATCCAGAGATTCATAGCACAACTGGCAGATGAACAGATTACCTATTCACACCTACTTCACAAGGGAGTAGCTTTCAGATGGGATGACAAATGTGAGCAAGCATTCAGCAAAATAAAAGAATATCTATTTATACCACCTGTGTTGATGCCACCAATTGTGGGGAAACCATTAATCCTATACATCTCAGCAACAATAGTCGCCCTGGGGGCCCTTTTAGCCCAACATGATGAAAAGGGAACCGAGTGGGCTATCTACTACATCAACAAAACAATGGTGGGACACGAGCTCAATTACACAGCAATAGAAAAATCTTGTCTAGCACTAGTATTTGTGGCTCAAAAATTCAAACACTACATGCTAGTGCACCAAATCAAGTTGATTGCCAAAATAGACCCTCTAAAGTACCTATTGTCAAAAGCAACACTTACAGGTAGAATGGCTAAGTGGGTAATGATATTATCTGAACATGATATCGAGTATGTAGAATGAAAAGCCATAAAAGGACAAGTCATTGTGGATCAGCTGGCAGAAGCGCCCCTCTACACAAATAACCCACTCATATCAGAATTCCTAGATGAGTCACTTTTTAACGTTTGTGCAATAGACCACTGGAAGTTATACTTTGATGGCTCTCACACGCAACATGGATCAGGAGCTGGTGTGTTCTTCATCACGCCGCAAGGAGACTGCATACCTAGATCATACAAGCTGGCATTCCCTTGTACTAACAATATTGCAGAATATGAGGCTTTGACCATAGGCCTCAAGATTGCAGCATAGTGGCGAATCATGGCACTAAAATTCTATGGGGACTCACAACTTATCATCAACCAAGTCAACAGTGAATACCAAACAAAGGATGATAAGCTCGCACCATACAAAAAGGTGGTAGAAAGCCTCAAGGAATCTTTCATCGACATTACCTTTGAGAAAATACCAAGGACAAACAATAGAGTGGCCGATGTAATGGTGATAATTGGATCCTTACTAGACATCCCTCACAAAGTCTCAAAACATGAATTCCTCATAGAGTAGCTTCTTGTACCCACATTCGAAGTACCAGAGTCAGAATATGCATGTGAAATTTTTGGTCCCGATGATCTTTGGTATCATGATATATACACCTACCTAAAGTTAGGAATCCTCCCCACTGACATCACTCTGAACCTAAAACGCACTTTTGTCAAAAGGACTTCACGATTCATCATCCTAGGAGAGACCCTCTTCCGTAGAAGTATTGATAGAACCTTGCTACGTTGTTTAAAACCCGAGGAAGCCTTGACTGCTCTAACTGAGGTACACAATGGCACATGCGGATCACACTCAAGTGGTATGACCTTGGCTAAAAAGTTGCTGAGAATAGGGTACTACTAGCCGACGATGGAAAGAGAGGCACACAACTTTGTCAAAAAATGACTACAATGTCAACAGCATGGAGACCTTATTCATGCAACAACTCAAGAACTGCATCCCATTATTACACCTTGGCCCTTTTCACAATGGGGGCTCAATCTCATTCGTAAAATATTTCCCACCTCATCCAATGGCCATAATTTCATCATCACCACCACTGAATATTTCACAAAGTGGGTCGAAGCAATTCCCATGACCTACATGATGGGAAAACAAATATCCAAGTTCATCCTGAATTACCTCATTTGTTGATATGGTGTTCCCCAATCCATTATATCTGATAATGGGACGCCCTTCAAAAATTAGGATGTCCATGATTTGTGTGAAAAATTCAAAATCCAACACCGTTTTTCAACTCCATACTATCCATAAAGCAATGGCCAAGCAGAAGCTACAAATAAAACCATTCTGAAAATCCTCAAGAAAATAGTCAATGACTTTGGTCATGACTGGCATTTGTAGCTAAATCCCTCCTTATGGGCCTACCACACTAGCATCCATATGCCAACAGGCGCCACCCCATTCTCTCTGGTGTACAGATCAGAAGCCATCCTCCCTATTGAGATCGAGCTCCTGTCACTGAGGATATCACTGCAAAACCTCATCACACATGAGGAATATAGGTTCATAAGACTCAATGAGCTGGAATTACTAGATGAAAGGCACATGGATGCCCTTAATCATCTACAAGTGTACTAGAATCACCTAAAAAGGAGCTACAACAAGAAGATCAGATAATGCACTTTCCAAGTTGGTGACCTCATGCTGAAAGAAAACCAAAAGAACTTGCCAAATCTGGAGACAAAGGGAAAGTTTGAGCCCAACTGGCTGGGACCCTTTATCATCACTGCAAGCTACAAATCGGGGGCATATCAATTGTCAACACCAGAAGGCGAGCCCCTGCAAGAGCCCATGAATAGTTCACACCTCAAAAAATTTTATGCCTAAATCTTGCAAGGTATAGAACCAAAAATACAAAAAACAATAAAAAAAAGTCTTGAAAAAATGGTTACCTTGATAAAAATCTGGCAAACAAGCATCTCGGTGACAACAAAAAAAATCAAAAAATAGTAAAAAGAAAACAATTCGTCCTCTAGTGAAAACCACTTCGGTGGTGCTTTGGGCGAGTACCTTGGTGAAAATCTGGAAAATAGGCACCAAGTGTAAATAAAGTGCCTTCCCCATCTACCAGGATCTACACAACTCATTCCATCACTCATTCATCCACTCATCTGCTCACATCCATACCGTAGCCTATGTTGGTGTCTACACCATATTCCACCATGGAACTACTTGGCATTTATAAGGTCATTCGATCCTGCCTCTATCGAAGTAGTCTATAGCACCACACTGGGGGCATGTTCTCACAACATTGGATCATATTCATTTATTCTCGTGATCTTTTTCAAAATTCATCAGAAAAAACCAAAAACATTCAAAAAATCATGCATAAATTCAAAAACATCCAAATCATTCAAAAATCCAAAAACATATCGAAACATTCAAAAAGTCTTCAAAAATTCATCATTGAGTCTTGTCAGTCTTTCACCTTGTCAAACTACATCATCTCTGAGCTTGAACGTAGCCAAGGTTGATCTTTGATCATCCCCCGAGACAGTTAAGGTCAGTCCTTTAGGTGTTTGTCGCATTGGCAATCCGTTTGCCCATCCATCTTTTCATTAAGTCAAATGTGTCATCAATCGAACTACATGGTCTCTGTGTGTATAACGTAGGCAAGGCTAATCTATGGATCAACTCCCGAGACCCCTAGGATAGGTCTTTAAGTTAGTCTGTTCATTGTAAATCTTGAAAATACTAAAAAATAGCCTCAAAACATTTGAAAAAATCCAAAATGGTGCATCCATTTCATTTCGCTTTCACCCGTGAACATCTCACTAATAATAAAGTCAATCGTCACTTTCACCCTTTGGTGAATCAGTCAGAAGCAAGTTTAGCAGGTCTCAAAGTGAACACCTTAATCATCAAAGTCTCAAGTCTAGAGTAGTAAGCAAGCAAGTTAGTCACCTCGGAGTATCAATAGCTTATCACCCAATCGGCCCCATCAAAACCCTGATCACTACATGTCCTAGGATGAAGCTTTCCTGCGATGGACATAAACATCAGGTAACCCTCACAGTAGTTATTCTTGGCTAGCAATATGAAGAACATTAGCTTGTTTATTTACTCTACTTTGGTCTCTTTTGACTTATCTTATTTTGCGTTCATTCCCAGGACCTCTCGATGATGCCTAAACAAAACAGGTATAGAGAGAAATGAATGGGGCAATGATCATTATCTTTTATTTGCTATGCTTGTGGGATACGCTTGTAAAATAACTTAGTTATGCATGTTTTGTTTGGTTTGTAGGGAGGACATTTTAAGTATCTTGTTGACCACATAGGAAAGCTTGCTTTTCTGTGTTTTGGTCTGAGATATTTAGAATGTTTGAACTACATCCTGAATAAAGTATGAATGCTAAAGTGTGAACAAGAATAATCCTATCTAATTTTCAAGTCAAAGTCCATCGCACTAGGTACCATGCCATCCTGGTTCTTAATACCTCGATGCATCATACCTATGTGTGTTATCAAACATAATGCAATTGACCCTATGAAAATCTCAATTCCTATATGCAAATGTAAAATCACCATCATCATCCTCACTAACTCATTAATTCCATGTTTCTTCTACCTTCTTTCCACACTAACATGGTATTATAACAATAATCAAAACATCGCTCATGCATACATCCTGCATCCACTAGATAGTTAACATTAGAAGAGCATTATATCATATCAATATCTTAAGTTATGAGGAATAATATAAATTCATTATTCTAAACATCTTAAGACATCATTACATCATACATCATCATCTGCAACCATTACTAGCACAATTTGCATCCATTACCATCATTAATATGCATTACATCATTTAAAGCACGAAAAATACAAAAAGAAATGCATTCATTACATACACTGCATCACATGAACCATAAGGAGAGAAACATCTCATAACATCACATATTTGCATGTACATCATAAAAGGGCAAATCATCTCGTATATATCATCAAAAGTCACTGTTATAATACAGAATCAGATCAAGTGTCCATCGGATACATAATACAATAAGGCCAAAATACTGCATCCCGTATATCAAAAATGAAGCAAAATTGTCCTATGATCAAAAAGGGAGCGGGCCCTACCGGTTGCTGCCCTCCCCATCCTATCTCTCAACATGTGCCTCTGTTGGTCCCATCCCTGTCTGCTGTGAGAAGTCTACCACTCTGCGGTCTGGTGGCACTACCTGTCGATAATGATGTCGATAGTACTTGGCCTCTCTGATAGCCTCTCTATAATCTCGAATATCAATCGATCGAGCCTGAGATGAGGACGTTGCACTC
>CM021101.1:212019926-212041731 GCA_007115665.2 Sequoiadendron giganteum
ATGAGGCTAGTAGTGATAGTTTCTAAATTAAGGCTATGCATGAAGAACTTGCACAAATTGAGAAAAATAAAACTTGGGAATTAGTTCCTAGACCGTAAAATAAAAATGTCATTGGTGCAAAATGGGTCTTTAGGAATAAGTTGGAGGAATAAGGGAACATAGTCAGAAATAAAGCTAAACTAGTCTACAAACATTATTCTCAAATTAAAGGTTTGGAATTTGATGAAAATTTTGCTCCTATGGCTAGATTAGAAGTAATTAGAATTTTTTGGCTTATTTTGTGTATAAAGGTTTTAAAGTGTATCAAATGGATGTTAAAACTGCTTTTCTTAATGGTGATTTGTTGGAAGAATTCTATATGGAATAGCCTAAAGTATTTTCTATTACAAGTAAAGAAAATTATGTATGTACAAGTTGAAAAAGGCCCTTTATGGTCTAAAAAAATCTCCTAGATCTTCGTATTCAAAACTAGATACCTATTTACATGAACATGGGTTCTCAAAAGGTGATGCAGACAACAATCTATACTTTAGAATGAAGGGTGACAACATTATAGTTGTTGTTTATGTTGATGATATTATATTTGGCAATATTAATGTTGATTTGTGCTCCGAATTTCCTACAATCATGTGGTTAAAATTCGAAATATCGATGATTGGTGAAATTTCTTTCTTTTTGGGTCCTTAAGTTAGTCAATGTGATAAAGGGATATTTGTTTCACAAACTACATATGCTAAAGAAATGTTGAATTTTTTTTAGATGATTGATTGTAAACCAATTGGCACTCCTATGAAAAAAAGCTGCAAACTTCCAAAGGAAGTTTATTAGCTTGATGTGGATCATACCATTTATAGATCCATGATCAGCAATCTCTTGTATCTGGCTGCCACACAACCTAATATTATGCATGTTGTGTGCTTGGTTTCACGGTTTCAATCTACACCTAAGATGTCCCATTTGAGTGCAGTGAATTTTTTTTTGAAATATGTTGCTGGAACAATAGATTTTGGTTTGTTGTATCCTAAAGACAATGATTTCATGTTGGTTGCTTACACTAATGCTAACTAGGTAGGAAATATTGATGATAAGAAAAGTACTTATGGGGGTGATTTCTATCTTACAGGTAGATTAGTAGCTTGGCATAGCAAGAAGAAGGATTTAGTATCCTTGTCAACTATAGAGGAAAAATATATAGTAGTGTCTACCTATTGTACTCAAGTACTTTGGATGGTAAGACCTTGAAAGACATATAGGTTGATGTTGCTAGACCTGTTCACATTTTGTGTCATAATAAAAGTACCATTAATATCTTCAAAAATCTTGTGCAACACTCTTGAACTAAGCATACTGATATAAGGTATAATTTTTTACATGAAAAGGTGTTGGAAAATGAAGTAGTACTGGATCATGTGCTCTCTAATGAACAAGTGGCTGATATTTTTATTAAGCCTTTACCTAGGGAAGCATTTGAATCTCTAAGGGATAGACTTGGTGTCTTCTCTCTTAGATCTTTACATTAATTCACTCTAGTTATTGGACTCGGGGGGAGCAATATGTTTTATTCTTACGCCTTCAAGAATTTACTTGGTATTATTGGGTTCCTTGTAGTACATTTATGATGCAATCTAACTTTTCACTATTATGCACCATTGGTTTACTCCATGGTTCTCGTTATTTTTTGCGTTATCTCCCTTTTTGGCATTGTTGTCAAAATGGGGAGAAGAGTTTCATTGTCAACATGAGCATTATCTTCTCAACTCAGTTGGTTGTACATTTTTGTGTATCTAGTATATCTGACATTTTTTTTTCTCCTTGACATGATAGGATTGAGCATGTATTGGACACTTTTCTTTCTATAGTGCAAATGTGTTACAATGTTTTTTGATTATCAAGTGTGTTAGCTCTCAAAAATGCAGGTTTGAACCATGAAAGGTTGCCAACCTTTCACAATGTTTTAGGGTAACAGAACAAGGTTTTGAAACAATTAGACCTTCTACTCTTTAGATGCTACTAGACCTAGGCAGGTATACCTACTTGAATTAAGTAGATTTGACTTTTGTTCTTCTCCTATTGCCCTAATTTGTCTAAGATGGTAATTTGAAATGGACAAAATAAAACAATTTTGGTACAACTAACACAACAATATTCAAAACTAAAACCTAATATGCTCAAATGACAGATAAAAGATTGTGAGTGAAACTAGAGGATGAAAATGAAAAGACCAGTGCCTTATAGGGTTCACGGAGTCAAGAGAAATCTGAAATGAGTTTATTTGTTCTGGCAAACATTCAAGTTGTTTATCACTTTATTTGGTTTATAGCTTGTATAAACATACAAGATTGTGATTACTGAGTTCTTCTTAATAATCCAATTGACATTTCGTAATTACTATGATCAATTCAAAGGATTTAATCTTTATTGGAAAGAAAAAATTAACTGACCATACAGATACATCAAATGTGCACTGACGAATTAGGTATAAACTTGTTTACACTAATTCGAATAATGAGAAAACACCATTACGGAGACAACTTCAATAATATTTTTTGACGAACATCATAAACAACTGATACTAGAAAATAATGCACCATCATATTAAATTTTCATTGATATCTCCATCATTTTAATATGCTACCGGTCTCATCTTTTCCCCCAAAAGATGTATATCACTATCTATTCTCTATATCTAACTAACTCCCTCTCCCCAATACATTTTTTTCAAAATGATCATTTATACATTGAGAAGATGAAAGGATGTGTCCTTTCCGAAATAAGAAATACTAAAAATAACACAAAAGGCAAAGAATAATTAGGCTCTAGTTAGCCACAAATGAGTTTTAGTGAGATGGTCCAAATAATCTTGGTGCTTGTATGTGTTTGCATCTTCAACAACATTCTGGATCATGATTTCCATCTTGACCATTTCCTCATTTTGCTCGCTCACTTCCTCTAGTGTTGTATCCTCTGCAAAAGATGTCTTCATGATTCCATTCAGTATTGTGTCACATTCATTCTTCCATTGGGAGGCATCTTTCAACTCCCCTCTATTATCAGAGAATGTGACCATAGTTTTCTTGGCAGCTTCAATTAATCCTTGCTTATCTCCCTGCAATTCCTCACAAATTTTTTTATGGCGACTGATAATATGATTTGCAGCTTCAAGTGCAGTCCCGTTAGCCTCCTCATTCTTGGCTAATTCATGAAACCTCTCCATAACTCGTCCATCCATCATGTCATGCTCCTCCAATGTAGTCAGAGTACTAGAATACTTTCCCCATAATTTGCTCAACCAAGATGTCAAATTATCTTGCCTCCTCTTAATAATTGCAACAATTGCATCATACTTTCCTTGATTATAGGCACTTGACCCTACCCAATAATCTTTTTCTTGAGAGCTTTCTCCTTGAGTGAGCATTTTGGTTGGACCTATCAAAACACCAACCAAGTCTTTCAATCTATCATTTTCTCTTAACATTCTCTCATTACTAGCCTTATACATTTCTCTTTCTCTTATCAATGCCTAGATATGTGCTTTATTCAATTTTGCAATGTCTATCCCAATCTCTGTAGTAACCACAGGAATAGCCTCTCCAACCTTTAGAGTAATAACATGGCTAAATTCCTTCTCTGTATCAATCACCACTGATTTCCTGTGGGGGGGATACAAAGCCCATATCATCAACTATCCCTCATCAGTATTATATTTAGAACCTACATACACTTCTGTCACCTTTTCCTTATCAAGTTTGTGTGTAGTGTTACTATCTCTTAAGAAGCTGTCAAGCACCAATGCAGAATTCAAATCAAGTCTAGGAAAGATCATGACACCAACATTCTCCAACATTTTCCTCCCCTTTTCAAGAGTCATATTTGTCATTTCATCATCCACACATTTTCTCAATTGATCCAGTAATTGCTCTTCATTCCCAGAGGTGACAACACCCACACCTTCTCTTATTTCTTTCCCCTTTAGTTTGTACAAAAATGCTTTAAACTCTGGAGAAGTTATAAACTCATCATCTGAAACAAATGATCTATATTCCATATGTCATGCATCAACATCACCACTTCCAATACTCTATTCTCTAGTTGGGAAAACATACTATTGAGTTCTTAACCTAGATACTTTCTCTATTTTGCTTTGTGGCATTTCATCCATTGGGGTTTCCTCTTCTCCAGAAGACAATGTTCCCATATCTTGTAGCCCTTGGTTATAGCTTTCAACCACCGTCTCTGCTTCCGCTTCATCTAGATTTCTGATGATATCATCAAATTGATAAGGTACATGCTGATATCTTCCAAATTTAATCCTTTCTTTGGCTAAATTGATATATCCTTCAGGATCAAAAATTTTCCTAGGTGGTTCGCTTTTCATATTGTAATGCAATAATATATCATGGATTAAATTATATCCCTCCTTGGCCAACATAGTGAAATCACCAAAGCATAATGTACTAGGCATAAAAGCATGTTTCCCATAAGAATTGAAAATCATCACACTACTGTAATCCATTTGTCTAACAATTTCCAAATATGAAATTCTATTTGGAACTGTCTTTGGTAGAATAAAAGGGGTACCTTTAAACCCATACACCCTAATCATTGTAGCTCCTTCCAAACAATACCAGTCACCCCAATTATGATCAATTGGCCCATTGAAATCTTTGGGATGAAGAAACCTTTTAATCTCATTAGTCAAAGAATAGTTACAAGGATACTTATAAAACCTATACAAAGTTTTCACAAAGTATTCCTCAAAGTGGATGAAACTAGCATTGGCAAACCTACTATCCCAAATAGCAGTCCATAGCTGAACAAGCAATGCCTCACCTTCCTTACCAATTTGAAAAATTCTCATTTCTAGAGGCCATACTCCCAATTCCTGACAAAAATACAACACCAAGTGCATAAACAATGAATAATGCCTGAGATGGATAATAGAAGCTCCACTTTTTATAGCCATCAGTCCTGAATCAAGCTCCTTAGCAATATATGAAGCATAATCAAATGGCCTAGATTTATGATACTGAATATCTGCTGTGATAATCATTGGCACAATTGACATGAGTTTTGGGGAATCCATCCCCAACACTTGACACACTCAAAAATATGTGTATTTCATGTAAGGCTCAAACAAATCTACATGATAAGGAGGCCCCTCACTATCTTGTAAAGGTTCTGATTTGATACCCTATTTAACTCTATGAATAGGCAACCTCCAACCCTTATAGATTGTATCCATTCTCAAAAACTCCTTTTCCAACTCTTCGCAACTGATCTCCTCATTGCAAAACCCTTCCAATTTGAAAACCTCACCCACTGCTTCTTTGGACACATATATCTATGGTTTTCCAGATGGGTCACATATAGCTTTATGTTTTGGATCATAATTATCTGCAAGCACTTTTACTAATTCTGCATTTACAAAAATATTAGGGCACACCAGTTTCCCTACATTTAACTTCCATGGGTTGCAGACTGGTTCAAAATGGTTTCTTCTATGATAATGGAAATTGAAAAGCTCATAACCTCTTATGGCAGTCCAGACATCACCTACAAACTTGCACTTGTCATCTAGTTTATCAACTTCTACCCTAAGCTTTGCAGACCTTCTAGCTTTAGGACCCGAGCCAGGTAATTGATCAATAAGGTCTTGGTTCAACCTTCTTTCAGTGCCCTCATGTTCTGTATCAACCTTCTGTTTCTTTCCTTTTGACACACCACCCTCACCAGGCTTTCTACCCTTTCCAAAACCAGAAGACTCCATTCTCAAGCTTATAGAATCAAAATGCAAAAACTAAGGAATAGTCACTTACAGTATTCTACTTGAGCTCCTCAAACTAAAAGACGTCTCGGTTCTTTGTTCAGCATGCCAATTGACCTGCAATCAATTCAGAATTGAAGAATTGATACAATCTTTATTGTTATACCCCATCACACCATTAATGAAGCATGAATGAACATGAATTTGAAACTTGCACTATCGCATCAAATCTCCCTTCGATGAGAAACTTTCAAATCTAGGGCAAATCCTTTTGCAATGTCTATTACACCTCTCACCAGGACATTGTGTGGTCTTATCAATACCTAGGATCTAAAAAATGATGGCTATCATTCTCCTTTTTGTGTCACTATAACAATTCCGAGTCGAGGAGATGCTACATAGACTTCATTGTGTCATACCAATATGCATTCTTAAAGTCATAGTCGCTAAGAAAAAATCACCCTTTCACCGATGAATTCTCCCTTTGGCGTATCCACCAAGTTCTCTCATCGAAGAAATAATCCCACCAATGAAATAATACCCTCGGCAAGATAGTAAACCTTTGGGAAGACCTATATCGATGCCAAATGTCTTACCGATACACTCCTATTTAGTGAAACTCACCCCAAGCCGCCTGTCGGTATAACTTTTAAACTTCGATGAAACCTTATGTCAAAAAATTCCTCTCCTGGTGATACATACTTCTATCGACATACCTTTCAAGTTGGAAAGACCCCAATACTCTCTCCAATACCTTTTCGGATCCCCTTGTATTTAGTTTGGCATGACAGGAGTCACTTCGCCAAGACCTTCCCTGACGAATATAAGTCTTACCGAGACTTTTGCTTACAAGCCAATCGGCAAGACAAAATGATTTCATTATGACTTCATGCCGATACCCACTAGCTTAGCCGAAACAACCACTCCACATGCTAGTCGGCAAGACCAATTGGATTCGCTGTGATACTACAATGATGCCCTAGCATATGTCGATATGAATTTTCTCAGTCACCAAAACAAAAGAAAAGTCATCCCGATTGTCTGCAACAAACATATGTTAGTGAAAAATATATCTCGGGGAGACTTTCACTGTCTTGTCGATATGGGTCTTTCGATGAAATCAGGAGAGGTAGATGGATTCAAATGGATCTCATGACAAAAATAAGCAAGGCAATGTAAAGAAGGGATTTTATACACATGATAAGGACTCAATGTTGGAAACCCTTGAATGCAAATAGACTGTAAAAATTCAAAATTTTATAGTTCTAACAAGGTGCATTCATTTTTTTTTCTTACATCTAGTTGGTATTCTTTCACAATGTAGTATATGGGTTTTTGGTTTTTTGTCGATATAATGGGTGTTTGACATCAATCCCAAAGGGGTAGTTTGTTGACCTCTTTGCCATTATTTTGGCATTGTTGTTAAGTGTAAGCCTTTTGCATTGAACTGGTTCTTCTTCAGATTTGCTTATTATGACTGATGGTTGTTATAAGGTTAGCAAAGTTGGTTGTGTCAAACAGGAATAATGAAGGTTTCATGGAATTTCATGATCATAGACAACTTACATTACATTTGATGAATTAAATTAGTAGAGATAGTAATATCTGAAAGTTACAAGGCATGGGTTTTTATATATTCTTCATTTATATGGTTCCACTCAAGTCATTTGATATTGGAAGTAGTTTGCAAAGCCTACAATATCTGAGGATGTGGCGAAAAATGTTTTTGAATAGGTGTATAAGCCTTGACATCCTATCAAATTTGATGTTGGAAAATATTTGCATGTATTATTCTAAAAACAAAGGAGGCCTTAAAGAAAATGACTAAAGGCATGTTTGTAAATCCCATCACATGGGGTATCGGGCACTAAAAGACGAGAAAAGGTTTTAAAAAAAAAAAGTGAAAGTAGGGAATGCTATATCTTGTGACTTAGCATATGTTAGGGTTATCATTATCTCTTCAGATCATAGAAGAGAAAGGTTGTTGCTTACCAGGGTTTGCAAATGATAGTCTCAGTATTCCTCAGACAAGACTTTGCTCAACCACCACTAAGTGAAAATAGGTAGTTTTGTTGTTCAAGCTGCATCTTCAAGTAACATTATCTTGTAGTTAATGCCATGATTAATCTTCACTATTTAAACATTGTTGGATGTATGTTAATGGTTTTTGGTTCCTAGAATGTCGACATTTTAGTTAGCTCATTGTGCATTTGTTAATCTACTACTTCAGAGGTCTATGATGAATTATTTCTTTGAAACCCTTGTCTATTTGTTAGGGCTTTGGATTAGCCTTGATTATGGGTAATAAGATATTATTTTTCATAACTATTTTTGTTGATAAAAATAGTAAATAGTAAAAGAGGCACCAAGCATTTCAGTTTTTAGTTTGTAACTGATGTTTTTTTTAAGAACAGTTAAAAAGGCATTCTTGTTTCAAGAAAGTGAAAGTGAGAAATAATTTGGTGTAGTTGGGAAAAAGGGATAGATCATTCTGAAATTTCGTTTGAAAGGCATACTATTGTTTCATTTGCAAGCACATTTAGTGCTTTGGTTTACTTTCAAATCTTTGATTCTGATTTAATCACATAATAGAGAATGTGACGTATTTAAACAAAGATCTTACTCTATGATTCAAATTCATTTATACTTATACATGTGTGAAAAACCCAATGAGGAAAATCTTGAAAATTCTATTAGTGAGACAACATTGTCAGTAAGATAGAAAATTTTCCAATGACGCATTATACAAATTAATTTTTAAATAAGGCTAGTGAAGCCAATTAGAGTGGGTTTATTCCCCATGAGGGTTTCCACTCAAGAAAATATTATGTCTCAATTTTGTGGATGTGAGCATTAATTAGTTTCTTTATTTCACTACATTTTTGTTTCAAAAGAAAAATTTGAAAATTGTTTTTAAATTTTGATCATTGTATTCCAACAGAACTCTTAGCTGCTTAAGTGTCCTGGGTGCTTCTATTTTGAGGATCGCCTTGAATTCGGTGGGGTTCACCTTGATTCCTCTCATTGAATAAATATACCCTAGGACTTTCCTGATTGAATTCCAAAGATGCACTTCTTTGGATTAAGTCAGACCTTGTAATTTTCCAACCTATCAAAAATGGAGCTCAAAGCCCGATATTTGGTCTCGTCTTTTCCTTGATTTAGCCAATATGTCATCAACATAATCTTCTACCATCTTATGAATCATGTCATGAGAGATCAATCTCATGGCTCACTAATAATTTTCTTCTACATTCTTTAGCCCAAATGGCATCATATTCGAGTATGTGTAGGATCATCATGGAAAAAACAGGCCCTTAAGTGGCAATAAAAAGACCAAAAATCAGAGTTAGACAACTTGACGTAAAAATTTGAATTACTTATCTATATTATTTCCAAAAAATGTAAAAATTGTATCTGTAGAAAAATGAATGTAATTTCTAAACTACTAGACCTTTATTTAAAAAAATAAAATCTATTTGGTGAAAATTTGAAATTTCAATGAAGTAGTATTTAAATTTCAGGGTAAAAATAAGAAGTAGTTGTCTTTCTGACCACCCTAACCACAATAAAATGATAATATTTGTTATAATATTTTAGATATAAGTAAAGGACTCATGTCTCGATATGATGCATAATTTTTTATAATTTTTTTCCATGTAAATAATTAATTATGAATTTTTTATTACAACTTTTAAAAAATATAAAAGCTCGTCTGTCTAACCACCTTAACTTGGTTAAAAATTCATGAAATTCAATTTTTTTTTTTAATCCTATAGTATGCAAAGTATAGAATGTGATGCATATTTTGGATTCAAAAAATTAGAATTTGAAAGTTATAGATGTCTTTCAATCAGCCTATCAATTAGGACTTTATTCATAATTCTAATAGAAAATGAATAATAATTATTTATTAAATTCAAAGTAAAGCATAATTTATATTGGTAGAAAGTTGAGAATCTCCTTTAAAAACCCTTTTCATTTCATCAATTTTGGGTAAAACAAAATTCATCAACCACATGGACCATCATATGGCTTACATATCACCACTTTTTGGCCCATCATGATCTTGCACATACCCATTCCAGCAATAGGTTCCACACGGACATGTGAACATTGTCATGTGTTGGTCCTCCTTTTCTATCATGATTTGGTTATATCCCAACAACTTGTCCATTAGTCATAGCATCTCACGTCTGGTCATCATATCCACTATCATGTCAATGTTTGGGAGTGGAAATTCATCCTTGGGACATGCTTTGATCAAGTCTTTGAAATCCATGTAGATGAGGATTCACATAGTGGGTTTTGAGACAGGTACTAGGTTTGATACCCACTCTAGATAGTCAATCGGGTGTATGAATCCTGCATCCAAGAGCTTTGCAATTCCATTTTAACCAACAAGTCTATTTGAGGATGCATCTTTCTCAATTTTTGTCTCACGGGTTTTGCCTCAGGATATACAACCAAGTGATGAACTACTACCTCTTGATCAAGCCTAGGAATGTAATCATAAGTCCATGCAAAGGTTACCTTTCTTTCTTTCAATAATCTAGCTAAGAGTTTCTATTCTTCCACGAGAAGTTACTCAACATAGAGGGTGATGTGGGGTAGCTCCTCTGTTCCCAAGTTGATAGGATTGTATTGTTCTACTAGGACCATTGATTTTCTTGATGAAGTGCAGTGAGGGGAAGATTGAATCCTTCATCCTACAACACCTCAGAGAGGTTTTCGCCATTGGATGCATCCTTTATTTTTACTGTTTTAGGGTTAGAGAGTGCCACAATGTGGTTTTCACTCAAAGACCTTGAGATTATTCTCAATTTCTCACTTTTGTGATTGAAGGATTCAATTGTCTCCCCACAATAGGCTTGAGTGTTAAGTGTGATGTCAAACCCAGCCTTACAATCTATGTATGGTAATATATCCCACAATTCCATAAACTTCAAGAGCACCTCATCATTTTTGAATGTGTCTAGAATTGGTGGTCCTTGGTCATAATTGATGAATTGGGGGTAGACCAGGTTTATTTCATGGGTTTGTTGGTCTGACTCAAAAGATAGGGTGCTAATCATGCATAGGGAGGAATCTTCGAATAGCATAGGTAAATCAGTTATGGGATCCCCATCACTACTACACACATTGGTCACGTCAAAGGTGAGGTTATGTAAGGGCAGACCTACAGATACTGGTAGTTGAAGGGTGGTTGTCATTAGCTAAGGGGGAATCTTGATTGCTTTAACTGGGGGACTTATGCCACATATGGTTAGACTCAAACGGGTACACCCAAGGCCAATATTTTTCATGCATTTTTCAACAATGATAGGTGTATACACCTAAAATTTTTCTGAAGAATCCAATTAATTAAATACAATTTATTTGATTAATTATCCTAAATTCCTCTACTATTGAATAAATAGAAATATTTATTTATATAGTTCATATTTAAATTCACATTTATTTATTTTTAAATTCTACTATTATTTCATCTTAATTAAATAAAGAAAATTAAATACTTTTTTTAATTTAATTATCAATTCTTCTATTTTATTTCTATCACATCTATTTAAATTAATTAAATAAAGGTTAAACACTTTATTGATTAATTATCATATTCTTCTATTTCAATTTAATAAAGAACTTTTATAGTTTGTTTTATTAAATTATTTATCCCTCTTTTGCTAATTTAAATAAATCAAAATATTTAAATAAAGGAAATAAATCAATTCCTCTATTTTCTCAAAACCAAGTTAGATATCATATGTCTAATTTATGTCAAAATTATATCTAAATTAATTGATTCATTCTTCATGGGAAGATTTGGAGACAAATTGGAGACAAATTTGAATCAATCTCTCGATTCTCTTCCATAATCCTTCCTATCTTCTTGCTTGGTGTTTTCATGGGTAGGGACAATTCCCAAAATCTTCTCAATCTCCTCAATCTCTCACCATTCAATTCTCTAGATTGAATCCAAGCCTTTGTTTGTTGCCCCTGTGTAAAGCTACTTTCGGGAAATCTATAAATACAGCTGTGAACTTTATTTCATGAACACCTAGCCTTTGCGGTTATCTTTCTTTCGTGGCTTTGCCATATCTTTTATCGCTCACAACTTTCTGGCATTTTCCACATGGCCTCCTATTAGAGGTTCCTTTTATTATGTATCGCTTTAGCTCTAGTGAGTTCCATGTGTATGACATGTGGCTTTCTCTAGCTGTTTCCTAAGCTGGGCCCACCATGCTCGGTGTCACCCTGGTGGCTTCCTCTCAGAGATTTTTTTGGGGTGTCACTCATTCTTTTGTCGGGATCCATGTGCTTGATGCATGGCATATTATTGTGTGCCGGTTATGTGGGTGTTGCCGCCTATGTCATTTCTTCTCTTTTGTCATTGCATTTTCTACTTCGATGCCACGTGTCCTCTTCTACTACTGCATGGCCTTGTGTTCTCTATGGATGGGTTTTCTGGCATGCTACTAAGTGATCTTCATGTTCAGTGACGACTTGAGGTGATCTGGGACATCGATTTTTGGCCCAGCTATCTTTCTCAATGTGGTTTTCAGGCGGTGGGCTAGCTTATATAAGCAACTCTTCTTTTATTTATTAGGTTGTTGTTGGATAGATTAGAAACTCATGAGCACTAGGAATAGCCTTTGTAATATTTTGTTGAACTTGAAGTTTGTAGACTATGCCAATCAATTTGGCATTTTCTATTTTTCACGCTTTTGATAAGATAGTTAAACTGTGCATTTATTTTCCTATAACAAATGAATGCCTATTCTTCAGCTTTTGTAATCTTCTACAGCTTAATAAACACAGATAATTTTTTGACTCTTCTGTGTTGGCCGAGGTTGTATCAAATTATGCTATGCAATTAAAAGATGTTCTTATGTTTAAAGTGCTTTTGAGAAAATTTATTAACTAGACAACAATTTACTGTCTGAGCCTTTGCCTTCAGCATTGTGCTTAGGTAATTTAGTTCATGATTTGGTGCATCGCCTTTAGTCTAGATTTAATATTTCCTACTATCTTTCTAACCCTTTACCTCCCCCACTAAAAATGAAGAGTTGGCTTCAATAAAATGCGGAGGTCACTTATCTAAGCGCACTATGTCTCTCAGTAGCTAAGTTTCCCATAAGGCTATTGCCCCCTGCAAAATATTGCATCAATAGTTCTTTTTTTGGCATGCCTGGTGGGACCGTGAACTAGAACGTTCGATTGATAATAGTGTGTATGAGCCACAAGCCCATAAATAGGTCACAAACTACAATATTCCCAAACCTACTCATACCATCATTAGTTTCTGTTCGCTTGAGAGGTTGGCAAGGTAGTCCTTCACCTCCCCATTCTCCTTCGTCTCCTACACCAATGGCCTCCTGCAGTATGTGCTCCAATCCCTACTTCTACTTTAAAAGCTATTCCCAAGTTTTTTGGAGATGAATCAAAGACTTCGACGGAGCATTTGAAAAATGTGGTAGACATTTATCTAGTGCATGGTGTTACCAATGGAAATGTAGCTCTAAGATTTCTCATCACTTCTTTCTAAGACAAGGCTTTGAACTGGTATCGCACTCTTTTGGCTAACTCAATTGCTACTTGGAATGGCCTTGGAGACCCATTCTATGAGTTTTCACTATATCAGCAACTTGCCAACATAAAGCGATCTCCTCATGAAACTCTACTCAACTTCAATGCATGGTTTCATTCAACTTGGTAGAGAGTTCTTGTTGGTAGTTGGTCGCCACTAGATTTGGTGTTCATGTTCTATTTGAAGTCGATTAATACCGATATTTCTGTTATGCTTCAAATTTTGGGTGGAAATACTCTACCCGATGCTTACGGTTTGGCTATCACTACGAAGAACAACTTTATTGCTACTGGAAAACTAACGCCAAGACCCATTGTGCCATTGTTTCAAAAATTCAACATCATGGAGGCTGAAGCAGCTTCGACTAGTGCTCCTAGAACTCCTCCCCACTCTATGTACGCGTACTCGAGAATGATGCCGAGTGTAGCTCCAACGCCTAACCCCTTGATGGTCGAGATGAATGAGATGAGAGAACAGATGCAAACTATGACAAATGAATTGACTACCATGAAGCGGCAATAATATACATACCAAAAACTGGCTTACCAAAATTATAAAGGTGGAAAAGCTCCTTAGCAGTCAAATCAGTGGCAAGATAGATCGTGTGGCAATACTCAAGCTCAGCCGAATAACCAAGTCATTCCAGTGACCCTGCCAATGCAGACTATCCATCCTAGTTCAAGTAAAGAGCTAGTTGTGGGACACAATAATCTAGTCAAAGACACTAATTTATGGTGTTTTCCTTGCAATGATGCACACATGCCCTGAAATTCTCTAGGAGGAAATTTGCAATAGAATATTGTAGAGCAATTTAGCCAAGGCAATGCACCTGATCCTGAAAACCAGTTATATTCCTCTCAGCAAATGGATAATGCAGTCTTCGCTACTCAAATGCAAGGAATGTCTATAGAACAGGAGTTAGATATAGCTCCGGATCAAGCACTCTTTTTGTGGATGGAAGGAGAGGAATCAGCCTTTCTGAATGACATTCCTATGACTCAAGTGCCTCGGGTGCAATCAAATTACAATACACATTCAAAGCAGAGACTCACCAGAGAATTCACATCTCTGCCGACTGGTGGTCCATCTAATTCAATGCCCAGTCCACCAAAAAATATGTCATCAGTTTTGCAGTAGTCTAAGGTAGTTGCTCCCAGTTCTTCGAGTCCACCTCCTCTGAAAGAAAAAGCTCCTATGATCACCCTAGCTACTGCCAAACAACCGGATGCACCAACTATTAGGCTGAAGAAGGAAGAAATCATGACTCATGAGTCACAAATGTAGTTCAATGTCTTGGAACAACTAAAGAAATCCTCTGCCAATGTTTCTTTGTGGGATATCCTGGTTATTTCAGAGCAAAATGTGCTATTACAAAAATAATTGTTAGGAGAAGAAGATGTGAAGATGCCTAGTCAGCCCAATGAAGAAAATACATCCAAGCTAGACTTGGATAAAGTGTTAATGAATCAACCTAAAGAAAATCTTGTAGCAGGAAAAGAGAGTAAGCCTAAACCTAAGCCTTTCTTTCTAACACTTATCATTGGTGACAAGTTATTGCATAATTGTATGATCGACTCTAGTGCTAGCACCACTATCATGCCTAAGCAAGTAGTTGATGCTTTGGGGCTAAAATATGAGCCTCTTAACAAGGGAGTCATGCAACTAGATGGAAATAAATTTGATACCATCAGGATAATCAAGGGATTGTCTATGACATTGTTTATCTATCATAGTATCACGGTGAACCAGATATCGTACTCATTGATGTACCTCCTCTATTCAGGATATGTTTGTCCTAGGAGTTCACAAAAAATGTTGGAGGATATCTAGCACTAGGCTGGTCACACCTGATCTTGAGAAAAAAACATGGAGCTAAGATGAAACTATTTTCAAAAGCTTTTCATTCCGAACATGTTGCTGATGAGGCCCTAATCAACTTTGAAGTAGCACATACTTCAATTACTCGGGAAGAGAGGTTCAATGTTGAATTTCTGGAGGAAGAAGAAGCAACTAGCTCCTAGATGGAGAGTGAAGAAGCTCTGTTGAATGAGTTTATAGACATAGATCCCTTTGGAAATTATCATGCAACTAGGCTCGAAACCTATTTCATACATGAGGAAGGATAGATTATGCCCAAGGCTACTAAAGGGTCTAAGGGTGAAACATCCTCGATGTTATGGACTTTGCACTTTGATGGAGCAAGATGCAGAGTAGGAGCTGGAGTTGGAATATGTTTGACATCTTTGTTCGAAGAAAAGACCTTGAGGTCTTATCACTTCTAGTTCGCATGATTGAATAATGAAGCAAAATATGAAGGTCTTGTCCATGATTTAAGCCTTGCAGAACAAATGGGTGCAAATAAAATAAAGGTGTTTGGAGATTCAGAATTCATGGTCAACCAAATCCGAGGGCTTTCTGCTGCAGAGAATGTCCATATGCGATCATACCGGCATAGGGTCTAGGATGTTATTGAAATTTTTGAAGCATTTCATATTCAGGCTATACCAAGAGAGAACAACTCCGAAGTTGACTGGATGGAAATGGTTGGGGCTCAGTTTGAGCCAGCCTCTGAGTTGTTAAAAAATAAACATGCAATGAGAGTGATTGTATGACTTGTTGTTCCAAACAATGATCAATAATGGCAAGTGTTGGATAGTGATGCTCATATTACATCAATTTTCCAGTCATCTAAGGAATTTTCCAACCAATTGCAACCAAATATTGCCGAAGCATATTGGGATCAAGTAATCTAGTTGAAATCCAAAAATCTTCCAAGAGGCCTAGTTACTCTAGAGATTCTCTTTGATTTTGATGATGCAAAGAAAGATAAAAGGAAGCTGGTAGCTGAAAAAGGTGACAACACCGATTTGCATGTTGGAGAAGACAAAAAGCTCAAGGTCAGTAAGGGGGTATCTCAAAAGAATAAAGATAGGCTAAAGCACTTATGCGAGGAATATATGAGTGTAGTAGTCTGGTCATATGATGATCTTAAGGGATATGATCCCAAGATTATTTAGCATACAATTGAGCTACTGGAAGGAGCGAAGCCTGTTTGTTAGAGACAGAGACCTGTGAACTCGAAGACTAAGTCACTCATGTCATAGTAGTTGAATAAGTTGATTGCACCCCAGATAGTGTTTCCAATCAAGCATAGCACTTGGGTGTCTAACCTGGTGCCAATCTAGAAGAAGAATGGTGATATACGACTATGTGTAGACTTCTGAGACTTAAATAGGGCATCCCTAAAGGATCATTACCCCTACCTTCTATGGAGGTAATTCTACAAACCTTAGTTGTTTCTGAAATTTTTTCTATGTTGGATGGTTTTTTAGGCTATAATCAAATTCGTGTAAAGGAGGAAGACCAACACAAAATGGCGTTCACCACAAAGTGGGGAACATATGCATATGCTAAGATGCCCTTTGGACTTTCAAATGTCGGAGCGACTTTTCAAAGAGGTATGGATATTTCCTTTAAGGATTTAATTCATAAGATTATACTTATCTATCTGGATTATTTGATAGTGTTTTCCAAATTTGTCGATGATCAATTTGATCATATAGAGCTTATCTTTGAGAAGTGCAAGGAATTCGAGATTTCTCTAAATCCCAAGAAATATGTGTTTGGATTCCCTCAGGGGAATCTATTGGGATATGTTGTCTTGGAGGAGGGCATTTCTATTGATCTGGAAAGAGTTGATGCAATCAGGGAGCTCCCCTTACCCTTTAACAAGAAAGGAGTGCAATCTTTTCTAGGTAAGCTCAATTTCATTAGTCGATTCATTGTAGACTTTGTAGGGATCGTTTGGTTGATTACCTTAATGCTGAAAAAGGACCAGAATTTTAGGTGGATGATAAAGGCTAGAAAATATTTTGAGCTTATAAAAGAGGTCATTTCTTCAGCCCCTGTATTAATCAACCTGGACCTATCTAAGGATTTTATCATGTATGTTTTTGGTGGTGGCAATAGTATTGCCATTGTGCTTATGCAGAAGGATGATGATGAACAAAAGGAATCCCTTGTTGCTTTCTACTCATGCACCTTAAAGGAGTATGAGGTGAAGTATAATTTTGTAGAAAAGCAGGTCTTTGCTATTGTGAAAGGGCTTAAGAATTTTTGGCACTTGATATCATCCAATAAGGTGATTATTTGTGTACCGCATCCTAGTGTGTGAGAATATATTACAGAAGGAGAGATCACAGAGAAAATAGCTAACTAGATTACCATGTACCTATAATATGATGTTGAGATTAGGCCTGTCAAGACTGTCAAGGGAAAAGGAATGTGTGAGTACCTCACGGAAAACAATGAACCAATGGAAGAGCCCAAAGTCTTAGAACCTATGTTACTGAATAAAGAAAGCTTCGAAGAAGATTGGTTGGAAGATAGGATAAACTTCATGCAAATAGGAAGGTATCCACCAATCTCCCTTCCTTTAAGAGATGGTTCTATCAATTACCAAATATCAACTATGTTCTCTTCGAAGGAGTACTTTTCAAAAGAAATTTTAATGGTGTCCTGCTAAGATGTGTGAATAAGGAACAAGCGAAAAGAATACTGGATCAAGATCACAATGGCCCAGCTGGAGGGCACCTTTTTGCAAGAACTACTACAATTAAAATCATATGTGCTGGTTATTTCTGGCCAACACTATTCAATGACTCATTTTTGTTAGTGAGGTCTTGTAGTGAGTGTCAATTATATGTCAAAAAAAGGAAGAATGTTTCTATGCCACTAAGAACCACAATAGTGGAGGAACCTTTTGCTCAATGGGGCTTAGATTTCATTGGGATGATTAACCCTTTTTTATCTGCTCAACACAAGTGGATTTTGACTACAACTGATTATTTCATCAGATGGGCAGAGGTGGTGCCATTAAAAAATGCAATGGAAGTAGAGATTGTTAACTTCCTGGAGGAATTGGTAGCCATATTTTTCCCTCCTAAAAAAATTATCTCTAATAATGCTAAGGATTTTATTGGCCCTAAGATGAGCCAGTTTGCATTGAAATATGGGGTTTTTTCTAAGACCTCTTCCAACTATTACCCTCAAGAAAATAGCCTCATAGAATCGACAAATAAAAAAATCATCAACTTAATCAAGAGGATAGGCTCGGAACACTAGAGAGAATGGCATAAGAACCTCCAAACAATGTTGTGGGAAGATTGCATCATGCCCAAGTAGATACTAGAGACATATTCTTATGAGATGGTGTACGAGAAGGAGGCATTGCTGCCTATCACTATGGAAATCCCTGCTCTCCAACTGCTTAAGTTTCTTGAAATCGAGCAAAACGGAGCTATGGAGGTACAGTTTTCTGAATTAATCAAGGTACAGGAGAAGAGAGAGCATGCTCTTGAAGTGATGAACAACCACCAGCAAGTAGTGAAGAAGTTGTTTGATTAAAAGACATCTGACCAAGAGCTACAATGCGGGGACTTGGTGCTCAAGTTCAATGAGCGTGGGGCAAAGCCTGAACAACATAGAAAGTTTGATAGTCTCTGGGAAGGGCCTTTCAAAATTGTTCAGTGCAAACAGTTTAATTCTTTCAAGTGAGAAGACATGAAAGGTAATTCTTTGGGTATTCCATTTAGTGGAATACATCTTAAAAAGTTTAATTATTTTTGCTTGTACAGTGGGTTTGTAAATTGTAAATATGTAATTATTTTTCCTTCTTTAAGTTTTGGGTTTTCTCGGTGATTTTTGAAAACAACAACAGTAGTGCAAGAAATTGAAATACAATGCAAAATGAGCCAAAATATGAAAAAATTGTATCTTATATTATTTCTAGAACATTTACATTATATCTGGCGAAGGCTAGTGGTCATATATCAAAATATACATATATATGCACTAGGGAGGCAGAGGCTGGAAAAAAGGAAAAAAGAGAAATTGGGATTATCTTTCCTCAATTCTGAACCAGAGGAAGGACCAACAACAATAGCAGGTAGTGGCACAAGGTGAGGAAACACAATTCTCTCAAAATCCTCGTACCACTGCATGTTTCGAAAAGGTTGAATATGATATATCTGCATTAGAAAGTAGTATCCAACATGAACCTTGGAGTGATGTTCCTCGTGGGTCTCCAGCTCAAAGCCAAACAAAAAGGGATTGGTTTGCATAGGTTCTCCATCTAGAAACAACCGACACAGGTTGCGAACAGATGGGACCCCATGATCAAATTTGGTGGCCCGCACCACTTGCTCCAATCCTCCAAGGTAACCTTGATGGAAGAATCGCTTGGTCAGCTTCAAAATTTTGTGTTTGGAAATGCTGATGTCTAGGAGTGAGGTGAAAAAGTGAGAGAAGATGCTAGTGTTCACCCTGTATTGGTCCTTGTATTCTACGTAGTCTTTGCCAAGGACCCATTTGATCGCCTTTACATATAAAGGGTTTTTAACGCTTGTTATGCGCTTCAGGCACCTACACCTAATGTTTCCTAAAAATGCAGCTTGGGTCTTTTTGCAAACTATTCTAATTGGTGTCTCCATATTGCTTGCTACTCTAGCTAGAAGATGAAATTGCTAAGATTAACTAGAACCAACTAAGTGAGAATGCTGAAGGTGATTATGATTAGCAAGGTTGCTAAGGGCCCTATTTATAGATTGGTAAGGGTTCGTCCAATGAGGCAAGCTATGTTATGTTAGAAGAAAATGGTGCTATCAGCCTTGATAATTAGTGTTGTGGCATGTGAAGTGATGTCAATGATCAGGTACAGTGGCAACTTGCTTTGTTCAAGTTTTCGAATTAAAGAAAAAATAGGCTAGGTGTCTGTATAAGGAGTTGTCATCTTGATTAAATCAAGGAAAATATTTTGTTAAGGCCATTAGGTTATGTGCCCAAGTACGATTAGGAAATTAGTAAATGCAAAAGAGCTTGTGAAAGATATGGAAAGGCTATCTTGGTGCATTGTCCAAGAAAAATCAGGCACCACCTCATACAGGGTCATGTCTTTTAAATATGAAGAGTATTTTCACAAGTTGGCGATCTCTTTGCACACATGAAAAGGTTTGTGGTGCATGTAACAACTAAATGTGAAAGGTTGGCATGTACACTTGCTAAGCCATTTTTCATGAAAATCAAAAAGTAGGTTGGGCATGTGAAAGCATTTATTGTTAGTTTTATCAAAGAGTGAAAATGGCTAAGTCACTAGCAAACAAGAGAAAATGTTTTCAGAAGCTAATACATTTGCAAAGTTCTGTGAAATTTCTTGCAAATACAGAGAAAAAGGCTAAAATTATAGAAAGTTCAACACAGGCCCTGGTCCTAGAGAGTATTAATGAGTGAAGATTGACAGCACCTTGTGTAAACATATATGGCCAATAGTTTTATGCTACTCCTGGCATCCCAATAAAGCCATCCTGGCCCTTTACCAATCAAGTGGACCAGAAAACAATGGGCATGATTTCTCCTATAAATCAAGCCCTAGTATCAGAGGATTGGGATAATGTTTTGGACCTTGAGTTATCTCAAAATCCCAAGAGCCTAAGGGAAGATGCATGTGAAAATATGAAGAATATATCAGACCCTTTCCACAAACTTTTATGGAACTGTGGGTTTCCCCAGTACATGGTTCCTCTGGTGCATTATTGTCCAAAAATTGTGGCAGCATGCATAGTAGGCTTTGATCCCCAAACTGGAGTTATATGTGGTCCTAATTTGAGGTAGTTATTAGCCCCCAAGCCCTGCAACCTATGTTATGCATCTTGTTCACCTCATTCAAGAACGTTGAAAATTTTGATATTCCAAGGATGCATGATAAGTGGGGAATGCTCTAGATGGCACAAAAATTTTATCACACTGAGACTGCTCAGCTGACAAATGTTTCAGCACCTCCCAAATTCCCAATTGCTCTTGGTGCTTTAAAATCAGGGTCTTCTTCCATATATTCTATGTTGGCACTGGTTTGTAGGTTGGATAGAGATAAGGGGTTCTTCAAATTCCAAATGTGTCTTAGCGAAGAACAATACGCCTCCACTTATGGACTTCATGAAGGTTATAATTAATGGAATGATCCAACAACTATAGGAATTTAGGGTTGGTTCTAAGTTTAGGTATTCTTCTTTCCTAATCTACATGATTTTGTATCAGAGTCCTGATTATTTCAATCAGTTCATGGCCCTAGTCATTTTTTACGAAAGTGGCATGAGGAAGTTAGTTTCGGCATGGACTCCCATCCTATTGAAAACTTTTGATTATTATGCATTTTTAGACTCGTTCCTAGCTCAAAATTTGTGAGCTTTAGATAGGTCTAGGAGTAGCATGTTTGTGTGTCTATCACCAAGACAAAAATCATGGTTGGGAAACCTCTTTCCACCTTGTGATTGGTTCTCTGGTGCAGATTTCACTTTGCTCCATATGCCAAGTTTTGTCTGGGAACCCTTCCAACTCTTATGCATTCTTTTCAAAAGAGTGCTAGCCCTAGAGGTGTTATGACAACTATGTAATATTGAGAA